>CAWUFW010011951.1:0-577608 GCA_963921515.1 Calotriton arnoldi
GCTCTGACACCCTCGGGTAAAGTCCGCGCTATATAAAAACGCATAAATAAATAAATAAATAATAAATAAACTAAACCCTGCCTGGGAGGTGGTCACACCTCCCTGTGACAGGATGCCTATTGTACTGCCTTCCTCTGCTCGAGCTTGGCTCAGCAGCAGGAGGGCAGAAATGTGTCTCTGGTCGGCAGCATCCATTTTGTGCTGTCCGGGTCGAGAAGGCTGGCACCGGTTAGACCAGTGACCTCACGAAGCTCACTTCTGAAGGGTGGAATCATACCTCCACACCAGTTACTGGTGTGGAGGTATGATTCCAAGGTGTTTGATACCAAACACGATCTGTTTCTATGCCGCCATTTTGAGACAGCATTTACCGCAAGGTTATAATGCACCTCTACCTATATGTCCAGCTGAGTCACAGACAACCCAGGAGAATGGTCTCCGAAGGCTGCAGAGGGGCTCTGCTCATGCAGGGGCACCCTCTCACTAAAAACCCAGCAGCCTGCCTTCAGGATTGATAAGGCCTGCTATAGGGGTGACTTATACATTTTAAGTGTAGTGACCTATAGATATAGTGAACCTATATCTAATGTAAGTGGTGCCAGCACCATCTTACACATGCTGCTGTAGCAACCTGGAGTTCTATTTTGCATGGCCTCTCATGGGTGGCATAATACATGCTTCAGCCCATGTGAGGCCTCTGGGGTACCTATGCCCTGGGTGCATGGGTACCATATACTAGGGACTTATAAGGGTACCCCAGTATCCAATCTGGAGTGTACCAAAGTATATGTATGTCAATTTAAGGGACAAAGCAGATAGACTGGGGTCCTGATTAGCAGGATCCCAGTCAGACTAGTCAAAAACAGTGAGACATCAAGCAAAAAGTGGAGGTAACCATAAGAAGCAGATCCTACTTTCCTACATTCACCACCAACAATTTAACTTCTTCAAAAACAACATTAACAGAGTCATTCCAGTCAAACTGCGCCCCTTTTTCAAGAAGAGATCTCAAGGGCTGCACCATCAGAGCATAACCCGGCACGAACCTGGCGTAATACTCACAGAGACCAAGAAAGGAGCGTAGAGCATCCTTGTCAGAAGAAGAAGGGGTATTATTGATGGCCTCTACATTGCAAAACATAGGCTTAATTCCCTTCTCGAAAATGAGGTGCCCAAAATATTCAACTTCTTGTACTAGAAACTTGCATTTACTAGGTTTTACAGTCATTCCTCTGCTTTATAATATGTCCAAAACCTTGTGCAACATCTGTATGCGTTCCTCTCTACTCTCCGTAAAAATCAAGATATCATCCTGAAAAGGCTGCACGTGTGGCATGTCACCAAACAGCCCATCAATCAACTTTTGAAAGACACTCGCCGTGGATGCGAGTTCAAATGGTAGTCTCAAATATTTGAACGCACCAAATGGAGTCAAAAACGCGGTGAGTGACTGTTGGAAAACGAGGCAGTACTTATGAGGCCTGCACAAATAACATGACTACATTTGTCCTTCACTGGGAACCAAACACCCCATTGTAGCGCTTGACTCTCAGAGGGTAGCGTTGCAGAGCAGTCTAAGGCTTACTTAAGGGAAGTGGTGTGGGCTAGTAATCGCCATTTACCAGAACGCAGAAATAGCACTCAATAATTGATTGTCCAGTCTGTACTTTGCCTTATAAAAGGAAGAGTACATTTATTAAACACACACACTACTCAATACTATGCACCAATTTACAAATATACATAAGCTGTTGGAATTACTTTGTGACATTGCATAACATTCCCACCCCTCCCGCAGGGGGGGTGGGTTCTAGTACCACCACTCCCTTGTATGCACATCATCCTGCCCCCTCATGCAGTGGGTTGAACATAACCTGGAGCGAGGGCTTTGCCCACTGGCACCATCCCAGTGATGACCCACCCCCTTTATCTCAACAAGCATTTAAAATGGGCAAACCTGTCATGGTGACACATGACCCTGACTGAGCATCTCATACTGACCATACAGTATACACCGCTACATCTTAGTGGCTAACAGTCTGGGTTGTTCTTCACCTAACGCAGTAGCAAGATTACATGTTTGGGCATCACTTAGAATGACAGTACTTATCATGGCTGATAACAGTTCTAATGCATTGCAATTAAAGCCCTAAAAGGCATCACAGTTATAACCACAGGATTAAGCATATACAGCCAGATACCCTAGCAGGAATGTCCAGCAACATAACCCCACGTTGCTTATGACTCCACATTACACATGTGACTTTCAGTTCCTCAATAGAAAAAACATTGGTAAAGGCACTTCTCGTGCAATGGCACCTCTCCACCTCCAGGGGATGCCCTTCTCCAGACATCCCCAGCTCAGCCCTTCATACCTTGGTGCATTCCTTAACGCACCCCCAGCTGTAGAACAAAAGTTCCAACCCCAGGAAGCTGTTGACTACTGACGAGAGTCTTGTCTTCGTCTGTCAGATGCCTTCTGACAGTGATGAGTTTTTGGATACCGAGGCAGTAGCCTCATTACTCCACATTAATTTTGAGTTTTTTAGGCGCTGTTTCGATTTTCTTATTGATGTGTGACACATTGTCACAGTTGAGGTTGGTTCACAGGGTCAGCGCTGTGATGGGCCGCGGGTAGCGGTCAAATGGGTTTGCAGAAATGTCAGCAAGTTTCCTGATCAGTGGGTTTTCTTTTGATCCAATCCTTTGTAGAATGTCTCGTTGAGTTTGCGGAGATGGTCGTCCAACATCTCAACGCCTAGGTCTCTGTGGAGGTCTGCTGTTCTTGTGAAGATAGGAGCACCTGCTGCAATCCGTAAGGCCTTGTTCTGTAGTCTCTGTAGATCCTTCCGATACTGCGGGCGGCAGCCACTCCAAACTGGGGAAGCATACGTCATTGTTGGTCGAATTATTGCGGTGATTGCCCGCACCTTGCTCTGCATAGGCATAGACTTGGTCCTCAGGAGTGGGTACAATGCGACCAGTTTGGTTGTTGCTTTCTGGCAAGTCTTCTCTGTGTGGTTTCTCCAGCTGAGTTTGGAGTCCAGAGTCACCCCCAGGTAGGAGCTGCTGTTTTCCCATTTGATCTCCTCTCCATTGAGGAGGATCTGGGGATGTTTCCTGTTCAGCCTTCTGGTAAATAATGTTGCTGTGGTTTTGCTTGTGTATTATAAGGAACAGTGGTCCCTAGGAATTCTACAGTTGCAAAACATTGAATAAAAATATTGAATAAAAATATAGACCCAATCAGTACTATATCGGTAAGTGACATGTCCAGCCGGACAGAGGCCCAATATTTAATAACAAAGCAATGTAATGAATAAATTCGTAACAATACAAGTGAGTGAGGCACAGGCCTGTGACCTCACTACATAAACAACAAGGGAAGAAGTGGACAACATATACACTTTAACAACAGGTTCAGGCAGGGCTATTGATTTGTTATATGTATACGCAATGGGACCAACAAATCATATTAGTGCACCTTTACACAACAGTAAACACTTCAAAGTAGTGTATAAGGTGTTTTATGTGTCGACGACGTTTCGATCCATACATTAAATACACGGATCATCATCAGGACTAAAACATAAGCTAGCCTGAAAATAGTGCCTGGATTTAAAAAAAGGGGGGAAGGAAAAAAGCAGGAAAAAACACTGGTTAGATATTCAGGTATGCAACACAAGGAGTATATACATAAGATACTGTTTCATACAATCAGTGTCCTAAACACCTGTAATTAACACGAGTGGTGAGTGACCTGTGGGAAAGGAAAAAGTGCTGTGAAAATAATCAGAGGTGGGAAAGTGGAAACGGAGTCAATCAAAGCCTTGGTCCATCGCTGATAGAAGGAATACTGAAAATGAAATTTAGCATAGAAAAAAAGGAGTGGAGAGAAACACGGGAGGGATTTGAACAATTCCATATATTAGCACTGAGGTGAGGATCTACGAAAAAGAGGGGGGGTAGTGGCGTAGACTAGAAGGAACAATTAGCGACTTACCGGTCTCTCAAGCGCATGGAGCGAGTGTCTGAGCAAATGGAGAGAAGCTGCTGAGAAATAACGGGAGAATTTAGAGGAAATAGGAGTTAGAAGGAACAGAAAATAGAAAGGATGTAGGAAGTTGAGCTTACCAATTATGAGTGAAAAGGGGGTGTCCTCTAGGATGTGGGATAACATGTGGATAACCTAGATAGAAGGAAAAAATGAGTGGAGGCAAGGAATAAGAAAAAAGGAGAGATATAGCGTGCAGGGAAACGAGGCTCACCGGTATCAAGGGAAGCCGTGCGCCGGGCTGAAAGATACAGGCAACGTGTTGCCAGTTAAACGCGGCGGTCCTTAAGTTACGGGATCCGCTCGGGAATTCCTGTCAAGGAAGCAATTGGAAAGAAAACCTCAGGGTGTGCGCAAGGAATAAGAAAAAGGAGAGATATAGCGTGCAGGGAAAAGAGGCTCACCGGTATCAAGGGAAGCCGTGCGCCGGGCTGAAGGATACAGGCAACGTGTTGCCAAGTATGCGCGGCAGTCCTTAAGTTACGGGATCCGCTCGGGAATTCCTGTCAGGGAAGCAATTGGAGAGAAAACCTCAGGGTGTGCGCGAGCAGGTCGCTGGAAAGCTGTTGCGGCGGTAGCGAGGATAGTAAGGATGCTTACCTCAATGGGAGCTGATGCATGTAAGGACCCGGCTCTGCGTGTGCGGCTTGATGTATGCGATAGATAGAGTTGGGGAACATGCTTAAAATAGGTGGAGGAGAGGTCAGCTGACAATGTAAACAGAGAAAAGGGCCAGAGAGACGGTGAAATTGGTGAAAAGAAAGAACGGACTAAGAGTGAAGGAGTGGCAGACATGTTGGAGCATTACAGAAGCGGGCCAAGGAGTCAGTGAAAGTGGTGAAAAGAAAGAAAGGACTGAGAGTGAGGGAATGGCAGACATATTGGAGCATTATAGAATGGAAAGGAGTAAATAATAATTGGTCATGGAGGACCATTACCGAGTATACATAGTGTGAAACAATACAATGAGGGATGTAAACTTGGCTAACAGCATGTGACAATATGGGCAGCATTTAAAATTAAAATTAAAATAATGACCGAAGGGTTTAGTGCAAAGATTAGACAAGGAGAAATCTTGACTGGCTATATTTATACAAGTGTTGTCCAATCTTCAAGTCTATTCAGTCCGGTGTGGAGGCTATTGGTCTTCAGGATCCATTTGAGCTCTTCTTTGTTTAGAATTTTGGACATGTCTCCTCCTCTGGATGGTAGTTTAATTACGCTTATCACAGTCCAGCGTATCTCGTCCTCAGAATGTCCAATTTCTGTGAAATGATCCACTAATGGGGCGGTTTGTGTTTTACATCTTATTCTGCTCCGATGCTGCAAATTCTCATGCGGATTTTTTGAGTTGTTTGTCCTATGTAGATTTTATTACATGGGCATAGAATGGCATAGATAACATTTTGTGTATTGCAGTTAGAAAATGACTGCAATGTTATTTTAATTTTGTCAAACACAAATTCTTTACATTCAATCGTGTATTCACATACGCTGCAATTGCCACATTTTGCATGACCTAATAACGGTGCAAGTCCCCAGTGGTCGTTAAGGTTGGTGGGAGGTTTCTTAGTGGGAATAGCTGCACGGACAAGATGATCCTTAATATTTTTATTTTTATTGAATGCAAACAAGGGGCGTTCGAGATTGAGGGATCCCGCATTTAGCACAGCCCAGTGTCTTATAATAGTTTTCCTGACGATGTTGGAGACAGGAGAGAAAGTGGTAACACATACAAGTCGGTTCTGGGTGGATTTTTCTCTGGGTTCTAGTAGAACTTCTCTAGGGCAGTACCATGCTCTTTTCATTGCATTGCGCACTAGTCTGCGTGGGTAGCCCCTGCTTGTGAGCTTGTTGTTTAACATTGTAGCCTCTTGGAAATAGTCCTCTTTTAGTGAACAGTTCCTCCTGATACGGAGGAATTGAGAATAAGGCAATGAATCCCGCAGGGCACGGGGATGGTGGCTATCATATCTAAGTAGTGTGTTTTTCTCTGTTGGTTTGCGAAACAAACTTGTGATAAGTATTCCTTCTTTGTGGCAGATATTAAGGTCAAGGAAGGGAATCGATTCTTTACTATGTGAAAGTGTAAATTTAAGCCCATCACAATTATTATTAAGCCAATGCAAGAATGAGTATAGAGTACTTTCAGTGTTGTTCCAAATAATAAAGATGTCATCTATGTATCTTTTCCAAGTGACAATTCCATCGTTAAATGGATTGTTAGGGGTAAGGATGCGATTCCTTTCTAGCGAGTCCATGTAGAGAATGGCTAGGTTGGGGGCAAAAACAGCCCCCATTGAAGTCCCCTTCACCTGCTGGTAGAATTGTTCATCAAATAAGAAAAAGTTCCTAGTAAGGCATATCTCTAAGAGCTGGAGTATGAACAGTGTAGGTACATTGTGTGGACGTGGGCGGGTATTAAGAATGGTTTCCATCACCAACAACGAGGCATTTTGTGAAATATTGTGTACAAGGATTCCACATCCAAAGTACACAAATATTCGGATTCTGGGTCAAAAGAGTGGTTCTCAATGATGTTGATCATGGACATACTGTCCCGAATATAACAGTCAGTGAGGGGCACAAAGTCTTTAATAAAAAAGTCAACATACCGACCTAAGGGTTCTAAAATAGAACCACATCCGGACACTATGGGGCGTCCCGGAGGGGTGTCCATACTCTTATGCATCTTAGGCAGAGTGTACAGTACAGGGGTGCGTGGAGTTTTGATATTCAGAAATTGATATTCATGTTTACTGAGAAAGCCTTGTTCTAAGGCTACAGTGGTGACTTCTTTAATAAGATTTTGTAGTTCCCTGGTGGGATTAGTGGGAAGTCTGCAATAGTGGTCTGTGTTGGTTAGTTGCTTATTAATTTCAGTTTTGTAAGCATCAATTTCCTGTAGGACAATTCCGCCACCCTTGTCTGCCGGTTTAATAACGAGTTTTTCATTCTGTCGCAGGTTGGCAATAGCAACCTTTTCAGCATGGAAAATGTTAAAGGGAATGAAACGACGTATATTTTCTAGATGGGCAATCTCTTTGAGTACCAATTTCTCAAATGTGAGAATCTCATTGGGAATCATATTACCAGAGGGAGAGAAGGTAGATGGAGGGCGTAATGGGGTATTAGAAATTTTGGGAAGAGAGGGGTTTTCCAGAAAGTAACTGTGTAATCTTATTTTACGAAAAAAACGTAACAGTTCAGTGTGGTTTTGCTTGTGTTCAGGGTGATCTGCCAGTCGCTGTACCATTCGGAGAGTCTGTTGAGTGATGTCTCAAGGTTCTTAGCCACTTCTGTTTCGCGGAAGGATTGGGAGATGACTGCCACATCATCGGCGTAAAGAGCAAGATCAGTCTTTCTTAAGTCCGTGGGGATATCGTTTGTGAATATGTTAAAGAGGAATGGTCCAAGAATTGATCCCTGAGGCACTCCAGCAAGAATAGGGCGTAATGTTGAACATTCTTCCCGTACCGCCACGTGAAAGGTCCGTTCTGACAAGTAGCTGGACAGCAGCTTGACCAGGTAGCTTGGAAACTTGAGCTTGATTAGCATGTAAAGCAGTCCCTCGTGCCATACTCGGTCGAATGCTTTGGCTACATCCAGGAAGACTACTCCAGTAGCCTTGTTGATGTTAAATCCATGGCTAATGATGTCCACAACTCTGAGAAGTTGGTGAGTGGTTGAGTGGTCTTTCCGGAACCCAAATTGTTCTTTGGCGAGGAGGTTTTCGCTTGTCGCAAAGTCCATGAGACGGGCGAGGATAACTTTTTCAAAGAGCTTCGATAGGCCGGATAGCAGACTTATGGGGCGGTAATTTGCAGGGTCTCGTAGTGGCTTCCCAGCCTTGGGGAAAACAACGACTCTTGCTTCTTTCCAGGTATTAGGGAAGTACTGGTGCTGCATACACGCGTTGAAGATCTCAGCAAGATGATCCACTGCGGCATCTGGGAGCATCTGGATGGCTTGGTTGACTATTCTGTCCTTTCCTGGAGCCTTGCTGTTTTTCTACTTTTGACTACTGGTTGAGCCCTTGAGGGGTTATTTCTATGGAGTCCCCAGAGACTTAGGGAGGGACTTTCCATTTTCGTGCTGGGGGAGACTGCATTGCTCCTGCAGCTCCCCCTGCACCTTTGCACGCATTTGGCGGTGACCTCGTCCTCCTGGGGTCACCACACGCAGAGAACCATCCTCTTTTCCTTGCAGGCCGGTCCGGGCCTGCAAGGCATTATGGGTCGAAGCGCTTATGCCTCGTGCATATCGTAGTAGCGGCTCCCCCGCTGCACGGGGAGAGCCGCGCTGCCCAAGCCGGCGGCCTCACGCCGCATCTGCCCTTCGTTGGGGGCCCGGTCCCACCCGGGCCCCGTGCATGGCCTGGTAAGTTGTTACAGCTCGGGGAGCCCACCCCCGGCTGCTCCTGCCGGCTCCCTGTCCGGCCTGCACTCTTGTGTGCGGCCGCGGGAGCCGGCGTGCCCATTCTGGTCTGCCCGCTCCTGCGGGCAGACACGGAGACTGCCTCGTTCTCGGCGGGTCCTCGGGGGAGTGCGACGGCACTCCCCCCGCCTTCCCGCTGCTGTGGGGGAGTGTGGCGGCACTCCCCCCTTCTCTGCACACTGGGGCCCGGAGTTGGGGTCCCGGGCCCCTGGACAATCTTCACGGGGAGCGCGATGGCGGTCCCTGGCTTTTCTTCACCTGGCAGGGGGGACGCGCCACGGCCTGCCCCCCTCCACTGTACCACCACCATCGGGGCCCGGAGTTGGGATCCCGGGCCCCTGAGATGAGATGAGCGCAATGGTGCTCCCCGGCTTCATTTTTGGCGGGGCCCGGAGTAGGGGGTCCCGGGCCCCAGAGACCTCTTCTAGGGGGGGCGCTACGGTGCTCCCCTTCCTCCGGTGTCTTTCGGGGCCAGGGTGGGCTCCTGGCACCCCGATTGGGGCAATTTTCACGGGGAGCGCGATGGCGCTCCACGACTTGACTTTTTGGGGGCAGCCGCTGGGACCTGACCCACCCCGGGGGCCCATCTGGGACCGGCGGTGGAGCCCCACGCGCTTCATCATCGGTCCTCTTCAGGGGTCAAAGGTTGCCTACCTTCTGGGGGGCGTATCTCGGCCCCCAGGCAGCCAATCTTCACCATTTTGGCCTCCTTTTGCTCCTGGTGGCGCCCCCCAGCCACTGGGAGCACTTTCCTTCACCCTCCTGGTCTCAAGGAGGGTGAATTCAGCAGGGAGCTGTCTTCACCGGCTCCCTGCGCCAGCCTTTTGCCTGGCTCTCCTCCTGGGCCTCTCTTCTCCTTGCGCAGAGGCCCAGGCTTCGGCTCCCTGGTCCTGGACTCCCCGCCTGGTGCAATTCTGGGTCTTGGGACAGTCAGGGGGTTCCTCCTTCCGACTGCCCATGGCGCCAGGCTCCAGCACCAGTCTTCCTCAGCAGACCACACCCTAGAGAGAGCTCCTCTTCCTGTGCAAGACCTTTTAAAATAATTTGGAGGGGGCTGGCAGGAAGGCTCTGCTTGCCCTATCAGGCAGCGATACATCACCTCTCTGCCCCTGCTCCCTCCTTCCTGCACAGGCCTCTGGGATAGTTCAAAATGGCGTCGTCCAGGGGTCTCATGCCACATGGTCTCTCAAAAGCCCCTTCCCCCCTTGCTGCCTTCTCTCCAGAGCAGCTTGGTGTCTGGCACCAGGTGACAGCTGCTGATGGATAACCTGTAGCTCCCCCCACCTTCTCTCCCTTTTGGAGATGAGACCTTCGCCCTTGGAATGCTTGTCATGAAGGGCTAGGCCTCTGATGCTTCAGTTTGGGGAGGAAGGTCATTAATCCAGCCTGGCAGGGTCACACCCAGCCAGGCTCTGGTTATGAGCTGACTCAGAGGAATATGACATTTCTGGATGACCCAAAAGCAGTACAGATATGACTGTGGACTCAGCAGAATACTTCTTCTCACCTAAGTTACAGTGGACTTTAGTGCGTGTCTGGAATTTGTAGGCCCTAGGGAAGTGAAACTATCCCATGTGATCCCCATCCTCATAGGAGAATAATGGAGTGGTCCTTCAGTGAAAACAGTAAAGTACACTGACTTTCCCTTACATGTTTCTTCCCATTATATAAAGCCTATTCCATGTCACCACCCAGCTCTGCATAATTCCTGCCACACCATTCTATCTGTACCTGCTCCAGGAATCTCCCACGTGCAGCCCCTACACGTGTGCACACGCATGTACACACGTGTCTGCATGTAACCAGCCCTGTGCCCCTTACTCCGGCTGCAGCGCATCGGCATACTCTCACCAGGGGGACACCAGTAAAATCCACATGCAGTCTCTTTCATCATGAGTTCACTGTGGGTGAGTCCCAATTTATGAGGCTCGCCCACAGTAAAAGCTCAACAATTAGGTGTTCAAAAAGCAAAAAATCCGGGCGGCTCAGATGGTCAGAACCACCTTCTAACAGTGACTATGACTTCAGAAAGCTGGATTTGGTGAGACGCTGAATGCAAATCAATGGTGAAAAATATTTTGAACACCCAATGTTAGCAATCATTTCTTGAATATGTGGGAGAGGATGACATTCAACCAAGATGTTTTGGTTGAGAGACCTCAAATCCATACATAGTCTGAGGTCTCCAGTCTTCTTCTTAGTCAAAACGACTAGAGAAACCCATTCCGATGCATCAATGGGTGCAATGATTCCTTCAGCTTTCAATTTCTTCAAAAGCACTTTCAGATCCTCCCTTATACTGAGCAGCATTGGCCTCACCTTGTGCACAACAGGCAAGGCATCTTTCTTGAGCTTTATGCAATGCTCAAAACTCAGTACTCAATCAATCAATCAATCAGGGATTTATAAAGCGCGCTACTCACCCGCGAGGGTCTCAAGGCGCTGTCCCCACAACAGCTTTAAACACACCAGGGTACGATGCAACCATGCTATCCACAATGTCACTCTCCACAACCAGTGATAATAAATCATTAGATGGCACTCCCAGCACAATGGGGAGATCTTGCCCTGGGAACAAGATAATACCCAGACTAGCAAGGTCCTTCCAACCCACTATGTCTCTACCATTCACTGCCACATATACCTTCATTGTAATGGGCCTCCCCAAACATACCACTGTAGACCAGAAGAATCCCAGCAGATTATATCTTGTTCCACAAATGCCTTGGGATTGTTGTCAGGAGCAGACAAGATTGTTTCTGCCTGCCACAAATTATAAAAAGCACGATCCACTAAAATAGTGACAGGTGCTCCAGAATCTGCCATCACTGTGATCCCCTTCCGTCAATAATAGCATCAACAAAGGGTCCTTTGATTTTCTTCGCTGCATTAACACAAGAAACGTCTGGCAGATCCACAGTTACCCAAATGTATAGTTGGTTGTAAGCACACCTGTGTTACTCCATTTATTCCAAATTATTCAAGATCTATTTTATTCTCGCGTGCAGACTGAGCCCATGCCCTGCCCTCGTGGCACGTTTATGTAGATCCAATTGCTTTGGAGCGCGGTTTCGCCCCATCCCAATCACACAGAGTTATTCCTGAAAGTTCATCAAAGCACGATTCTTAACGCAATATTATTCCATTTTATCTGATGTTTTTATTTTGTCAAAGTTTTATCCATGTCACACATAAGGTTTCGAACTATCCCATTTCTTTTAATGCTCAAGATATGCCCATCCAGGCCTTTTTCAAAAGCATGCAGGAATGTGTTGTTCCTCCTGGGTACACTCAGTCGCATACACCCAATGCATTTCGGGCTAAATAGCCCTTTGTCAGGGGTAACTACAATGTTAAAAAACCATCATTAATTGATTTTATACACTAAAAACCCAAAGTGCTTTGCATTTACTTTCAATTCAATTTGTCAAAACTCCAATCCATGCACCTGGAGTCACCCGTCATTTACCCCCAAAAACCATAATAATATTCCAGAACTATCCAGTGCCGTGTCCCCATTGTGTTTAACAAAACAGCATACCTGCCCTCATAAACTGTTCAACCAATATCACTATACCTGAATAATACAAAAAAACTCCTGTTTTGCTCCAAAAACCAACTTTTGGACTGCCAACGCTGCTTTCCCATGTACCTGCACAATCTTCCCACTGCGTGTTAACGATCCAACCGCTTCCACCACTTCCCACAATTTTCTCGTTCAAGTGCTCAATTACCGTCTCCCACATGCCTCTCCCCATCTGAATTCTACCCTCCAAACCATGCCCATACTAATTTTCTACGTGTTTCTACCTGCCCGTTTGAGACCCACATCCCAAAAAATACAAATCCCATGTGTCATTGCGTTCTGTCGGCCAGTACTACATGAATTAACAGTTTCCACATTCTTATTTAAATGAGTCTAAACATCACAGAAGGAATATTCGCATATTACAAGTAAATGCTAAAGTCCAAAACTGGTACATTTTGACGGCACTATGATGATTCCTAACCCGCGACATTGATTCCCTCTTTAGAAGGTGATGTTCCCGAATTTCCTTCTGTGTGGCGTTCTTTTGTTTCAGCAATTTTAATCCTTAATTTGTCTGGGTGCAAAACAATTGTTGGGGCACTTTAAATTCATTGTCCAAATGTATAGTTGGTTGTATCCACAACTGTGTTACTCCATTTATTCCAAATTATTCAAGATCTATTTTATTCTCGCGTGCAGACTGAGCCCATGCCCTGCCCTCGTGGCACGTTTATGTAGATCCAATTACTTTGGAGCGCGGTTGCGCCCCATCCCAATCGCACAGCGTTATTCCTGAATGTTCATCAAAGCACGATTTTTAGCGCAATTTTATTCCATTTTATCTGATGGTTTTATTTTGTCAAAGTTTTATCCATGTCACACATAAGGTTTTGAACTCTCCCAATTCTTTTAATACTCAAGATATGCCCATCCAGGCCTTTTCCAAAAGCATGCGGGAATGTATTGTTCCTCCTGGGTACACTCAGTCGCATCCACCCAATGCATTTCGGGCTAAATAGCCCTTTGTCAGGGGTAACTACAACGTTAAAAAAACATCATTAATTGATTTTATACACTAAAAACCCAAAGTGCTTTGCATTTACTTTCAATTCAATTTGTCAAAACTCCAATCTATGCACCTGGCGTCATCCGTCATTTACCCCCAAAAACCATAATAATATTCCAAAACTATCCAGTGCCGTGTCCCCATTGTGTTTAACAAAACAGCATACCTGCCCTCATAAACTGTTCAGCCAATATCTATATACCTGAATTGTAGGAGAGTAGGATCTGCCTCTTATGTTGCCCCCACTTTTTTTCTGATGTTTACACTGGTTTCTGGCTATAGTCTGGCTGGGTCCCTGCCAATCAGGGCCCCAGCCTCTCTGTTCTCTCTAAACGACTTGGAGTGCACTCTAGGTGCAGTAGTGATTGGATACTGTGGTACCTTATGAGTCCCTAGTATATGGTACCCTAGGTACCAAGGGCATAGGTACTTCACAGGCCTACCAGGGGCTGAAGCATGTATTATGCCACCCCTGGGAAGCAGACTAAATCTGACACCACAGGCCTGCTACTGCAGCCTGGGTGAGGTGGTGCTAGCACTCCTCACTGAGATATGGGTTCCCTATATCTCTCCTGCACACACATTTAAACCTATCGGTCACCCCCTAAGGCAGGCCCTATCAATCCTGAGGGCAGGGTGCTTGGTTCCTATGTGAGAGGGTGCCTCTGCCTGAGCAGGGCCCCTCTGCAGCTCTCAGAGTCCATTCTCTGGTGCTGTTTGTGGATGCGGTTAAACCATATACTCTTAAGTGCATTATATCCTCGCGGTAAAATGCTAACTTTGGAATGGCTGCATCAAAACATGTCGTGTTTGGTGTCAAACATCTTGGAATACTACCCCCCGCCAGTTCTGGTGGCGGGGGTAGCATTCCACCCTTCTAGAGGGATAGACATGTACCTACTGTGGAAACGCGGTAGAATCCTGAAGAGCCCTGGCATCACAAAATGGATGCCACCAGTCACAGACACTGGGCTGCCCTCCTGCTGATGACCGAAACTCGCAGTGGAGGAAGCCCAACAATAGGCATCCTGTCACAGGGAGGTGTAACCACCTCCCAGACAGGGTTTAGTGTATTGGGGCTGGGTGGGTGCACTCTTAGAGTGCTTTGAAGTCCTGCACTGGGGGAGCAGTAGGCTCCTCTGTGCAAATGCCAGTTCAAACCGGCTCAGGGGCTACCTGCCCCTGCTCTGGCGTGAAACTGGACAAAGGGAAGTGGGTGTAGCCACCCACTCCCCTGACCCTCCCATAGGTGGGGTCATAGAGCTAGTCCCTCCCTTCTTTACAGTATAAGATAGGGAACCCTTGAACTTGAAAGTTAGATATCCCTGGACGACGCTCTGAAGAAGAATCCTGGACCTTCGACGTTCCATTACCTCTGGAAGACTGAAGAATCTCCCTTGGAGTCAAGGAGTGACTCCCCTGCTTGGCAGGCACCAAAAACTACAACGACGGTTGCAAACTATGCCACTCCTGCCGGAGCCCGAGGTCCCTGCAGCCCAAGATGAGGATTTCCTGACTTCTCCAAGGCCATCGTGAGTCCCCAGCGAAGCTGAGGCCAGTGGACCTGACGAGTGACGAGGAACCGCGACCCCTGGGTACCGTGCACTATTGTCGAGTGCAACCCCTTCACAACGTTCTACGAGCTTGTGCTTTGGACCACGTGTGGTCCCAGCCTCCAGCAGGAATCCCTCCGAAGATCAGAGGCCTACCCCGTCCCGAGTGACCGTGGGCCCCTGTTGAGCGAATCCTCCCGAGGCATCTTTGCGATCCCTTGCCAGCCGGCTTGTGGGTCCCCTGAAGACTTTTCTACAGAACCAAAGGGCTCCCCTGGTTGCTCCAGGCCTGCCCTGACTTACTTTCGCTGGATGAGTCCCTCAGACCTTGCTGGTCTGCACCATTGCCTTTTCACGCTTTCCACAAGACTTGCTGTTACCAAGGCTTGTTGGCTCCAATCGAGTTGCCGACACCGCAGTAAGCTGCAGACATCGTGGGACACGCCGAATCCAGCTCCTGGTTGTCGTCGACGCCTCCTGGACCTCGTGCCTGAAGAGTCAGGACATCCGTAACCGACCTGAACCTTGCGACGACGGTGGGCCTCCATCTTCCTGGCCCAGAGTCACTGCCAAGTGGCTTTGAACACTGTCCCCTCTGATTTCAGGTCTTCCTTCTTCTGAATCCAGGCTTGGATTCCATCGGACACTTCTTCGGACTTCACAAGCAGCAAGTCTCCATTGGCTCCCATTGAAAACGACGCCGCGACCCGACACCAAAGGACACCTATGCACCCGGCTTCCCTGGGTGAGGTAACTCCAGCACTATGGTGCTCCTGTGGGTGTTGGCCCTAGAACTACTTACCATGTAAGTGACTTGCTTGTAGGTTCTCCCGAAGTGCCCTAAAACTCTTAATTTCCAACCGCGACTTGCCCCATTGAAGTCTACGGCGATCCGCGCCTGTGTTCACTCACTGCACGCGTCCCCCGTGGGTCCTTTACTTACCTGCCTTGGGTGGTTTCGTGAGGCCCCAGCTCTTCTGAAGGCCATAGGCCTTGTCCCTTTGCAAGTCGTTGTTTCTAAGTCTCTTTTTTAGTATATGGTCTGGTACGCCCCTAGGGCCCCAGCCATATTTGTGCTTAATTTATTGTGAAACGTTGATTTATGCATATGTTCCTGACTTCTAATCTCATAAAGAGATTAGTAGAGAGTTGTTTAGTAATAAATACCTATATATTTGATATATATACCTGTGTGGTGTCTTTTCATTTGGTGATTCAAGAGATTGTGTGGTAAAACAAGCTGCTTTACATTCCTTCAAGACTTAGCCTGAAGGCTGATCTTCACAGCTACCACTAGGATAGCTTTCTATAAAGGTTGTCTTAAACCTATCTACCATAAGAGTCGAATTGTACTGGTGCAAGGTGTCCACTTTAATTAGTGAACAGCATATACCAGGCCAACTTCTCACATGAATTATACTAAAAACTCCTGTGTTTTGCTCCAAAAACCAACTTGTGTACTCCCAACGCTGCTTTCCCATGTACCTGCTCAATATTCCCACTGCGTGTTAACGATCCAACCGCTTCCACCACTTCCCACAATTTTCTCGTTCAAGTGCTCAATTACCGTCTCCCACGTGCCTCTCCCCATTTGAATTCTACCCTCCAACCCATAATAATTTTCTACGTGTTTCTACCTGCCCGTTTGAGACCCACACCCAAGAAAATACAAATCCCATGTGTCATTGCGTTCCATCGGCCAGTACTACATGAATTAACAGTTTCCACATTCTTATTTAAATGATTCTAAACATCACAGAATGAATATTTGCATATTACAAGTAAATGCTAAAGTCCAAAACTGGTACATTATCCAATGTTTTTATTTTGTCAAAGTTTTATCCATGTCACACATAAGGTTTCGAACTCTCTCATTTCTTTTAATGCTCAAGATATGCCCATCCAGGCCTTTTTCAAAAGCACAGTTAACAACAGATTAGAAAATTTGCTGCTACAATCCCGCACCTCACTCTCTGAATTATCCATGCTCACATTGCTAATTTTAACCTTACTAAAGTTGCTGCCCACGCTAGCCACCCCCTGCAGACTCCTTGAAAATGGCCCATCTTGCGACAGCGATTGCACTTTCTACCAATCGCAGGGCAAGATGGGTTATTACCTGTGTGATCCTTGGAACCACAGCGATAACAAACTTGTTGTCCACATCCTGGCTGGCTTCTCTGAGACCTCTTCTCATTCAACTGTTTGCTACTGACCACACAAACAAACCCTCATCCACAACAGAGTTAACTTAAAAAATGGGATTGCGAGGCATGATTCCATAGCACTTTGAAAGTAACTATCGCTCTATCAATGCTTTTGGCAACATCAATAGTCTCTGCAGGTATGAAATTATGACAATTGAGCAACCGCTCTTGTTTTTTTTAGAGAAGCAATAAAAAACAAACTGATCCCGAATGTTTATTTCAACATTTGCTCCAAACTCACACTTTTCTGCCAAAACCTGTAATGTAGCAATATATTCTTCTACAGACTCATCACAAGACTGCTTACACATTGCAAAATTAAATCTCTCTAATAAAACACTAGATACATCAGAGTATTGCTTTCTTATCTGCTCCTTTGCTTCCAGGTAAACGTTCCAAAGAGTATCTTCAGTAACTGGCGCAGGGAAATGAGAAAGATTATCGAAAACCCTGTGGCCAGCTACCCCCAAGTGGTTAAACAATAATGCCATTTTCCTGGGAGGGGAATATCCTTCCGCTTCAATGGCAGTCAAGTAGTTTTAAAAAATACGAGAGAAGTGGTTGGGAAGATCTGTGTTAGCATCTCATATCTGAGTGCCATTGTGAGAAGTGAAGCAGCACGCATAGAATGTAGCTAATTGGGACCTGCAGTGCTGGACTAGAGTGCAGTCTCGAGTGACCAGCTTTATGTGTCAGATCGCTTCAGGTATTCCATGTCTGTTCAGCTGGTAATGACTGGTTGTGGCAAAATGGCCTGAGCTGCCAACTTCAGAGCTGGTGGGATCCAGGTTCGAGTCTCGACGTTGGCGTCAACATCCTGTGATTCTGGGCAAATCACTTAATCTCCCTGTACCTACAATTCATCGCCTTGAGACACTCACGGTTGATCTGCCGCGCTTTCCAAATCCTGGATTTAGGGGCTGGTACAGTACTGAGTGATGGATAAGATCCATAGTGGACAGGTCTTGTGTGATGGTAAGAGCATTAAGCAGGAAAAGGGAGTTATTAACCAGCCTGCATGAGCTATAATTTGCTGCAGACTGATGACTGTTATGGTATTATTGTGGGCCAGAACAGTTAGGTAGGAGTTCCCATTACAGAAATGACATATACAGACAGAAATGCACTGTTTTTTAAGAAAATGCTATTTTTCATAGAATGGGGGAGTCCCTAATAAAATGAAGGCAAAAGACTTTGGAAAATGCAGCACTTTTGCGGCTTCGGGAAAGGAACTATGGAGAATAATGAAAAACTGACCTCAGATTCTAAGTTTCCTAAATTTGCTTAAGAACACTCGTCCACAGGCTCAAAGACCTCATCAGTATTAGACCAGAGCCAGTTCTATCAAAGCTATGTTGCGAGTAAAGGCATTGCAGGCTGCACAGCTTGTTATGAACCAAGAGGAATCCTGTCCCTCATGTGGAAGATGAGACACCAGCTTCATGCAGACGCTCAGGAACACTTAAATCAGTTTGAGTGAACTGACCCTTGCATATGCATTTGTTGAATTTGCCACACTGTTCACAAATATAAGGTATGTTATACCAATTTGGATTTTTTTTCATTTGTATATTTCTGGACCCTTCCAGGTTTTTTCAGTGTACCTACTGGCGTGACAAAGTAGAAGTATCTTCTAATAAATATTAGACTTGTTACATTAATACCTTTGAACACCTTCATTTAACCCTAGCTCCTGAACAAAAGCAGAATGCCATGCCCTGGACCAGAGGTCTTCAATCTTTTTTGCTTTGAACCTCCCTAAGCAAGATATTTTGAAGTCGGGCCCGCCTCCAAAACTTTATGAGAAGGATTGGGGGAGCGGGAGGGACGGGTTGAGCACAGGGGGCAAGACTTATGAGATCATTTCAGTGGTACTTTTTCTGTAGTTCATAGTCCACACTGAATGTGAGACTAATAAAATAGCAAATACAACGAACAAAACCACTAACTGACCCAAAAAGACTGCTCCCTATAATTGGGGTGTTGTGAACCCCTCGCACTCCTGGGCCCCAGTGCAACTGCACCTGCAGCACCAACGATAATTGAGGCCCTGAGTAGCAGGTTATCACCTCTGCCGCTTTCACCTCTTCCCCACCTTGCTTAACCATCATGCCAACCTTCCAACAGGGTCTCTGTCCCTTTCAAGAAAATACAGAAGCTCCCACATGATATCCCTATTTTTTCTGCAAGGGTGCCCAAATGCTTCATATGTCCCCTTGACCTCTTTTTAAAGTGAAAGTCATAACTGTGATGCAGTGTGCCCTTCAGAACCCTGGACTGCTGCACCTACTTCACTAATGATAGCTTCTGCCATGCAAAGCAGGCTATCTCCTCTGCCATTTGTTAAAAACAGGGCTCCCATTTTGCCACACCCCCTCCCTTCCATCTCTCTGAGGCTAAACTAAGGTGCCTCCTCTGCTTCAATTTTCCGCTCCCCTGAGCTATTGCTCCGAGGCTGAAAGCAACACTGACATACAAGTGTGCATTGGGCCCTAATGCAAGCCAAGGATGGTGGTAAAACTGCCATGATTGGGGTTTACTTGGCTCCTCATGCCATGGAGCCCTAGTGTCACTCTACCTGCAGCACCAATGATACGTTCTGCCCTTGAGTGTGAAAAAAAGCAGCAAGGGTGACCCAGGCTCTAATGATAGCAGGGACCATGGGCCCCCCACAGCACCTTTTTCATAGCAAGGAAGACATAACTATGGGTCTTTGGTCACATACACCCTTGCCTCAGTACCCGTTACACTAATGATTGTGATGGACATTTTTTTTAAAAGCCCCTATCTACCCCACCCTTTCTAGGGGGCATCTCTCTGAGGAAGTTGTCTCGGTTAATTTGTAAATGAAAAAATGATCCCCACCATAGTGCCCCCTCTTCTGAGCCATATCTTTGACACTACCCATAGATCTTGTTCCTTTTGTGTTCCTCCTCTGTTGTTACTAAATAATAATTACTTACATATTCACAGTGCTTTCTGTCACAGGCTGGGACTTCATAGTACTATAAATACATAAGTCAATATACCACACTGCGCCAACTAGGATACTATTCTGTGCCTGTCTGCCCCCCCCACACACACACACACACAAACACACAGACATCTACAGTGATCACATTAACCAACTGAGATGTCACATTTGGCACAATACGATTTTTTTGGGGGTAGTTTTATATAGCGCAAATTTGACCCGAGATGTTGCAGCGGTTTACAAGAACACAAATTACACTTCACAAGGTCACATTCATTTGTAGGCACGGAAGTTTAAGTGATTTCCCCAGAATAACATGATGTTTAACTTGCATTTATTTTTTATTTGATTGTTTGTGGGTAACTTTTTTGCCTTCATAACTGCATATAAAATAACAAAATCCTTACAGAATAGTTTGTTCTTCTTCGCCACCTCTTTGACCCTGCCACCACACTCCATAGCATGGGGTTTATATACTTTAAACTTTAAGTCTGTTTGTACATGAAAACGGCCTGGAAATGCACCAAATAAAGAAGGCCACTCTTCCAGGCAATCTTCATTTACACTTCTTGGTTGAGGTATTTGCGCCCCTGTGAATGCAGTCACGGACCCCAAGGGCGCACTCCACAGTTTGAAGACCTCTGCGGCCTAGGTTCTGGCAGGAGGAGGGGCCCATTATCACAGCAGCAGTGCGAGCTGACCCCTGCAGTGAGAGTTACAGAACTCTCAGGCTGCTTGCAAGGGAATAGCTCGCATCAATGCCCAGAATTATGAACAAAAGGCGTCTGTGAAAGAATTCCTCACGGACAACAGACAAGAGCCCCAAATAACAGGCTGTCCATGAAATTTACAGACGGTTGGTCATCCTACTTCAGACTCTGCAGGAACTAGTCTTTTGTGACTCAAACTATGGGGATTTGGGTGAAAGGGAAAGCCGACCACATGGAAGTCTGCCCCCCTGTGTCATTTAGGGAAGTGGTGCAGTCCAGGGACTGCTGTTGAGCTTGTGTTAGGCTTTTAGGTTACTTCGTAGCACAACTTATAAATACAGCCATTTTTTTCGTTACCAGCCACAATGTTGTCTTTGTGACTATGTGGCTGGTACTGACACAATGGTTTTTGGCCTCATTATTTTCAGTGGCGGTTAGTTCATTAGGCTTACCTGATGTCATCTGTAGGTGTTATGGAGGCGAGCGTGGCCCAGGCGGTGCGTCTGCTATCGGAGGCCGGCAGGCTGGACTTGCCTGTGGAGGGGGCCCTGCAGCGCAGGGGATGTCCTGCCCGTAAGGCCTCTGAGGGTGTGGCGGCTGCGGTGATTGCATATGGTGAGCCGCGCCGTTCATGTTCCCTGGGCCAGGAACAGGTGAGTGGGCGGGGCCGCTCTCGAGCTAGGAGAGCGGCCCCGGCAAAGGGGTCATCGAGGAGGGGAGCGGGCAGTGCTTCGTTTGAAACCACTGTATGGGCCGTGAGTGAGCAATCCGACGGCGGGGAGCGGTCGGTGTGGCAGGAGCGTCGCAAGGCCATCTCCCTGAAGAAATGTTGGGTGGGGCCCCTCGGCGGTTGTGGAAGCCGCGGGTGGGCCAGAGACAGTACTGCATGCTGGGGGAAGGCGTATGGGACAGAAGGAGCGGGGAGTGTTGATACAGCAGCACAAGGCCTCCTGTAGCAGGAATGAGGCCTCTTGCAAAGAAAATATGGGTGGAGCTGCCGCCAATGCGCAGGCAGATTCAAGGAGGTGGTGGAGGAAAGAAGGGCACAATGGAAGGTTTTCCTGAGAGAGGCCAGGGTTTACGACATAGGCCCATGCTGGGAGAGTGGTGGGGAAGCTTGTAGCAAGATGTCTAGAACTGAGAGATGTCAGTGGCTCACTGCCTTCTAGATACAGTGAGCTTTCATTCCACGAATTGAAAGCCCTATGTGCCTCTAGAAAGTTGAAGACAGGGAGAAGTGTCAACACTCAACGCCTCATTGAGATGTTACTCCAAGATAGCTTTCTAAGGTTATCTTTGACCTCTTAAATCACCATAAGGTTTGTTTGGATTGGTACAGGGTGCCCACTTTAATTAGTGGACAGCATATACCAGGCCAACTTCTCACACGCGTGGTTGTGCAGAAGGCCCCACCAGGAGATTATGTAGATGTGTGGTTGCTAGATGGAAACAGAACCGTGTGCGGGCCCCTAGAGTGGTAAGACCTTTATCCGTGCAGGTGTGTGCCAGTGCACGCCCTGTGAAGTGTTGGACTTATTTGGTGAGAAAGGATCTCACCAAAGGTAGTGTGGGGAGCTTGATAGAAATTCTCAACCATGTGCGGGCCCTTAGGGTAATCCGTCCTTCATGCAGGCCAATGTACACCTTAGGTATCAGAAGTGCATCGTGCGTAACTAAGGTCGTCATAACCAGTTCGTGTAGGGTGCACCTCCATTTGATGCTCTTATGGCCATTAGTGGCCTGCGGCTTGTGAGTTATGGGCTTATGTCTCCGTTGCTTGGGTAGTTCTTAGGGTCCTTGCTGCTTCTGCGTGGAACTTGCCATTTCGTGCGAGGGCCGTTGGCTCCGTGATGGTAAAAATAAGCCTTAGGGCCTCTTTGCATGTTCTCACGCCATTTTGCAAGAACAGAGATCTTAGATATAGTCGACTTTGACCCTGCAAAACTGGGCAACACCAAATGATGTGGTCTGCTGATTCTGTATGGTAGTGACACAGGCGACATGCCTTGTTCCCAGACACACTGTGTTTCCAAATGGTCCTGTAGTCCTGCATTGGCAATGTGAGGAGCCTAGTTTTCAATATGTTCGGTAGGGCTGTCCTCCCCAGCCCTGCTTTCAAATAAGGTTGACTTACTGTGATTTTGTATGACTGGACGAGGCCCTCAGCGCCAGGGGTGTAGCTGATTCATTCTAGATCCTGTAGCCTTGAGATACATTTGCCCTGTTTCTTTTACAGGCTTTTCAGGCTGGCCATTGTGAGCGGTGTGTCGGTTATAGTGTCTGGTGGCCAGCTCAGGGTCTCATTAGCCTTTAAGAGGTACCTGGTCCAAGCACTGTTGTTGTCCTGGAAGACTACTTTTAGTGCTTCTCTAATTGTATCAGGGTCCGCCTTGGTCACCCTGTGGTGCAGTTTGAAGATGTCTTTTTTACATTCAATGTCCATCGCTGGAATATTGAACTCCAACCGAATCAGTGTGCGCCTGGTTGAGTAGGGAAGGTTGAATACCTTTCGGTATGCCTTTATGTGTAGTCGCTCCATTTTCTCGGTTAGTTGGCCCGGGTCGAAAAAACAAGGTGGCTGTAGCTCAGCGTAGGTATCAGTTTAGCTTGCATGACCCGTCGGATACCCTCTGCAGAGTGACTTTGGAGCTTATAGTTTAATTTACATAGCCCGTAAGTGACCTTGGCCGCCTTTGCTTCAACCGCCTTTAGCCTGCAAGTTTGACCTCCCATTATCTGTAAATAGAATTCCCAAGTAGTTATAATTGTTGGTGGAGGTGATCCTTAATGGTCCAAGATGCCATTCTAGCAGGTGCTTTTTGGGTTTGTGGCCGAAGACCAGGACCTTAGTTTTTGAGGCGTTTGAGTGGAGTATGTTATCCATATTGTATAGATGTAGTGCCTCCAATGCCCTTTTCATGCCGATTCTGTATGGTCTAATAATGCCAGATTGTCGGCATATTGCATAATAGGGAGTCTAAGATGGTTTAACTTTGGTGGAAAGATGTTAGCTTTCAATAGCGCCTCGCCCAAGTCCGCGGTGTATAAATTAAACAGGGTGGGAGCAATCACGCAACCCTGTTTTAACCCTTTGTTGGTGTATATTTTGCCTGTCACGTGAGTCTGCGAGAGCTTGGTGCGAACCCATGTGCCTGTGTGGAGCATCATTATGGCTGCCAAGAGCTTCCTCGGGATGCCCCATTTTGCAACTGTGGCCCAGAGAATGTGACAGTCAACTCCGTCAAAGGCTGCACTGTAGTCAAAGAAGCAGGCGTAGAGGGGTGGGGAGGCGGCTTCTGTTGCCCGTGTTGACAGGTACGACAGGGCGATGGCGTTGTCCAGCGTGGATGATTTGGGGCGGAATCCTGTCTGGTGTTGGGGTATTATATGGTTTTCTTTTATCCAACCCTCTAGTTCTTTCAAGAGTGCTTTAGCGAATGCCTTCCCGTCAACGTCCAGCAAGGCAATCAGTCTATAGTCCTCTGGTTGTGATGCATCCCCCTTTTTGTAGATGGGGTGCAGAATGGAGCCTTTCCAGGATTCTGCCACTATCGAAGTAACTAAGCATTGGTTGAACTAAGCATATGGGGGCCCCAGAATTCTCGATCTTCATTGAAGATACTACCCGGTAAGCCATTAGGTCCTGGTGCCACATCCTTCTGGATGCCCTTTAGGATAAAGAGGTTTTTTTTTTCTGTTATTACTGTACGGGCTGCCTCGGGTTCGCCTGGGTGATTGCCCTCAACCTCCATGGGGTTATCCAATGGTTTTTCTTGGTCTACGTAGAGCTTTGTTGCATAAGCTGCCCATTCATTGGCGGGTACAGCGTTCTCTGTGGGGACTGTACTGTGGAGGCTGTTGACGTATCTCCAGAATTCCTTATTTTTGTCAGGCGTTAATAGGGTGTAGATATGTTTCCATTTCTCCTCTATGTCATTCTGTTTCAGATGCCAGATAGTTTTTTTTGTGCAATGTTCTAGCGGTCTGCCGGATTTTTTTTGTCCGTGCACACTTTCTCATCCTATATTGTGACTCTGCGCGACGGAGCCTCCTTTTGCTCTCTATGAGCTCCTTATTGTCGCTAAGGGGGATGGGCCCCTTTCCAGTATGTCTTCCTTTGTGTAGTGGTACCCTACCTGCTATCACCGCTTTGAATAGTAAAGCCAGTATTTCTGTCCTGCTGGTCCCAATGCCCATTGTAGATATAGCCTGCTTCCATTGGCTATAGCTTACCCGACAGGAGGGACCCCATTTGATTCTTTTTATTGGCACCAAGGCATTGGTGCTGCGAGCATTTGGCCAGCCGGGAGATGCGCCTCGTGCATTGTGGCACTTACATTCACAAGAATGGATAATAGATGATGGTCACTCGCTGTAGAATGGTGCACCCTATATTCCTCACACCTTATCAGCAAGACTTTGCTCAAAAAGATGTAATCAAGCGTGGAGATGTCTTTAAAGGTGGGTTGTGTTTTCATGTTCGGCTGTCCTGTTTGATTCGCGCTCCCCAGCTTAAATTCGTTGATGCAGGCCTCCATGATTCTCCGCCCCCTTTATTTTGATCCAAGCAGAGGAGGTGTCTCAAGTTAAAGTCCCCGTTCATGATGCATTCATGGTCCACTGTTCATAGAGATATTCTCCGATCTGGTCTGTGAATGTCTTATGTTCTTGAGTTTTTCCTTCTTATTTGGATTAACATAGAGGTGGATTACTGCAATGGTGGTCGGTATTCCATTTAGGGTTAATCCAGTTATACTGATGATTTGGACGTTGGGTGAATGAATGTGCCATTCCTTAGCTCTGACTTGCAGGTTGAGTTTTATGTGAGTCAAAATCCCACCAGTTGGTCTTCCAAAAAGGTTTTTCTTGTGTGCCAGGGTGTGAAACGCCTGAAAGCTATTGATCGAGCTTGGTGTTGTCAGCCATGTTTCCTGAAGACATAGGATGTCTCCTGTTTGTAGAAGTTCCATTGCGTAGTTGTCGGCTGTTGTTGTTTTGAACCCAGCAACATTCCAGCTTATTATTCTAATCCCGGATCTCATTTTCTCTTCCATTTGACCTCTAGTGCCAGATGTCTTAGCTTCCCTCGGAATCTGATGGCGTTGATGCCCACGAACGCTCAGATACTTTCCTATGCTGGGACCATGTTCTCCCGTTTGTATGTAAAGCTGCTGAGAGCCAGGCCCAGTCACCTGGCTTCCTTGCGTCATCGGTTGCGTATGCCTCTGTACAATATCTAATTCCACCACTCTTGTAAAGCTGGATTTTGAGGTTATTCTCACAGTTGTAGTTTGGGATCTGTTTAGTGCCTTTTAATACACATTTCCTGCGTTGTAGTGCCTCTTCTGTTTGTGACCTCTGCGGTAGGATGTTGGGGTATTTCTCCGTGTGCAAATGTCTACACGTATCCCCCACTCCTTAAGTGTGTCTTTTTCTGCCATGATGTTTTGAGCATCGACCTGTGGAAATCTGAAATAATTTCTGTTAGCATAGGCTGAAGCCATCTTGTTTGTGGCATCCATTTTTTTAGCTATGTAATTCTTCCGTCTTCACTGTTGCTTGCCCTTCTATTCTGCTTGTGTCATCAACTCTAGTTAACTCCTTCTGTACTGAGCTAAAAGCAATGTGCTGAGCAAAGGCCTGTAGCTGCTAGAATGCACCTGGCTAAAGATATAACTGTCAACTGTTTTTTACTGTTGTAAGCAGTTCTGTTCCCCCTCCCACTCTGCTGACCAAGTGATCTCCCATCTGCCCATGTTTGTAGGTAGTTATTCCTGTGTATGCTTGTACCTTCTATTTGTAACTACATGCTTACTCTGCAACAAACTCTGTATATAAGCACCATGGTCTGTGACTTCAGTGTACCACCTCAGGCAGCACTTGAGAGTGCTGTGTGGATGTAGTCCCACTCATGAGTGATTAATAAACTTGTTATTTGAATTCCAGCTTCAGTGCCAATCTCTATTTTGTTGGTCTATGGACCCGTGGGCAAGAGAAGGGTGACCCCTGCACCGGTGTGCTCATCAAAAAGCACATTTCCACAGTTGGCGCCTGATACGTGGGGCCTCATCGAGGACGCGGCCGTCTGAAGGAGTGGTCTTGACGGAAGAGTGGAATATTACTGAGGAGACGTCCTGCATGAGGAGCCCTTGTATTTGCAGCCAAAGTGACTTTTCCGGTTTTTCGATTTGACCCTCCAGGTGGCGGCCGGTCCTGACTGAGGTATACTTTGGCGTTATTTTTGCAGTGACCATTAGGTCGATCAAGAGATTGGCAGTTGGAGGTTGGAGACTTTTGTTTGGTAAGATCGCTGGAGCGGCACTCTTGTTTGCTTGGCCAAGATTCTGGTTTTGTTTGTTTGATTTATTTTTTGCAGAAAATAAAGGCAGGTAATGTGGAGATTTTTCTCTACTTTTGAACAATTTGGAAATGTAATATTTTACAAAAACTTGGTAGCATGCCTGTTTCCAGCACACTCCGTAGGTTGTGTTGCTGTCTTGGTGGTACCAAAGTGGATTTAGAAAGAAGTCAGCCGGCTCCCTTAGAGGGAACACCTAATAGACATATGTATATTAAATACGGTATTTCTTCCATAATGTGTAGTACACTGTGGAACAAATATACAAAGAAGGATCCTGATCTCCAATGGCCTGTGAATGGGTCATTTGACTTTAAAAGATTCAATATGTAGAACAGTGTTTGTTTAACAAAAAAAGTCGACAAGATATGTTTGATTGTGTATGAATGTTGGAGAAAGAAGTGAATGAAAGAGCGAAGAGAGAAGCAGCTATAGCAGAGAATCAACAATGAAAAACGATATATCAAAAAGTGTTAGAATTAAAAAATGAGGAGATGACGGAAATAAAAGAAAAGAAGAGAGGGAGCGTCGTTTAGAGGTAACTGGCCAGTACCCTATTAGGTGCCCCCTTTATCCCATGCTTAATAAACCTCAAGATGATTCTATCTTATTAGTTCGACCTCCGCCCCCATATTAATTTCCCTCTGCCCCTGAGGAGGATCCTTCCGATAAAGACCATCATTCTTCTGACGATAAAGATATAGATAAGCAAGATGGGCGACAGACTCGCTCTACTTTAACTACTGATGAAAAAGCCACCATTAGATCCACTGTTCATTCAGAAGCCCGTAAGAAAACTCTTCCTTCAGATCTTGTAGCAATGGTTCAGCAGTGGAAAGATTTAGAACAGTTATATTTTGCAGAGAAGTTTGCTTGGGAAGTTATACTTAATTTTAGAAACCTTTCTAAAAACTTAGAGCCCACTGATATAAATTCTGATTATAGACAATTGAGTGATGGAACTTTCCTTTGTTCAAACATACCTGATTTAATTAGGCAAGTGGTTAAATTACGAGATGAAACATTTCGCTTAAAAGTGGAGAAAAAAGAAGCTAGTAAAACTAAAACTGTACAAGTAGCCCAAACCCCAGCGCAGATAGTAGAAACTTCAGAGACAAATAATGGATCTAGTAGTGCTGAAGTTGGTATACGACCAATGCGCGAAGCTGCGCCTTTGTATGTTCCTCCAAAGGGTACGGGAACAAATGAAGATAAGACTTCAGATGATGCGAAAGGGTATTTTATTTATAATTGGGTTTATACCCCTTGGAGTAGAGCAGATGTTATGGCTCCTAAAGCCGCTTTGCCCGATCCGCGTAAAAATCCTGCCGCTTTCTATGAGGAAGTAGAAGGAGCCATTAGCTCCTGTACTATGACTCTGCCAGATATTGATATGTTTTTTTGACTTATTTTGCCCCCTGATATGTGGAGAACAATTCGGAAAATAGATGATAATGTAGCATATGGTGATACTTGGGTGCATTTAGAAGAAATAGATGCAGTAGAGAGCCTGCGCAGAAACCACAACAGGAGATATTAGATCTTCCTAAAGCTATTGTGACTAAGTTGAAAACTCTTATACCCCCTAAGAAAATAGAGTGGACTACGTTAGCGTCTTGTAAACAGAAAGCGGATGAGTCAGTTTCGGATTTCTTTACACGATTTGAAGAGACATTCCATGACTTTAGTGGGCAGTCCTTGACAGATGACACGGGTAAGCATCTGTTCGTCGACAAATTTGTCGCTAACATGTTGCCAGAAATAGCTAGTCGCCTTAAGGCCAGCGAGAGTTTGTGGACTACGTCTTCCCCAGTCTCCCTTTTGACTATGGCCCAGTATTATGAGCGTCAGGAACTGGAAGCAAAAGGCAAGGTGGATAAGAAGGTTAAGGATCTAAAGACAAAAGTAATGTTGGCTCAAGTATATGGTCCACCATTCAGAGGTGGTGGTAGAGGTGGACGTGCAGTATATACACCTGGTGTACCCCCTTTCTCTCGATCAACTTTGTCTTCTGATTAGTGTGCTTATTGTAAAGAGATTGGACATTGGCGTTCTGAGTGCCCCCTTTTGCGAGGTCAGCAGTATCAACGGGGTAGAGGAAGTATGAGAGGACGCCCAGGGAATTCAGGAAATAGGGGAGGAATAGGAACCCGTCCCAGGTTTGAGGCAGTTGAACACGGACCAAATTATTCTAATACCTTTGATAGACGAAATCAATATCAAATGTCTGATTATTCGGCTGATGGTCTTGCGGATTCTGATTATGCATAGGAATGCCTAGGATGGGGTAAGGAACTGGTTGAGGTCCCAGTAGATCAGAAGGGTCCTTATGTTGCTGCAAATGTCTTGGGTTCTACTGATCGGTTCCTGGTTGATACAGGAGCTACTCGTAGTGCTCTGTCTAAAAAATTGGTTCCTAGGGCTCCCCTGTCTGGCGCAATGATAACATCGATAGGATTCGATGGGACACCTACACCTAGCCCACTGTCACAGCCACTTGCATTTAGTCTTGATAAATTTACTGCAGCATGTCCATTTCTGCTTTCCCCTAACACGCCGGATAATATTGTGGGCATTGATATGCTTAAACATTTTCGTGCTACAATACGTTGTTCCCCAGAAAGTGTGCGTGTTATCTTAAATGATAACTATTCAATGGTTGAGAAGTCTTGTCTCATCAAAGAAGATATCGCTTTGGCATCTTTACCTAGTACTTTGTGGGCTACATCAGATACCGATGTGGGACACATGGTTATTCCACCAGTGCATATTCAAGTGAAGGAAGGTGCTTCATTGCCTCGATTGCCCCAATATAAAATATCTCGGGAAGGCGAAGAAGCATTAACACTCATTGTTCAGGATTTGATTAAGGTGGGGGTTGTGGAAGAAGTCCCTTATAACATTTGTAATAGTCCTATCCTTCCTATTTTGAAAAAAGACACTGATACTAAAATTTACAGATTTATTATAGATTTACGAGAGGTTAATAAAACCGTGGTGCCCCAATACCCGGTAGTCTCTGATATCACGACACTTCTCACCATGGTTCCTCCCACTGCCACTACATTTAGTGTAATTTATTTAAAGAATGCATTTTTCTCAATACCTATTCACCCTGACAGCCGTTATTTGTTTGGCTTCACTTTGAATAATAGATCATTCAGGTTCTGTAGAGCTCCGCAAGGGTATACAGAGAGTCCTAGTATTTATAGTCAAGCGTTGAAAAGGCAGCTTGATTCTTTTCCTGTACCGAAAGGGGTGGCTCTTATTCAATATGTCGACGACATCTTGTTGGCTGCTGATACCCCTGAACAGTGTAAAGAAGGAACACTGTCATTATTGTTATTTCTTGCCTCTCATCATCACAAAGTCTCTAGGAAGAAACTGCAATTTTGTAGACAGCAGGTTACCTATTTAGGTCACCTCCTGTCAAAGGAGGAACGTGCACTCACACCAGATCGCATTCAAACTATTTTAGACACTCCCGTGCCCCGTACTCAGAAGGATGTCCATGCACTGATTGGCCTTACTTCTTTTTGTAGGCAGTGGATCCCCAGCTTTTCTCACATTATTAAACCCTTGTTGGCCCTTTTGACTAAAGACACTCCAATGCCTCTCCCATGGACTACTGAGTGCCAGGATGCCTTCCAACAGTTACGTCAAGCTCTTTGTTCTGCACCAGTATTAGGAACTCCAGACTACACTAAGACCTTCACACTCTATGTACATGAGAGGGAAGGTTGCGCTCTCTCAGTTTTAACACAAACACACGGTGATAAACAACGTCCGTGTGCATATTTCTCAGCTGTCCTTGATCCAGTTGCCTGCGCGCTGCCTGGTTGTTTTCGAGCGGTGGCGGCAACGGCTGTGTCCATACGTCAGAGCGAGGGAATAGTCTTGTCACATAGATTGCTTGTGTTAGTACCCCATTCAGTTGATGCCTTGTTAAATCAAACAAAAACACAGCATCTGACTAGTGCTCGCTTGACAGGATATGAATTGACACTTTTGGCCCCTCATATCACGTTAAAAGATGTTTGACTCTGAACCCTGCTACATTATTGCCATTTCCAGCTACTCAGTCTCATTCACAAGAGTTACATGATTGTATATCCCTTACTGAAGAACACACAAAGGGTTGTGTTGACCTACAAGATACACCTCTTTCTAGTGTTGATGGGGAATTGTGGGTTGATGGATCCTGCCTGAAATTGCCTGATGGCACTACATCTGCTGCTTATGCAATTACAACACTTCAGACAGTAGTTGAGACAGCTCGTATCCCACAGAAGTCAGCTCAAGCAGCCGAGTTGATAGCACTGACAAGAGCATGTGAGCTTAGTACAGAGTTATTTGTTAACATTTACACTGATAGCCAATACGCCTTCGGCGTGGCTCATAACTTCGGGCAACTTAGGAAAGAAAGAGGCTTTCTCACTTCCCATGGGACACAAATAGTGCATGGGGAATTAGTACATAATCTCCTTACTGCCTTGACCTATCCTAAGAAAGTGGCAATTGTTAAATGTAGTGCACACAAGAAAGTGACTGATAAAATAGGAGCAGGCAATGCCTTTGCGGATTGCACAGCTCGTGAGACTGCAATGCAGCGAAGTACCACATCTATGTATGTAGTTAAGTCACAGGCTGAACGTTGGCATAATGCCAGGCAAGAGGTGCTGGACATGCAGCAATCTGCTTCTGTTGATGAATTAGACCAATGGTCCAAGGAGGGAACATTGGATGACGAGGGCTGTTGGAGGAATAAAGAAATGACAAAATGGAAGTTACCCGCAGCCTATTTTCATCCTATGATTCACATGGCACATGGGCCGGCACATGTTGGAGCATCCTCAATAGCAAAGCAACTTATGCAAGTTTGGGATCATCCAGAGATTGTCGGTACGGCTAAGAAAATAGTCCAGTCCTGTCTGATCTGTCTCCAGTATAATCCTGGAAAGGGAACACGAACTCCAACAGGAGGGTTTGCAATACCAACTGCACCTTTTGAGGTCCTGCAAATGGATTACATCCAGCTTGAGCGCTGTAACAACCTAAAGTATGTCTTAGTAGTGGTTTGCGCCTTCAGTAAATGGGTGGATGCATACGCTACGAAGGATAATACAGCTCTTACGACAGCAAAGGGGCTCCTAAAGGAGTTCTTTCCCCGATTCGGCATTTGCCGAGTTTTGTGGAGTGACAACGGACCCCATTTTATTGGGCAAGTTGTTGAGTATCTCATGAAAGGGTTGGGAATTAAGCAGAAGTTTCATGCTGCTTTTCACCCACAATCAGCAGGACTAGTGGAACGTTACAATTCTACCCTGAAACTGAAATTGGCTAAGATACAGGCTTCCACATCTTTGAAATGGCCTGATGCATTGCCCTTAGCATTGCTATCCATTAGATCGATACCACATACACGATCTGGCCTCACACCATATGAGGTGGTTTTTGGAAGGCCAATGAATATTTGGGGGATTCCTAAGCCACGCCCTATACATGATGTACCCTATGTATTGATGAATGACTATTTGTCTCAGTTGACTGACAGTTTGTCTTCTATTTATCAACAGGTTCGGGAGACTCTTCCAGACAGGTCGCAAGGTGAGGGCCATTGTTTACGGCCTGGTGACTTTGTGGTCGTAAAGTCATTCCAGAGGACCAGCTCCCTAGCACCGAGGTGAGAGGACCGGAGCAGGTACTACTGGCTACCAGGACTGCAGTTCGAGTGAGGAACCGGAAAAACTGGGTCCATGCGACACACTGACGAAAAGTGTTGCAAGACCTAGTGAGCCCAGCTGTGTTGGCAGATCACCGCGATATCCTGGTCACCGAGAAAGGACGACCTGCGACACCTGAAGAATCTGAGGAAGTCTTCCCGGACCACACGATTCCTGGTACATCTCGATATCAGCTTCGACCCAGGAAGAAAGACATTTCATTGAAAGAGACTGTTTGAGCCACTGTCCTGGGTAGTTAAAGCCTAACTACAAAGGGGGGTAGTCTTTTAGTGACTACTCGTCTCAACGTTAGTGAAGAAATCAACGCCTGCCCAGGACCTTAGGGCACAATCTGCTTTGTTGTTTGTCGACAAAATGAATATGTCTAAGGAGAAGAAACCAACTGCTGCAAGAGTTTGTAGCAAAAGAACAATAATTGCTACTGGATTTACTTTGACTATTGTTATTGTTGCTATAATAACATGGATTGTAGAGGAAGTAGCTCCTGTCCGAAATCTACTGACTACTACTACTCCTGTCCCAATTGAACATCATTATTTCACTCTACCGTATCATGAGAAAAAGCATAGAATGTCCTACCTCAATAACACTTTCATTCAAATGTTGCATCATACCCACAATGCCACGAACGTTACCAATTGCTGGGTATGTGGAATGATGCCAGCTCATCAGAAAAGGGGAGGAACGCCTTTTATTCCCTTGCCGTTTTCACATAATGGCTCCTGCAGAGCCTCTTTTGCATTGTTGTGGGCTTCTGAAGTTGCAAATATTACTTATGCTGATGTAGGTGGACTAAACGCTCAGTTGAATAAAGTTTGTTACCCCGATGAGGAAGGAGATCCACAAGCTAAAGGAACTGTGTGGGAAATGGAGGAGTATCGCCGAGGAAATTCCTCCATACACTATGTTTTCCCTAACACTCGAACAACTAAGGGGAATGGGCCTCCTGTTATTGCTGTTACTAGAGCTCGAGCGGATCTCTGTGTGAGCAGTATTGGCAGTATTCCTGTGGGAAAAAGTGACTGTACTTTACTGTTGAACAGTACTGGAATGAACAATAGCAGCTTTTTGTCTTCACACAACACCTATTTTGATTGCGGAAGTAAAGGTTATTACCATCTACCTATTGGTTGGTCGGGAAGCTGCTACGTGTCCTTTTTGCTTCCACCTGTGTTTTTGGCACCTGCATCCTACCATAAAGACTATAAACTGTATAATGGCATTTCCAAGAGCAGATTCAAAAGGACAATAAACAATGATGAGGTGGATCAAAGTGATACTGCACTACAGCAGTATATTGACTTTAATGTGGGACTATTCTTCTTTGTTGGTGCGGCCTTAAACAGTAGAAAAATAAGGCGCTTGACACGTGTTGTAGAGGCTGTAACCAACCAGACAGCAATGGCGCTTGGAAATATCACAGAAGAACTACAAATTGCGAGAATTGTGGTGCTCCAAAATAGGATGGTCCTTGATGTCATCCTGGCCGACCGTGGTGGAGCATGTCGCATCATCGGGAGTAGCTGCTGTGTCTATATCCCTGATCACGCCCCTTCTGTTTTTGACGCAATTTCCAAGTTGCACAAAATAGCCACTGAAATCCATCAGGATTCAGGAACTTGGACTTTGACTGGATGGCTATGGAACATGTTTACTGTATGGGGCTGGAAGCTATTGTCAGCCTTATGTATATTTCTTGCTATTCTTTTCACTTGTTGCCTATGTATTCAATGCGGCCCAATGCTTGGTTCCCTTTGTGTTTCTACTTGCACCTCGTGTATACCGGCTAAACAAAATGTTAAGAATGTAAATGCTCGATTAGCAAGTGATCAAGAAATTAATGAATTAATGCAGATAGATGTACATGATATTTTCCGTACTCCTTATAAAGCCTAGAAGATGTCTTCAAGCATATGCTAAAAGGGTCATTTGTGGAAATCTGAAATAATTTCTGTTAGCATAGGCTGAAGCCATCTTGTTTGTGGCATCCATTTTGTTAGCTATGTAATTCTTCTGTCTTCACTGTTGCTTGCCCTTCTATTCTGCTTGTGTCATCAACTCTAGTTAACTCCTTCTGTACTGAGCTAAAAGCAATGTGCTGAGCAAAGGCCTGTAGCTGCTAGAATGCACCTGGCTAAAGATATAACTGTCAACAGTTTTTTACTGTTGTAAGCAGTTCTGTTCCCCCTCCCACTCTGCTGACCAAGTGATCTTCCAACTGCCCATGTTTGTAGGTAGTTATTCCTGTGTATGCTTGTACCTTCCATTTGTAACTACATGCTTACTCTGCAACAAACTCTGTATATAAGCACCACGGTCTGTGACTTCAGTGTACTACCTCAGGCAGCACTTGAGAGTGCTGTGTGGATGTAGTCCCACTCATGAGTGATTAATAAACTTGTTATTTGAATTCCAGCTTCAGTGCCAATCTCTATTTTGTTGGTCTATGGACCCGTGGACAAGAGAAGGGTGACCCCTGCACCGGTGTGCTCATCAAAAAGCACATTTCCACAGACCCGGCTTGTCCACTTTGTCAGAGTTGACTCTCTGTGGCTTATCCAGGTGTAGGTCTTGAAGTGCACAGATGCTAAATGTGCTGTTGTTATGTAGGCCAATGAGGGTATGCTCGTCAAGAGATATAAAATATTTGACCAATTAAGGGTTTCACCTGGACCTCTTGTTTCAAATTCGGGAGTGAAAATCAGTGCAAGCGGTGAGTTGGCCGTAGAGACGTCATCTATTTCATTTTTATCTTCATTGCATGCAAGGTAGTTGTTCGTGTGTCTTTGTTCTAGAGTCCCCATCTGGATGTTACGCGGTCTTTGCCCCTCTTGTGCTGTTTCATCCATTTTAGCGCTGGTGAGGTGCTTGACCATCCGTGCCTTTTGGGGGGTAGTAATCGCTTATGCTGATGCCGTTTGCGATGAGGCTGTCTTCAAGCCTTCGCATTTTGTTTCTTTTTTTTTATAAGCAATTTTATTGATTTTAACAATAAACATACACCAGCAAATCAGCAGTGGACATTGAGGATGACAAATCACAGCCAGATAAATGATCAATCCCAGCACGTTCGACCCCATAAGTTACAATTGGAGACAAACAATGGGTACACACTTTTGATTACCCCATGGTGCCAAGCCATTTGCACCACACCTTGCAGTACTTCTTTGGACAACCCCGTGCTTCATACATAGGTTTTTCTTGTGTCGCACACCAGTCCACCCCCTTCCGCCATTTCCCAGAGCAAGGTGGAGTTGAAAACTTCCAGGAAGCGGCTATGTCTCGCTTGGCCACCACCATAGCCGTGTTGAAATTTTTTTTTCGTTCCTAGACCCATCCAGCCCATCCGTAATCCCGAGGAGCGAGTGCGGTGGGTCATGGGGGACCTCCTATCCCAGGATTTCTGTGAGCTCCTCCTCAATGTCTCCCCAGAACTGTGCCAAAAGGGGACATGCCAACACCATATGGAAAAAATCAGCTGGGTCTTGGCCGCACCTCGTGCAGGAAGCAGTCGGATAAAAGCCTGCCCGATGGAGGCGAACTGGGGTTAAGTAGGTGGCATGTAAATAGTATAGTTGGATCAGGCGGAGTTTCGCTGATGCAGTAATCATCTTAGGTGCCATGAGAGCATCACGCCAATCCTCCTCATCCAGAGGACCCACCCACTCCTCCCATTGGCCTCCAAGCCGATCCAGTGAGGTCGAGGTGTTGTTAACCAGTGTCCGGTAAATGCGGGAAATACCCCCCTTCCCCAGGTCACCCAGCATAATCTGCGCTTCAGGGGGCTGTATTCAGGGATCCTTGTGTCTTCCGATATGTGTACATGGAGGGCATGTCGCAGTTGCAAATATTTGTAGAATTGTGTTGGATGTAGGAAGTATCTGGACCGAAGATCTTGGAAGGAGCGCATGTGACCGCTCGCCCACACATCCCCGAGATGCGAGATCCCTATAAGGTCCCACACTCTAAATCCCTGCAACCCACTGACCTCCCGGAGCCATGTGCCGTGCCAGAGAGGCGTATGCTGAGTTAACCTGTGTGTCCATTGGGTATGACGCAGGGCTGCCCGCCAGGCCAAAAGCACGGTGCGCGTTACCTCTGGTAAGATGGTCGGAATGGACTCCCCGTACATCAGGGACTGGATTTTGGGCAAACCTAGCTCGCTCAGTTCAAGCCTATAGGCCGGGTTGGACCAGCCCCCATTAAACCAATCATGCATGGTCAATAGGCGAGTCGCCAAGTAGTACAAGTATAAATGTGTCATCCCCATGCCCCCATCGAATGGAGGAATCCGGCATAGGGTCAGAGTCACACGAGCCCCCCCCTCCCCAAAAGGAATTTGGTGGCCATACTGTCCAGTTCCCGAAACCAAGCCCGCGGAAAACAGAAGGGGGTGTTTTGGAGGACATAGAGGAATCTGGGGAGAATCATCATTTTAAACAGGGCGACTCTCCCCAAGGGGTTCAGGGGTAGCGTCTGCCACTTGTGAAGGTCCGCCTTAGCTTTTTTCACAAGCGGGGTGATGGTGAGGGACCAGCCTAATTCTGGGAGAATGGCGACCCAGATCCCTAAGTATTTGAAAGACTGACGCCTAAGCGGTATTGTGGATTGCCAGTCATAGCAGTCTCTAGATAAGTGTAGGGGGACCAGGACCGACTTATCGGAGTTCAGCCGGAGGCCTGCCCGAAGGATTGCAAGATTTGGAGGCAATGAGGGCCCGACTGGGCGGGTTCAGCCAAAAAGATTAAAACATAGTCTGCGTAAAGTGCGATCTTGTCGGCCTCTGAGTTGGGCCATTCCCATCCCCGAACGCGGTCCTCGGACCAAATCAGGGTTGCAAAGGCGAAGAGAAGGGGCGAAAGGGGGCACCCCTGTCTTGTTCCCCTTTGAATGGGGAAGGCCTCCGATAAAACCCCATTGACTAAGACTCGCGCCTGGGGCTGGGGCTGGGCATAAAGGACTTTAACCAGATTACGGAAGTGGGGGCCAAAACCCATCGTGGCCAGCACGTCGCCCAGATACCTCCAATCCACCGAATCGAAGGCCTTCTCGAAATCGACGAGAAGAATCGCCAAGTAGGGGGTGAGCAAGTGGCGGTGAGCCAAGGCCAGATGGAGCCTCCGGAGACAGTGCCTAGTTCCACGCGTGGGCATGAACCCGCATTGGTCCGGGTGGACCAACGTGGCAAGGTAGGGCTTCAGCCGTCGAGCGAGAATTGTGGCATATAGTTTAACCTCTGTGTTTATAAGAGAAATGGGGCAGTATTCCGCACAGCGACGAGATGGCGGTTGAGATTTTGGGAGAACCACGATGGTGGCCATATCGGTCTCGGGCGGGAAGGAGCCCTTCTCCAAAGCCTCGTTGAACAGGTCTGCGAGACGTGGGACGAGGGTCTCGCGATAGCTAGCGTAATACTCCTGAGGGAGTCCATCTGGGCCAGGGGTCTTGCCCGATGGGGTATGTGCTATTGCCTCATTAATCTCTTCGTGGGTGATAGGGCGGTCTAAATCAGCCTGAGCGACAGAACCCAGCTGGGGGAGACGAGCACAACCCGCATCCAACAACTCAGGAAGCGACAGTACTGGGGTCCTTTCCGCGTAGAGCTGACGATAGTAGGAGGCAAAGGCGTGGGCCATTGCCAACGGGGATCGATGTGTCGATTCGTCCGGGTCCACTATTTCAGGGATAATGCGGTTCGCCCTAGGATACGTGGCTAGTCTGTGGAAAATTGTGCCGTTCTTGTCACCCCAGCCATATATTCTTGCTACGGAGGATCTCCAGAGGAGCTTGGCGGCGTCCAATGAAAGCTGCCTGATTTCAGCTCGAAGGAGAGCGAGTTGCCTCTCCCGGGAAGTATCGCCAGCAGTAGGAGGGGATTGCTCGAGGCGTAACGCTTGCACCTCTTGCGACGTGATCTGCTGAAGCTGGGCCTGCCACTGACGCTTGAGTTGGCCCTTGGCAAAGCCACAGATGGTGGCCTTGCCCGCCTCCCATAGGGTACCCGGGATGGAACCGATCCATCATTGGTCAGGAAGTACTGCTTAAGCTCTGCCCCCACTACCTTTCTAAATTCCTTATCTTGGAGGAACCAAGCGTTCATCCGCCATAGCGGGCGGTTCGAGGGGGGGGGGAGCCCCCATACTAAGGAGCAACGGGGAATGGTCGGAGATACCCCTGGGGAGTATACGGACATCCTGAATCGTGTTGCAGTCAGTCGATGGGACAAAGATTGCATCTATGCGCGCCTCCGTATGGTGTGCTGCAGAGGTATGAGTGAACTGTTTGGTGTGAGGGTGCCAGATTCGCCACGCATCGCAGAGGCCCAGGGATTCGGACCAATTTGTTAATTGTTTCGCTTGCACAAATCTAGAGTTGGACGGGGGGCCTGTCGTGTCGAGGTGCGGAGTGGAAACCTCGTTGAAGTCGCCCCCGATAATAGTGGGCCCCAAGGGCAAGGTGGTCAGCAGGGCGGGGGAGTGTTTCAGGGTCGTCGTGAGCATTGAGGGGGGCGAGTATAAGGACACGAGGTTGAGGGGACTACCGCACAGTGTACCACAGAGGGCCACGGACATTCCCTGAGGGTTGTGAATAGCTTGCGTGAGCACAAAGGGAAGGGTGCGCTTCAAGAGGATAGCCACCCCTCGGGAGCCCCGGGCGAAGCCAGAGTGCCATACTCTATCGTATCCATATTGTGCTAGGAAAGGACAGTGGTTACCCATCACATGCGTCTCCTGAAGCAGGAGCACCTCTATACCGAGGCGTTGCGCATAGCGTAGGACAGCCATTCATTTCAGTCGGTCTAAGAGTCCATTAACGTTCCAGGACAGAACGTGGAGGGATGACCTCGGAGTGGGTAAGTCAGTCATGGTGGCTGGTGGTCAGTGTAGTGGCATGTCGCACCACGGAGAGTCGTGGGTACGTGCGGGGTCCAGCGCAGGCGCGGGAAAGCGCTTGTGAAGAAGCTGTGTGTACGATATGAGGGAGTATTGCAGTGTGTCGCAAGAAAGCCGGTGTAGCAGAACAACAAGAAACAACAACCATGGGAAAAACAGTCCCAACCCCTTCCCCTCCCCCCACCCTATACTTCAAGAACAGAAGCATCTGTCGGCCCAACAGTAGCAATGAGAACCAAACTAAAACGCTCGGGTTAGGTTGCGTGGAGTTTAGCGGGGCAGTTCGTGGCAATGATGGACCCCTCCAGATTGACGGATGTCATGCTGTCATCAGCTAGGTTGAAGTGTTAAGTATCGCAAGAGTTCTGCCTCAGTACTGGCCCGGTGGGCCTCCACAAATCAGATCCCTGCACCATCACCAGATCTCAGGAGCGCGGGGCTTCTAGAAAGGTCGGAGTCTGACAAGGTGGGGCATAATGTCCCAGACGGGTCCGGATCCCGGCTCAGTTCATCCAATGAGTTGGTGCGGCTGTGGTTGGCGAGAGCCAGGGGAGCCCCAGAGGAATTCGGCATCCGGGGCCCAAGGCCCGGCGACTGCGATGCTCCCCCCCGCCGATCCCCCCTCCTGCGGGACCGGGTGTGTCTCCATTGTGGCTTGGGAGGAGATGGGTGTGTTTGTTGAGGATCCGACAGGGTGGGAGAGGAAACAGGCCGCGGCGGCAGAGGTCGCTCCTCAGTGAGCCAAGTCCAGGCAGCCTGCGGAGTGTCAAAAAAGATCGTCTTGCCCTGGAAGACAACTCGCAGACGGGCTGGGAAGAGGAGACCATACCGCAGTCCCAAAGCGCGGAGCTTTTGTTTGACGTTTGCATACGTGCGACGCTGGGCCTGCACCTCCCTCGTGTAGTCCGGGAAGAGCATAATGATGTTATTTTGGTATTTCAGGGAACCGTGGCTCGGGCCTCTCTAAGGATGGCGTCCCTGTCCCGGAAGTTAAGGATCCTGATGATGATGGGACGGGATGGAGCCCCGGGAGGAGGTTTAGGCGCCAGGGAGCGGTGGGCGCGCTCAACTGCAAACCACATGGAGAGAGCCTCTTTGGGTATCCATGACTTCACCCATGTCTCCACGAAGGTGTCCGTTTGACCCTGTTCGACCCCTTCGGGGAACCCTATGAGGCGTAAGTTGTTTCGCCGCGAACGATTTTCGGCATCCTCAGCACGGCGGTGTAGTTCCGAGGTGTGAGTCTGCAAGCGGGTCACCTGGGTCTTCAGCTGTCCCAGCTTGTCCTCAACCGTGGAGAGGAGCGACTCCGCCTCCGAGATCCTTGCCGTGGCGTTACGAAGGTCCTGGCGGATAAGGGCCATGTCCACCCGGACCTCTCCAATCTTGCTCTCCACTGAGGCTTGGGAGGTACCGATAGCCTGTAGGATGGTCGAAAGGTCTCCCCCGGTGAGGGAGGAACCTCCAGGAGCTCCTTTTGCTGGGTTCCGCTCGGCGGTGGTATACTGGTCCATTTTGGTTTGAGTCTGTGTAGCAGGTGTCTTCGGGGCACGGTCCCTACCCATCCCAGCAGTGGGCGTAGGAGCATGGATGTCCGGTCAGCGGGGAGGATATGGGCTCACAAAGCAGGTGGCTCCCCGTGGGAGAGGCTCAGCGCCCGAGCCGTCGATACTCAAGCCCGGGCACCAGTGCCGGGGCACAGGTTAAAGCAGGTCCGGACACCCTGTCCCCGCCGCCCGAAATAGCGGCCGAGCCCCGGAGAATAACGCCCCACCCAGTCCGGAAGGGCGCCACTAGGTTGAAGAAAGGAAGGCGGGGGAGGACAACGGAGGGGGCCCGCCAACCCGGCCCCCGCCGCTCGATGGATGCGGCCGACTTCACCTCCCCCCACGAGTCCCCTGTAGAAGTGGGAGCACCACCCGGGGCAGGGTCCCAGAGCCAGAAACCCAAGTTCAAGCGACCAGGACTCGCCGGGTTCGATCAGGGCCCACCCTATGGAAGGCCACGATGAGGAATCGGTGGGAAGGGCCCGATGTTAAGGACCCCACGCCTCGTGATGGGTGCGGCCGATACTGCTTCTTCCGCCGAGAGCAGTGGGGATGCTGCAGGGGTCAGAGTCACAAGAAGGGCCGCGCAGGCCCTAGTGCAGGGGCCCATAGTGGTTTTGGAGGGTGCCGCCGAGCCAGGGCCGTGAAGAGGGAGTCGGTGATGGGGTTCACGTCCAGGACCCCACGCCGCTCGGTAGGTGCAGCCGATTCCGCCTACCAGCAGGTGGTTTTCAGCACCTGGTGTGTCCCGTGAACAACATCGTAGATCTGGGGGGGAGGGGCGCGTGGATGAAGCTGAGGGCCCCCTCACGCAGGGAAGCAGGCACCCACCTCTAATCCGGCCCGCCAACCACAGGTTGAAGAGCAGTCAGTCTTGTAGATGCAGGAGGCCAATCGGCGGTAGAGCGGCCGGCCGCAAACAGTGTCCACCCGGACCAATCGTAGCAGGTAGGCCCCGGCCATGTATCCCGGGGCACCGGTGAGGAGTCATGGGAGGCCTGGCGGCCCTAACAATGAGCAGTGAGCTGCCGGCATCCGATCATGCAGGGGGTCGCACCCTCAGCTCCGGCAGATCCGGCAGTCAGTCCCCGCCGCCCCGGGCAGGCCCAGTGCTCTAAAAGGCCCCACGGGAGTAGGCCGCACACCGGGGCACCGGCGGGAAGCTGCAGATTGAACGTTCGCCACCGGGGTGAGGGGCCGGAGCCCAAGGAACACGGCCGCAGCGGCAGCCCAGCCACAGACGGGAAACCAGGTCCAGGCCGCCCGCAAGCCGCCTCTGCAGTAGATTTAGCTCAGTCCCCTGGGAGGGCCTCGGAGATCACCCGCTCCAGGCTCCAACGGCTGCAGGATCGGCCCCAACCCGCGGCAGCAGCTGGACGGGGGCCCCAGGGCCTAGGCACAGGTCCAGGCGCGGCGGAGGGGGGCACAGGCACCAGGGCCCCGCCGCTCGAGCTCATGGCCGATCCTCCGGCAGATATGCTCCTCAGCAGGGGTTCCCGCCTCCGGCATCGCATGCCTGAGCAGCGGCGATGGAAGGCGCAGCCGGGTGAGGAAGGAAAGGTCACTCCCCAGAGCCAACACAGGGCCCTCCGGTGCACGGTCTCCGGTGCACCGAGCACCCAGCAGGGGAACAGGAGTATGGCGCCGGCGCCTCCGCCTCCAGTTGAGCGAGGCCGACGCGCCGGGCGCCGTGAGAGGAGAGCGCCGCAGGGGATGGTCACCGCCATCTTAGGCGCGGGCACGCCAAAGACCGGAGTCGTAATCACCCTCGGCAGGCAGGTAAGGCTGTGTCTGACCCCTCAATTTGTAGCGCTGAGCAAGGTGGAGGCAGCGGCGATAGAGCAGCAGGTTGTAGAAGGGCTGATGGCAGTGGATCGTGGCGCGGATGACGGATGGGTCCAGAGCACTCTTAGAGTGTGACCGCCATCTTGACGCGCCAAAGGCATTTTGTTTCTATTGGCGATATTTGTGGCATTCCTGTGCCAGTTGACCGTTTTGATGCAGGGGACGGCAGCACCGGCTGCGCGCATTGTGGCGTATCTTCAGGCCTATGAGCAGTTGCATTGGCTGACGGGCTATTACTGGCCTTGGGAAGTCCCTTTGGTTGCCCTAGAGGTTCCAGGCATGCTGCTCCTTGTGGTGCTCTATTACTGCTAGAGTTTACTGCCTCTGAATAGAGTTTTGCCCGAGTCTTGGTGTTGGAATGTGAGGAAAGAGGGGTTGGGCTCACCTTATTTCTACCGTCTGTGTGTGATGGATAAAGGCTGTTAGGTTTAATTGATTCCTGGTGGTTTTTTTGCCTGACCCACTTCATCCAAGGTTTTGGAGTTTGTTCGAAAGATTGGATAGTTTGCTGGGCCCCTAGAGGTACTGTCTGCTCTGATCATTGAGGGGTTATGGGCTGCATCTGGAGGTTTTTCGAGCTTCTTTTGGGCAAGCGACAGGCCCTTATTCCTTCGGCTTGTTTTCTGCAATTCCCATAGTTTTTTCTTTTGACGTCTAGAGAGCTGGCCTGCGATTTCCTTTTGGCCAGTTGTTCTGCTTGGGTGCTGGTCAACCATGCTGGTTTTGGAACTACAGCATGCGTCTCGGAGCGTGGTATCAATGGGACCTATGGTATCAATTAAATCATTAGGCCCACATAGATCTGTTCGGGCAATTGTTGCCCCAATGGGCAGTTCCACGTTTGCAAAGATTTCCCTGTTTTGTTTGTTGTTTGTCCATGCTTCCCTGCATTGCTTTATTAAGGTGGATAGAAGGTCTGGCAGCGTCGTCAATTTTTTGACTATTGCTTCACTTGTGTTTTTTTCTAGGCCGGTGGCCCCAGAGCCTTTTTCTCTTTGAGCCCACAGGTCGATTTTGGAATTGAACATATCAATTTTTTTATCGATCGTAAGTACGCTTTGTGCCAGCATGTGTATTAGTTCCACTTGTATCTCTAATTTATGAGATTGCCACGTGAGTGCCTTTACTGCTGCCAGCAGGGAAGAGTTTATTGTATTCAAAATATGTGTCAGACCGTCCTTGTCATCGGAATCTGGGTTTTGGGGGGTGGTGCCGGTTAGTTGGTCCGTTGGTGCTCCTTTAACTGCATCTGTCCTTTTAAAGGGGTTACTATCTGTGTCCGTAGGAGAGTTTTCAGTGAGTCGGAGCCCAGATCGTGGAGTTGCTCCTGGGACATGAAATATTGTATGTGAGGTGTTAGGGTCGCCAAAGTCCCTGAGTTGTTGTTGCGCTTGCGCTCTTCCTGATTTAATTGCAGGGGTAGAGCAAGTCTGGGTGATTCCCTGGATGCTGGGTTGATAGGGTTGACAGAATTGACAGAATCGTTCAAAGTGTCGAGTTCCTGGTTGTTGATATGATGGACAAGGACCTCTATTTCGAACACGTTCCCTTTTTGAGTAGAGCCCATGAGTTTTTTGTCCTGGATTTTAGCTGGAATGTTGCCTTCATTTATTGTTGATGATATCTGGATGATGTTGGTTGTGGCTGATGGCACTATGGCAGTTTCCGGCATGGGGTGATTATGTTGATTGTTGGTAGTTCTTTGGGCGCTGAAGCTGTCCGCGGGCATGCCTGCCCTATCTGCCATGTCTGCGAGTCTTGCCATCTCTACGAGTGATGATTCTTCAGGGCTGCTACAGGCTGCGATTGTAGGGGTACTGGTGGACACTTCTCTCTGTGGTGTAGTGGCTTGGCCAACCATTGCTAGGCCAGGGCCCGGACTTGGGTCAGCCGCGGGTCTCACAACCCCCCCATGCAGCCTTCCGCTGTTTCCGCCTTCAAACTTGTGAAGTATTGATGAATCGGGATACTTGTTAAGGTTGGGTTAGGTTTAGGGGGCTCGCGACCTCTTGCGGGACTTTGTTTGTCCCCTTCGTCCGCTACTCTATGCTTGTGATGCGCATTGAGATCCGTCATAGTCCACCCGGGCTTGCTTCCCTGTCCTCTTTGTATTTCGCCATGGGATCTTGTGCTTGAACCTGCTGTTCCTGGTTCTATTCCTGGTGCTGTTGGACGCACTCGGGTGCCTGCCCTCCTCGCTGCTCTCGCTTTTCTGATGATGATACTGTTCCTATGGGCCTCAAATGCCCTGTGCGAATACTTCCAGTTAGTGTGAAATGCGGAGGCCTGCTGTCTCAGACTGTGAGCTCGCTCTATTGACAGCACTCTAGACTTTAGCTTCCTGGTATGGCTGTGGATGAAATGCAAGCCCTACTGCTCTCCTACGAGTCGACACCCAGTTTATCCAGTCTCCCCATCAAGGGAGATAAAAATAAAATTAGATCGGTCTCAATCAATGCAAATAAAGCAACTATGCCCAAGAATCGAAAGCTAAACCTTAATAATTTGAGGAAAGTAACTTTAACCACCAATATTCAAGACATAAACCTTAATAATTCTTTGAAATCGCTCTTAGGCCTACTACTAAACTGTCATTCAGCAGTGAAGCATGCCTCAGACATCGGTGACCTCATCCTGACCCAAGAAGTGGAAGTGACAATCCTAACTGAATCATGGCTTACCGAATCATCTTCGCCATGCATGGACCTATTGGTTCCTGCAAACTACAACATTGTGAGACTAGACAGATTAAACAAAAAAGGGAGAGAATTCACTGGCATTCATTGCTATGATCTCTTCGTTACACAACTACACTCTGAACCACTTGACTCCTGTGAATACTTTGCACTTTCCTTAAGAAATACAGATAATCAACTGTGCAAATTTCTTGTATTTTACCACTCCCCAGGTAAGAACGACCCTTTTACAGGCCACCTAATAAAAAACTATTTCAGTAAAATCTTCCCCTCACTCCAATTATCTATTTCTTGGAGACTTCAATCTTCATTGGGATGATCTGAATGATAATCAGGTCCATGACTTTAAAGATTTCCTAGAAGACCAAATGTATTTTCTTTCTCTTAGAATATAATTTTATGCTCTTTAGTTATGTATAAATGCCTGCTATCAGACTGTTACAATCGGGAATACTATATTAATGTGAAGCACTCAGATACCCAATTGGGTCATGTTCATGCTATATAAAACACTAAATAAATAAATAAGTATAGGCCCTAATCTCTATCCCCATCACTAATTAACGTATATATAGGGAACCTCTAACTGAAATACTACGACACACCAACCTCTCCTTCTGCATGTATGCAGATGACACACAGATTTAATCACTGATATTAAGAATTCGTCACTGGAGGAGAGCAAGACAATGAATGATGCATCAAAGGCGACCAATCAATGGTTAACAAGCAATCACCTTAAACTAAACACGCAAAAAACAGAATTCCTACTAATATCCCCCCACCCCTCAAAAGTTCTTCTGATATAAAGGAATGGACCAAGATGATCACTGAGCTAAATTGCACCCCGAACCTAGGGGACTCAACAAAATCACTAGGAATTACCCTTTATAAAAACCTAAACATGCAAACCCACATCAAGTCATTGGGTAAAAATGCCCGGTTTCACCTGAGCTATCTTAGAAAACTGAAACCATTCATCGAAACATCAGACCTCAAAATGGCAGTCCAGGCATTAGTCATCTCGAGGATCAAATACGGATGTACAACACTATCAGGACTACCCAAGATTTAAACAGCTCCACTAAAAGCCTGTCTCAATACGGCCACAAGACTCATAACAGGTTCTAGAAAATTCAACCACATCTCTCCACACCTGAAGGCTTTGAACGGGCTGCCATATGAAGCCAGAGTTCAACTCAAACTGGCTTGTATCACACACAAAGCGATGCACTTCAAAACACTGATGTATCTAGCTCAGAAAATTGAGATATCCGGAGGAGGCAGATATTCTTGGAGCACCAGAGCTCTAGTGCTGAAACCTCATTTCTTCCAAAAGAAGAAAACTTGCAACAGAGCCTTTTCTAGAGCTGCACCTAGTATCTGGAATTCGCTTCCTCCAAGCATTAGAAGGATCCCGACCACCTCAAGCTTCAAGAAGGAAGCTATGGTCTTTCTAATGAGCAAATTCCTACCATAACCAACTGCAGACCAAACACTTCAATGTTTGTTTAGAGATTATCACATAATCCCTCCGGGTATGTAATCTGCTCGCTCCAGAAGAATCCCAAAATGAAGCATAATTGACCTATCCAATTTACCTTAGAGAGACTAACCAGGTAACTAGCAAAAGACATATGCACAGTAGAACTGTAAACTTTAGACTATTTGCTATTTTCATTCGAGTGTACTGATTTTTATACTATGTATCCTTTAGGTTCATGTATTATTTTAATTGCAAATGTATTTACTTTCTCTTAGATAATAATTTTACACTCTCTAGTTATGTATAAATGCCTGCTATCAGACTGTTACAACGGGGAATACTATATTAATGTGAAGCGCTCTGATACCCAATTGGGTCATGTTCATGTTATATAAAACACTGAATAAATAAATAAATAAATAAGTATAGGGCCTAATCGCCTGAGGATGGTTGTCGCAGATCTAGAGTAGAGCGTTGGCGAAGATGAGGGTTCAGACGAGAGCTTTTTGGATGATGAGAGGTGTAGTGTGAGGACAGCTCGTGACCAGTAAAGGCCCCGAGCAGGGTTTATGGGAGGGTGTCAATGGTGGGGATAGGTCGAAGGCCTGAGGGAAGGAGGGGGCACTCTGCCCTCGAAGAGGGCTAGAGTCCCCCGGGTAGGATACTCCGAAGGCGGTCAGAAGGGTGTAAGCTTGTTACAGGTTAAGGGTGAGGAGAGTAGGCCGGGGGTTTGCTTACCAGCACACCGGACCATGCTTTTGCTTTTCAGGTCGCGGAGTTACACGGGGTGCCAGACTCGGGAGAGCTCTGCGCAGCTCAATGGCTGAGAGGAAGAGACAGCGCGTCCCTGGGCAGCAGGCTGGGAGGCGTCGGAAGATGGCAAGATCACAGCCCAAATACGTTCTGGTGTGTCCTCTGCAGTGCAATGGGCGGATGGAGTCAGAGCATCCTCCGGTAGGACGGACTACAGGATTATGCGTCCTGCAACAGAAGAGCATTGGGGAAAGCAAGGTACGATCCCCCCCCCACCCCGGTAGGTTATGCTAAACTCCTGTGATTGATGCAAGCAAGCCTTTTCAAAATTGCAGAGTAGCGGTGGCTATGAGAGACATAGGGTTGACACAAGAACACTCCATACTTGATTATGACGAAGAGAGTCTGGAAGAAGATGGAGGTAGGGGAGGGGTTGGAAGGTCAGAATGAAGTGGTTCACTGGTGGCAGGAAGGGGTGGTGCGGAGGTCTTCTAACCCATCTGCCCTTAGTGTCTTGCAGGAACATGGTAAAGAGCGATACCCATCTGGTCGGGAGAGGACTTGGCGTCCACCAGTAATGCAGAAGAGGCGGGCCTCAGAACAGGCACTGACCTTGGCGCCAGGTAGATACCAAAATATGGGCCGCTCTTGGGTAACACGCTTCCTATGGAGGTTGGGGCTTCAGAGCATCTTGCACGTGGGAGGCCCGCATGAGGGAAATATCTTGGAAACTAATGATAAGGAGCCATTGGGGCTCGGGGAGGCCTGCATAAGAATGGTCTCCATCGGGATTGAGACTAGAGAGCCACAAAGCAGCAGGAAGGCCCTTTTGAACAAAGGTTTATACGTAGAGGACACAGGTATGGGCACGGAGGACCACACTGTGGGCATGAAGAAGGACGGAATGATGCCTGGAGATAGCAAAATTGAGGAGAAAGGGCAGAAGGCCATGAGTGTCAGTAAGGAATTTCATTTAGGTTGGATGCTACTGCAGAGGTAGGTTCAGGGTCGGGGACGTCATAAAGGGCGATGCAGACAAAGAGGAGAGCAAGAAGCTTGAGCGCAAGGAAATAAAGATCAAGAGGCTCCCTTATATGGGAACGTCCAAGCCACTTGGGGCTCACCTTATGCAGGCAACTAAGGAAAGGATTTGGAAGGGGGAATATGTCGAAATGTTTAAGCTTTTCCATAGAGAATTGAGGTCTAAGGAGGAGGAGTTGGTGCTGCCCAAATGCCCTCGGGTACCGGTGACAATAGAAAGCTGGACAGCAGCCTTTTTAATATCTGCAAACATGTACTGTGATAGGTACCCAGAGAGGTCAGTGCCCCTATTAAAATACATGGAAATGATTAGGAAAGCCCAGCTTAACTATGGAGGGTATGCTTTGGCACAATATGACGAGGAGTTCTGGGCGCGCATGGCGGTGGACCCAGAGGCACAATGGGGCGAACTGGACTCAGACTTGTGGCAGAATACCATGGGCCCAGCAAAATTTGGCAAGACCATATTTACGGCTGGCGGGTTGCCAATCATTTACAAGCACTTTCAAGGATGCCCTACCCATGGAGAGGTGGGATCTGCAAACAAAAAGCAAGGCAGCCAAGGAGGGGCGTGTTGGGACTACAACAAAAGTCTCTGCACGAGGGAATTTTGCAAGTTTAGACACGAGTGTTCTAAGTGTACACGGAGACACCCCTTTGGTTAACTGCTTCGGGGCGAGTTGATTGCAGAGTTTTCAGTCAGGATATGGACAACAGCAGGGGGCAGCGGCCAGTCAGCAAGAGGGGTCTTTAGGTCAGCAGCATAGTCAGGCTATGGGACAGGTGGGGGTGCCAGGGATCTGGGGGAATGGGCACTTACGCTCATTAACTAGCAGAGACTCAAGTTTTGGCTGGCTCACTCTGACAGGACTGACAACGCTAGGTTATTGATACAAGGTTTCCAAGACAGTTTCAGACTGGGCTATGAGGACCCCAGGTTGCATCGCTAGGCAGCTAATCTGAGGTCCATGACTGAACATCCACAAGTGGTGAGGGACAAGTTTTCTAAAGAGGTTTTAAAAGAATGGATGACAGGCCCCTTTGAGGATTGGCCATTGGAACATCTTATTGTGTCTCCTATAAGGTGGTTCCCAGGAAGGAAAGTGGACAGTTCAGACTAACTCAACACTTACCATGGCCTGAAGGACAGTCAGTTAATGACTTCATACTGGTGAAACAAGTTTCAGGGACCTATTTATCAGTTGACTTCGCTTTGGAGTTAGTGCAGAAGGTAGGGCAGGGGCTCTGATGGCAAAGAGTGACTTCAAGTCGGCTTTCCGTCTGTTGCCGGTGCACCCTGACAACTTTCAGCTCCTAGGTATACAATTTGAAGGAAAATGGTATGTGGATAAAGCACTTCCAATCGGTTGCTCCATTTCGTGTCCTTTATTTTAGTGCTTTAGCACATTTTTGCAATGGCTGTTCACACGGTACACAGGGCACGACGGTATGACACATTATTTAGATTACTTTTTCTTTGTGTGAGCACCCAGTTCAGGGGACTGTCAGCGTTGGCTGGACAAGTTCCAGGAACTCATGAATGACATTGGCGTTCCATTGGCCCCAGAGAAGACTGTAGGGCCCAGCACTATGTTGTCTTTTCTGGCCATCGAGATTGATTCTGTGGCAATGGAGGCAAGGCTTCAAAGATAAAAACAGCTTACCATACTGGCTCTGTTGGACACAATGTTGCTAAACAGAAGGGGATGGTGCAGGAAATGCAGGTTTTGCTAGGGCACTTGAATTTTGCTTGCAGGGTAGTGAGAGCAGGTAGTACATTCTGTAGACAGTTAGGGCTGCCTCTCTCCGGCTTGCCTTTACCCCACCATCACATCAGGCTCTCAGCAGGTGTTAAGGAGGATTTAAGGATGTGGAAGTTTTTTTTGCAGTCGTTCAATGGGATTCCACTGGCAACTTTGACGAATTTGTAATGGGATGCCCAGGTATTTTCTGATGCTGCAGGTAGCAGCGGTTTTGGCATTTATTGGAAGGGTCGATGGTGTGCTGAAGAGTGGCCGCTAGCATGGAAAGAGGGTTGTCGTAGCCTCGCCTTACTAAAAGTTTTTCCTCTACTAGTGGCAGTGGTACTGTGGGAGGAGCAGCTGGCGCATAGGATGGTCCATTTCAACGTGGATAACATGTCGGTAGTGCATGTAGTTAACAGACAATCGGTCAGGGAGCCTCAGCTGTGACAGTTGCTTTAACACTTTGTGCTTCACTGCCTTAGACTGGACATTGTGTTCAGATTCCAACAGGTTGCTGGTGTGGACAATGGCATTGCTGATGCTTTGTCTCATTCACAGTGGGAGAGGTCCCCTGGGCTGGCCACGGACACTGACCAAATGAGGACACGGATGCCACAGTAGCTGTTGTACATAGGAGATAGAGGATGCTCCAGTTGGTAGCTGATTCTTTAGCCATTTGCACTAGGCGGGCAATATACAGTACTAGTGACTAAGAAAGGGGGGACAATGTTGTATAATTTATTTTTTCATTAATAGACAAGGGTCACACACGGGTGACAATTGCAGGAAAACTGGAGGGGATTGCGTTCATGGGAAAACTCCTGTGGGGGTGCGCCCCATCTGCATGCGAGCTGGGGAGAAAAATGTTGGAAGGCTGGGCCAGGGAAGTGGGACATGGGGGTGCCAGGCGAAGACCCCTGACTTTGAGCATCCTGGCTAAGCTAATTGAGGCCCTCCCCAGCACATGCAGGGACGAGGAGGAGTCGGTTTTATTCTCCACATTCATGTCATGGATGTTTTTCTGGGCCTTTCAAGTGACAGAACTTCTAGGGGGCAGGGGAAGCAGGGGGGTACACTGAGAGGAGATGTCCGGCTGTTCGGTAGGGTTGCAAATATGGTTGTATAAGTTGAATACTGACCAGCGTGGAGTAGGTAGGTCAGTGTTGCTGAGGAGTTACCCAGTATCTTGAATCTGACTGGTGCGCTGAGCTTCCTTCCTGAGATCTCAAGCTGGGGAGGAGGGGATTGTATTCAAGCATAGGAATGGCATGTCAGTCACTCTGCATCAATTGCTGGCTGCGATGCGTAAGGCGTTGGTGCGGGTTGGGCTTGTTCCTATTGGGTTTGGCACGCATTCTTTCAGAATAGGAGCAGCTACTGAAGCAGGCAGGAGGGGTTGGGATCAAAGTCGCATTATGCAGTTTGGGAGATGGTCATCTGATTGTTTTCAGAGATATGTTCGGGGGGATTTAGATGCGGGGATATGACAGGCAGGTTGTCAACTCTGTTTCTGTTGCAGGTTTTGTTCTCGGACCCCACTCGGCTGGGCGGAAGATCTGGATTGTGGGCCATTCCTTTGTCAAATGGGCAGAGCTTCATGCAAGGGCTACCAGACATGGGTCAAATTTGGGCCTCGACAGGCCATTATATCATAACCTGGGTGGGGAAAGGGGGCATGAAATGGAGGGAGTTTATTCCTTGTCTCAACAGGCTGTTAGTTGGCGGTCAATGTCATGATGATTTGTTAATTCACCTCAGGGAGAATGATCTCTTATTAAGGCCATGAAGGAGGATCTGAGGGAGATCAACAGGCTTTGGTCAGGCTACCCATTATGTGGACGGAGTTCATTCCCAGAAGAGTTTGCTGGGGGCTGTCAAGCTGTCAGCCATAGAAAAAGCTAGGAGGAAGTTAAATAACGAGATGCGTTCATTTTGTAGGGACCAGGGGATAGGTAGGGTTTTGCACTCGGATCACAGGTACGAGGATGTAGAGTTTTTTAGGGGGACGGAGTACACTTGTCCTTTATGGGTATGGAGTTATATCTTTTGCAGTTACAGTAGGAGCTGGAGAAAGTCCTAAAGGTGCAATTGTGTAGTTAGATTACTAAGGCATGGGGGCAAAAAAAGAAGGGGAAGGGGAGTCTTTATGGCCCCTTCCTCCCCCCTTTTTCTGGGTGGTGGTTGTCTGAGAAGTTGCCAGCATTTGCACACGTTTATTGGTGTTGTCAGCTGCAGTTCAGGCTGAAAGGGAACACATAGGCAGTTCACACCTGGACGAGTTAGGAAGTTCAACATTACTTAGGAAGTTGAAGAAGTTCAAAGGTTAAGAGAGGTAGAAAAAAGAGAAGGGATTTCAGAGGTCCCAGTTAGTGGTCTGTGCTGCTCCCCTCTTCCCCAACAGGGATTTCAGGGGCAGCCGACCACAGGGAGGTCTGCCCCTCAGGTCATTTGGGGAACTAGTGCAGTTCAGGGGCTTGTGTTGGGCTTTTAGGCTACTTCGTAGCCCAACTTATAAATAAGCATTTTGCGGTACCAGCCACCATTCTGTCTTGGTGACACGGTACTGGTACTGGAGCATTGGTTTTTCGCCCCCCTCCCTACCATCCCTTCATTTAAGTTTTTTTTACTTTCTTATTTAGTGGCCAATTTTCTGACTTGTTCTGGCTGTTTTATTATTAACAGGTGTGCAGGGGTATGTATGTTGGGTAGGTTGGTGCTTTGATTTAGGTGCACAGACGGTTGTCTGAGTAGCTTTGAGCATTTACAGAAGTTTATTGTTGTTGTCAGCGGCAGTTCAGGCTGAAAGGGAATGGGTAGGCGGTTCACACCTGGACAAGTTAGGAAGTTCAACCTTACTTAGGAGGTTGAAGGGGTTCAACGGTTAATATAGGTAGAAAAAAGTTAAGGGATTTCAGAGGTCCCAGTTACAGTTCAACAGCTATGGTAAAAGTAGTTTATTGATCAGCTAGATTGTTATGGGGAGGGAGGGAAACCTTATGGGTGGGGGGTAGTTCAAAATTGGTGATTATATGTATAGTGAGGTTATAGTTTAGTACGGCAAAGGCCCAGGTTATTTTGTAATGTGCACCTGTTTCAATAAAGCACCCTTTTTCACACAAGCTCTGTGTCAGTGGTCTCTGCTGGTCCTCTCTTCCCCAATGCACTGCCAGTAAATTGCTCCTGCAGGCAAGAGCGCAAACGTTTTGTCACGCTCTCTCTGCCTGCCATAGCAATTTCTCTGTGCTCTTGACAAGTAAGGAAACAACGTACATTTGCATTTCTGAAATCCAATCCTGCAGCAGCACACTGGTAAGTCTTATACATGCCAATAGACCCAATGCAAGCCGCAACAGAAGTTAATGGGAGAAGACCTTCTCCCGATTATCTTTAAAAAATCTCCTACTTTTCCCTTCCACTATGTTGGCAGGTATGTGTCCGAGTAGTTTTAGTCACTTTTCTGTTCTGCATGACAAGGACGTTTTAATTGAGCACTATGTGTCTCCCACCACAAAGAGGAGCCATTTCACCAAAAAGCAAGAGGTGGTTTCTTTGCATCATGCATGCACCAGTTTGCTTCCTGACAAAAAATTACATCACACAATCCGAATAAAAACACAGGAAGTGATGTTTTTAACTTTGTGTAAGGGTGACATCCCCGGAGACAATATAATGGAATTGGGTAAAATGATTTCAATTTAATGAACAATAAGTTCAGCATCTTACTGATACAACTCACTGACACCCAAACACTACGCTTCCATGCAGTACAATACAAACAAATAGACCCAATTCTGGAGGGAGTCTCCCGATGTTTTTTAAGCCAAAATGGTTTTATTTCATCTATGTCCGATCTAAAATTGTCTCTGCTTTGATATAAGTCAATGGGGAGAATACATTCTCTGATTTGTTTTTTCAGAATCTCACACTTTCCAGCACTAAAATGTTGGCATGCATGCAATGCACTACGTGCACACCGCAACGGGCCAGCGGCGTCTTTTTGTTTTGCCTGTTTCTCTTTTGTCTCCCCTTACAGGTTAACCGCACTTTCCCGCTCAGTGCTTCCTAGAGTGCCCAACAGGCATGGGTGCAAATTCAGGACGGTCAGTGTAAAAATTCAGGACAAAGGGCCAAAATTCAGGACAAAAATTCAGGACACAAGGTCAAAATTCAGGACAAAACTTCGGGGAAAAAATTTACGTTTTACAGACACAGAGGAAGTTGCGCAGTAGTATAAATACATAAAGGGGCCTTTGGTGAGCCAGCATCATTCATTGTCCTGATAAATTGTTAAATTTACACTTTGCTTCAGCCCACCACAGCATACAGCAAGGGACTATAGGTCAACCCACTTTATCATTGTGCCCTTCAGTGTGAGCAATGGCACAAAGTCACAGCCACTGTTCATATTTGCCTAAAAATAGTTCCTTTCTCTTAAACTACAAAGTGGGTTAAAAGCGTACTTTTTAAATTCTATTTTTTTATTAATATGAAATACGGGCTAGTTATATTGTATTCACTTCTTTTTAAAGTTCATGGGCTGTGTGTCTTCTAAAGCTTAGGCATTCCTGCCTGGTGCCCTAGGCATAGATTGAGCCAGTCTGCCGAAAAGGAGGGTATAGTTGCCACCAACAACAAAGAAGAAGAAAATAAAATGTCAGCTCAACTAACCATCAGGAAGCTGTATATGGCAGAGCGACACACACTAATTCAAACATCCTGGCAATTAGGTGGGTGGTGGTGCCCCCAACAAAGAGATGGGGAAAGCAGGTGACAAAAATACCCATCCCGCAAGGTGAAAACTATGCAGAAACGGGGAGTTGAGAATTAATGGGCAGAGTTCGGTTCCTGGAATGCGCTGGACTGACACTCCACAAAAAACACAACTCTCAAACTAGAGGCTGCGCAGCCATGGCTGTCCTTGGGAGTGAAAGCAAAATACTGTTTCTGTTGTTTGGCAGTCAGAAACATCCCCAGCATTTATGGCACCCGACTCTGCAATGCAGGCACAGACACACCACATGCTGTAACTGCAGCATGGCCCATTGTCATTCTGTATGAGAGAATCGGCACTTGAAAGAAGTGCAAGCTGGCCCCCAACAGGGACTGCTGTGAAACCTCTGAGGCTTCTCAAAGGGGTCATGGCAGCCACGCTTCTCGAGGGGGTCATCCCTGCAAACCCGAGAATTACGGACAAAACGGCGTCCGGAAAAAGAATTATAACGGTCAACGGACTGGACACCAAAATAACTGACCATCCGTGAAATTTACGGACGGTTGGTCACCCTAGTGCTTCCTCTGCATTTGCCTCACATCGGAGAACAGAAGCAGCCCAGCCGTCTCCAGCTCGGGGCCGTACGGGTTAGAGCCTCGTTCACCTGACCCGGACGTTCTAACACTCGGCTGGGGACTGCTGCGGGTGAGGAGACCTGCAGGGGTGGGGGGATCGTGTAGGAGGTTTTTCCTGTGGTGGTGTTAGGGATTGTAGCTTAGTGGCTGAGCCTTTGTTTGTAGGGCAATTTATAAGTGTAGCTCATTAGTTGAGCTATTGGCTGCATTGATAATTTGCTTTGATACAGGCTGAAAAGTATTTTAAAATATCAAGAGGTCCCTTGTTCAAACCCGGCTGCCCATTTTGAGACATTTTGGTATTAGATCTTTGATGTGATTATTAGCTTAGACCCTTCTGCGCCGGTGAAGCCAAGTAGCCAGTACGCTGGGGCGGTACTTGGTTGGGGGCTACCCTTGGCAGGCAGGGTTTTGTCTAAGGGGAAGCCTGATTGTAGGCATATCATTTTGTGGCTTTTGTGTTTTGGTAGGCCGTTATGCCAGGTACTAAGAAAAGTGTGAAGCGCTCCAGGACTGAGGTGCTCCTAGAGGCTTTGTTACAAAAGGTGGATATGATGGATGGTGCGATTGTGGCTTTACAGTCTCAGCCTTCGCAGGTGGAGACACCCAGGAGGTCTGGGGTGCATCCCAAGGAGGCATTTCCCCCAGTCCCGAAGAGGGACAGCGCTCAGGGTAGGCACAGGGGAGTGGGGAAGGTGCTGGCGGTGGCTGCAAGCTGGCTCATCTAGCGTTACGGACCCCACCATTTTACCGGGTCCCCCTATGTGCCAGGCCCCAGGTTCTGGTGAGGTTGGCCAAGGGTCAGCACAGGGGGCGGTCTCAGCGATAATTGGCCCGACGAGAGGCAGGGGCATTGTTCAGAATGGAGCAAGTTGCACAGCTGTTGTGGCCACACCGGTTGCAGGTCCTGCGCAGTCTGATTTAGTGATTAAGCTGGCGGGTGTGTTGCCGTGGCTCTCTTGTATTGGAATGTTGTCTGCTCCTATGCTAGGGGCAGCCCTGGAGGGCACTAGCAGTGTGGATGATCTAGAGACGGCCAGGCGCTTAGTAGCTCCCTTGGGTGTGGGGGTTCAGGTAAATCAAGGGCCTCCCACAGCTGCAGTGGGCGTGGCAGGAAGCAGTGGCATGGCCGTGGCTGCGGCAGCTCCTGCCACAGGAACGCTGGGCTTCACAATGGGTGCTGGGGTTGGGCTCAGGGGTGAGGCCTTACAGGTGGCTAGCCAGGGGCCGTCAGCGAGGGGCCCCGCTTTGGGTGGCGTTGCACACTGCACTTCTTCAGCGACGTTGACGATTCCCCCGGTTCAGGCCGCAGTTCATTCAAGTACAAGGGCTCTCTTACCTCCCGTAGGTTTGGGTGAAGTGCGATCGGAGCGTGATCAGTTCGGCTGGCAGGCAAAATTTGGAAGGGTGCAGATGTGTATATCTTTGATTTGTTGGTTGACAAATCGGACAGGGAAGAGACCAAGCAGTGCAGGGTGTGTGCGCACTCTAGGGATTGTAATCACTGGTAGCAGAAGAAGAAGGTCAAGAAGAAGTTGGGAAATTGGATTAAAGGCTTTTCAACTTATCAGGCCATCCTGGCGGAGCGTATTGGCAACCTGGGGGCCCAATTCGCTTGCTACCAGAACAGGATTGTTTGTGCACATAATGAGTATGGTGGGGTGGGTTGGGAGGGTTATGACAAGGAGTTTAGGAGGGCTAAGGATTCCAACCCAGCATTTGCTTGGGATCAGATTGAGCTGATCATATGGCTCCGCCACATGAAGCATTCCCGGGAGGACTCAGGCACCAATCAGTCCTTTCGTGCAGGGGCAGGGTCAGCTAGCAGCCCTGCAGAAGGGGCAAAGAAAGGGGCCTGTTGGTATTTCAATCACTGGACCTATACTAGACCAGCGGGGATGTGTAGATTTAAGCACTGTTGCTCCTTTTGTGGTATTATGTCCTACCCCCAAGTGTTTAAAAAAATCCAGGGACAGGGATGGCAAGAACAGGACTGATCTTGTTTTAGAGAAGCCGTACTCACCGGTTGTCTTGTCGGCAATGATCCCATGGCTCAATAGGTACAATAACAGAGAGGCAGCGCAGATATTGTTTGAGGGCTTCAAAGAAGGTTTTAGGATCCCCGCAGTGGGTTATGTGGGTTCCCCGTACTGTATGAAGCCGCAGTTGCTCAGAGCTAACCCAGGGGTGGCCAGGGCAAAAGTCTTAAAGGAGTTGGGTCTTGGCAGGGTGGCGGCATTCGAGGTGATCCCCCTAGATGTTTTTTTATCTCCCCGCTGGGGTTTGTCCCGAAGAATGAGCCAGGAGAATATAGGCTCATCCATAACCTATCAGCACCCAAGGGGCAGTCTGTGAATGAGGCTATCGATGGGACCCTATGCTAAGTCAAATACACCTTGCTCGATCAGGCAATCCAGATGCCGCAAGAGTTTGGACCTGCAACTTTGCTAGCTAAATCTGACATTGAATCCGCTTTCTGCCTGCTGCTGGTGCATCTGCAGGATTTTCACATGCTAGGTTTCCAATTTGAGGGTGCCTTCTATTTTGACAATTATATACCCATGGGCTGCTCGGGTGCCTGCTCTAACTTTGAGAAATTAAGCACCTTTCTTGAGTGGGTCTTCCGACACAGATGGGGGCATGGTTGGGTGCTGCATTACCTCAGTGATTTTCTATTTTTGGGGCCACATGGTTATGGGCACTACGCGGAAGCACTGTGTCTCTTCCAGGAGCAGATGCGCTAGTTTGGAGTGCCTTTGGCTCCAGGAAAGACGATTGGGCCTACCACTACCATTGAGTTCCTGGGCATAGAGTTGTTTTCAGTTGTGAGGGTTTCCAGGCTTCCCAGGGAGAAGGCCAATGCCTTCTCCCAAGCCTTGTGGGCATGTCTGTTGGCTAAGAAGGTCACCTTACATCAGTTGCAGGTCTTGGTTGGGCAGCTGAACTTTGTCCTTTGGATTATAACTATGGGCCACCCCTTTTTGCGGTCCATCGCCCCATGTCTGTCTTAAAGGTTAAACATCATCAGACCAGGCTGTCTAGTGAGGTCAAGCAGGGCATGCGAATCTGGTAGTCATTTTTGCAAGACTTCAATGGGTCAGTGGTGTGGCCGGGGTTACCCATAAGCATTGAGGAGCTAGGGCTATTTACCAATGTGGCAGGGAGCGAGGGTTCTGGAGCCATCTTGGTTTCAGCTTGGTGCGCAAAACAGTGGCCCAGGGAGTGGGTGCAATTGGGTCTGGTTAACAACATAGGCTTCCTTGTATTGTTCCCTATTTTGGTTGCACTCTCTATTTGGCAAGATCAATTGCACAACCAGTCAGTCATGTTCTGGTCGGATAATATGTCAGTGGTCGAGTGCATTAATCAGCAGGTGGCAAAGTGCAAGATGATTCTAAGACTGCTGAAGGAGATTGTGTTGGCATGCCTGAAACTGAATGTGCTGTTTAGAGCCAAGCACGTGCCAGGCGTCCTAAACAATGCTGCTGATGCATTGTCTTGTTTCAAGATGCCGGCTTTCAGGTTCCATCATGTATGATCGCAGTACCAAAGCAGTCCCAGCAATAATCAAAGAAAGTAGTTTCAAAATTTAGTATTCACATGATTATTCATTTAAAAAACTGAAGACAAAAGTCTGATGGTTGTAGACCGTAGTGTGTATTTAAACCAGGAAAGAACAGCTGACACGTGTTTCATATGATTTTCATATGACACATGATTCATATTTAATTAACTTTTTTATATTAAATATGTTTAATGTTTTTATTTTGTTCTCTATTTTAATGTTTTTGTATCATTTTAGCTTGATGTTGCCCAGTGTATATGACTATTTAGTGCCTGCAGTTGGACTATGTTAGAGTCCTCCGGTAACCAGCATATTGTGGCAGATCTTTTCTTTCTTTCAAGCTGTCTGATTAGTATTGAGTGGATAGTTAAGATAGCCCGTATAGTCTGCATCTGTGCCCTCCAGTTGAGAGCAAATGTCCACAGGTACTGTCATATATGATGTGCCTGATGAATGAGGGATCACATAGTCAAACATATATGATGTCATGTTGAAACAGGTTATGTCAGACTCAGAGAGGGAGAACTGCCAGAAAGACTAAAGTTATTGTCCTCCATCATGTGGTTAAAGGTAGGGCAGCTCATCCTGAAAACTTCATGAGGTTATGGAGCCCACCCCATGTACAATGAAGCATTTAAAAGAACAACCTGGAGGGTAATCTTTAAAGGCACACTATAGCATTACAGCTGACCCTAGCATTACACCACAAGACCCTTCTCCAGTGAAGCTAGCAGTCTGCTTAACTTTGCTTCCTACTATTTCCAAATTGCATGTAGTTTATATGAACAACCAAGTATAAAGATGGAAGTGGCACATGCTTTCAAGGTAAGAGAGGTCTTGTTTCAATGTATAACTGTGACTGAGAAGGCTAGACGACGTACAACCAGTGCTATGTCATGCGATTGACCAGAAACATGTTGTTGGTTAAATAAAAGTATTGTTACATACAACATAAGTTGGTTTGATAGAGAATGAGATGAGCTATTACAACAGAGATCTATGAACAGTCTGAAAGTTTGGGTGGATTGTGCCAGAACTACGTAGACATTTTCCCTATAAAAATCAAAAGAATTTTTGGGGAAAAAGTCACATTAAGTTGGGTCACAGTAATCCTTGGATATACCAAGGATGTGCAAAACTGTAGGATAAAGCACCACATTAAAACAAATTATTATTACAATTTTTTTTTTTGTGACTGACCTTGATAAACAACATTTATGAGAACATGAAGGGAAAGGTCGAAAATGAAAAAATCACCCATTAACAAATCCCCCTCTGTTTAGAACCAAGTAAGATAAAATGGAGAAAATCTACAAAATATTTATAGAAAAATACTAGGCATTAAATATGAAGCCCAGTAATTTTCTGTGCAATGTGCATTGGTGATGTGCTAGACACCCTGTGTTAGAACTGGCATGTTCTGGTTGGCTGAGGCGAGGCCCTAGCAAGGCAAAAACTACCACTCCCGTCAGGGGTGGGTGATTACACTCACAGTATAACCTGCACTCACGTTAGGGTAGCTTGGAACTGAGCAGTCAGGCTTTCACAGGCAATGTGTAAAACATTGGCACAGCACTGTCACACAATAAATACACTGAGTGTCATAAAAGAGACTTCACATGTGGTGTATAGAAATAACGTTTGTATTCAACACACACATTAACTAACACAACATGAACATCATGTATTTCTGGGCATAAATCACATTCAGAAATATCATTAGCAGCATTAGGCCCAACCGTGTTAAAATGACATCATTAATATGCACACTAGGGAAAGATCCTATTTAACCCCCTCCATCACCCTTATGCGGTGCAAAACACTGTCAGACAAGGCCCACCCTGGCAATTATTATAATTCAATACCATACAGTTATAGGGTACACCCCAGATCACAACGATATCAGAAATGTGTATACAAAGATAATTACAGCACTTTCAAAAGGCACTATGTGCCAAGGCCGCACGGGTAAAAACCAATGTCAAACGCAGTATTCTTTTGACAAGGATTTGGTGTGTATTGCAATACCGCTGTGCTTTGTAATCTATCACAGGCAGTCAATCCCACACACTCACCCAGCACCGATACGCAGTGCCACAGATATTAGACAGGTCCTTATGGAGTGCACTCGCACACACACACACAAACAGCACCGTAATGAGGTGCAACTGATATCCGGCTGGTCAGTTGGCCCAAGACCTCCTCCACCCTTCAGCTAACCCCAACTACCTTACACCCATGGGCTGGAGATAAAGAAAATCTTCCCCCGATACTAGGCCGATCGTGGCCGGAGTCACACTTAGTTAAGATCCTAGGGAAGAAGGTATGGGTAGGCAGCAGGACCAATTAGGCGGCAGTCGACAAATGGGGTTTGGCCACTACTCGGGAAGTTCACCCACAGTATGAGGAGAAGAACCAGGCTGAGGGCAATAGTCGTTCAATCAAAGGATTCCACACTGTGCCTTCGAGCCCCAGCCCAGTTCTGCGAAGCACGTGGGGGAGGTCATGCAGTCTCTTGACCCGCTTCTGAGCGCTTTTGGAAGAGTTCTTTAGTCCAGTCAAGTACTCTCAGCACCCAGGCCTATCCGGGCAATATTACCTGGCAACACAAAGTTGTGAGGCCAGGTGAGGAGAGGGCAGTTGGTCCACTGCACTGAGGGCACAAAAAAGAGCAATTGATGAATGGGAGATGAATCAGGAGAGCCTCTTGGAAGAAGAAGGCTCCCAGTCAGATACACATCGATCAAAGTAGCACCCAGGAAATCCGGGCACCCTGAATCAGGAATCCGCTCCTCCGCGCGTCCCTGGAAATGAGGCACAAAGTTTGGTGCGGGTGGGTATGAGTAGCATCAGACAGTTCCAGTCACACACAATGCAGAGACGCAAACTCAGTACTTCCCTGGAAATGAGGTACAATGTCTGGTATGCATTGAACTGAGTCACACCAGACAATTCCAGTGACACACAATGAAGAATTGCCAAATCTGTACCTCCCTAGAAATGAGGCACAACCTCTGGTGAGCATTTATCTGAGTCGTACCAGACAATTCTGGTCTCACACACAGGCACAAGTTCCGCAGTGCCACACTAGGTAGGATGAAGCACTACTACGGGTACACCCTCACCTCCGATGGTCGCAACCTGTGAATCTGACACTGCACGCAATGAGCATGCAGTCAGTGTGTCGCACGAGAGACGCTTACCACCAAAAGACGCTTATGCGTGTTGAAGCCCCACGATGCAGGGGCCATACTCCTTAGATGCAAGCAGTACTTTTGTGGCTCCGCACCAGGCAATCTGGTCTCCAGGCACAATACTTAGTTCCATGCTCACACCACGCTAACCATTCGGATCCAGCAGACAATCTGGGTACTTAAGAGGCCTCTGCTCTACAGGTGTCACAGGAAGATGGTGTGTGTCCCTTGTGGGAGGTCTATGATGTCCCTGAGACCTCCACAAAAAACAGGGGGCCTGCCAACAAGTCCTTGGAGAGCACACTTCAGGGTGCCACACAGCAGCAGGTAGTCAGACCAGGCCAGCCACTATTCAGGAAGGATGCACAGTCCGTTCCAATGGCAGTAATCCTCCTTGTGCACTACAGATTCCTCTGGCAGTGTGCACCACGCAGTTCCAGGATCTTCGATCCCATGTCCCCACAAGTTTATCTCTACCCTGCTGAAGTATGGGCCCAGTAGTTATACTGTAGGGTGCCTTTTAAGTTGGTGGTGGTTCAGTGGGTTTCCCTTTGAACCACAGATGCCTCCCCTAAATTTCAGTCCTGTCTGCAATGGGGCCATGGAATGCAGATCTTAATCTTTGGTGAGGCCATGATCTGACTCCTAGAGGCCAAGTGTCAAAACCTCTTCCTCCAATCTATCCAGTCAGGCCCTCAAATGGCAGAGGTCTGTTGTTCCAGTTGCATGCCCAATGTTTATAGCTGTCTCTGGGGAATACACAGAGGTGCTCTCCAGCCTCCAGTGTCGACTAGAGTCAAACTAAAAGGCACACAAAGAGTTTTAGAGCAGAGAAATGCCCACTTTCTAGAAGTGGCATTTCTAATCTATTAATGACAAATCCCTTTTTACCACAGGAGACGGTTTGTCATTGTGAATTCAATGATAGGAAACATTAAGAGGCTGCTCCACTGTAAGCCACTATTGCAGGTTGAAGTAATCTCAGCCATTCCCCCCTGTTAATCTATGAGAAGAGCAAACCTCATAGGTAGTGAAAACACACATGGGTATTCTTCACTACCTGGGCAAGTAACACACGAGTACCTGCCCTGTTTTTCACCTAGCACTGGCTTCACCCCTTAAGACTTACCCCAGGGGTGCCCTAGTGGTAGTGAAAGGTCACCTCAGGATTGGCCAGTGGTTTAGAAAGTCCAACCTAAGCATAAGTGCAATTGAACACACACAGGGATGCAATAGCAGGCTTGACACACGTTTAAAAACCTCATAGGTGCAAGTGCGGACCTACAGGCCTGTGATAGCAGCTTGTGGCATGTTTTAAAACATCAGGTAAGCACCACTTCCTAATGTGTGTAGAAAGGACACACACACTTTCTCACTGCATTTACAGCGGGAGAGTGCCCAGAACCCGAAGGCCACAAAAAGAGAATCAGCAAAACCGCAGTGTTGTCCCATGGGAAGAGCCGACCTCTTAGGTTGGGAAAACCCACATGGGGGTTTGTCGCTACTTGGGTAAAGAACACGCATGTGTACCTGCCCTGCCTTTCACCTACCACTTGCTCCAGCCTCCAGGGCTTACTTTAGGGGTGCTCTAGTGGTAGTGGAAGGACTACTGAAGGTTGGCTAATGAGAAATGCCAAACTAAGCATAGGCGCAACTGCGTACCCACAGACCTGCAATGGTCATTATGAGTTTCCTAGCACCATAATGACTTTACTGAATCCTGGGATGTTTGGTATGTTATGTTATGTTATTTTTATTTATAGCGCGCACGGATACTCACGAGTGTCCCGGCGCGATGCCAGAAAGGGTGATGGTGTCTGTTTAAGCGAAAAGGTGTGTTTTCAAGTTTTTCTTAAATACTGCTGGGTCCTGGATGTTGCGTAAGGCAAGGGGCAGTGCGTTCCAAGCAACAGCGGCCTTCCTTTCCAACGAGCTGCCTCCTAGCCTCTGGTATTTGAATCGGGGAACCTGAGCAAGGCGAAGGGACATAGAGCGCAACTGTCTAGATGGAACATAGAAGGAGAACCGTTTTTGTAGATAGAATGGGCCGAGGCCATGAAGAGCGCGGTGAGCCAGAACCAACGATTTGTACTTCACCCGTTCCACCACGGGAAGCCAGTGTAGTGAGTGTAGGAGATGTCGCACGCTGTTCCTGGCGGAAATACCCAAAAGAAGTCTGGCTGACGCATTTTGGACCACCTGGAGCTTTTTCAGCAGGTAGCCCGGAATGCCAATGTAAAGAGCATACCAAAGCTGGAGCGAAGTAACACTCCTTTCCAGACGCACAGCTTGGCCCGTTGTCCATAACAAATTTACCACACTTTTATCCATATTCGATTAACTTTATTCCATGTACTCCAATCTTTCATATTTCTCATTTCTTTTATCTTGTCACATGTGAGGTCCTTATGTATTTCAATGTTTCTACTGCAACAAATATGCCAATCCAGGCCTTTTTCTGAAGCATGAAGCATACATAAATATTCCTCAGTCAGTTGATCTTTGATTCCCAATGCATTTCGGACTATTTTTAGTCCTTCGTCAGGGGTCACTACAAGTTTAAAACAATACCATTAGATTGAATATTCAGAACTGTGCATATTCACATTAAAAAATACACAAACAAATTCATGCCTTGTTTTGCAACTATCCCAAAATCAGCGTTTTTCCCCTCTAAGCGCAAAACTGCACACTGTAATTATGTGCCCAAACAAGCCTCTCCCGACCAGCATAGCCATCCCTATGTCACCTCCACATTCTTATGTAAAACCACCAGTAAATGTTTCCCATCAACTCATGTTTGATGTTACTCCAAATTAACAATTGCAATAAGATTTCAAGAAAGGAAAGTTTGATGAAACCGGTGTGCACTTGACCCCCTTTTTCTGTGACAAGTATCAATGTAAAGAGCATTGGCATAATCTAGCCGGGACAGAATGAGTGCACAGGTGACCGTTTCTCTCGCTGCCTGGGGAAGGAGAGGGAAGAACTTCCTCAGAGTCTTAAGGAGACCAAAACAGTTGCCGGCCAGCTTCTTGATATGGAATGAGAAGGAGAGGCTCTCGTCAAACCACACCCCCAAATTCTTGGCAGGCTTCCCTACAGAGGTGGGCAAGGGGAACTAAGGAGGCCAAAGAGATTCCCGGAAGTTAGGAGGGAATTTTCCAAAGAGGAGAATCTCTGACTTCTCCTCATTACACTTTAATTGTGCAGCCGCTAGCCATTTAAAAATGGAAGAGAGACACTGGTGAACCGAGGAGACTGAATCATCGTTATCGTCCCAAGTAAAGAGCAGCTGGGTGTCATCGGTGTAGGCCATCACCTTAGCCCCCAGGCTCTCGGCCAGATAGACTAAAGGTGTCACATAAATATTAAAGAGAAGGGGACTAAGGGATGACCCCTGGGGAACTCCCGTAGTCACAGACTGTAGAGAGGAGGTGGACGGATGAATCCAAATCTGCTGGGCTCGTCCTTCTAAGAAGGACCTAAGACAATTCCAGGCAGTACCCGACACACCGATCCTGGTAAGTCGCGAAAGGAGAAGAGAGTGCGGGACCGCGTCGAACGCCGCCAAGAGGTCACGCAAAATTAATGCTGCCCTCCCGCCGCCGTCCAGACACTCCCGGATGGCCTCCACGACCTCCACCAGGACAGATTCGGTGCTGTGGGAAGCCCGGAACCCTGACTGTGCCGGATGCAGAATGCCCTCCCTCTCAACGAACGCGGTGAGTTGTTTGTTGACAACCTTCTCACACACCTTGGCCAGGCCAAGTAAGAGGGAAATGGGCCGGTAGTTCCCTGGAATGAGAGGGTCTAGTGACGGTTTTTTAAAAGTGGCAGAATCTTGGCCTGCTTCCATGCCACTGGGGCACTGGCTGTCTGGAGGGACAGATTGATAATGCTGTTCACCTCTACGTTAATCGTCTCTGTTGCTGCTGCTAGCAGTCTAGCAGGGCAAGAGTCAGAGGGGGAGCCAGATTTTAAACACTTAAGGATTTTAAGAGAGTCAGGCAAATCCACCGGCTTAAAAGCATCCAAGAGATGTTCGGCGCCAACAAATGAAGGCAAAACAGTTGCCTCGGTCCCATTGTCACCAGGCGAGAAAGCCGCCTGAATAGTGCGGATCTTATCCAAAAAGAAATTCGAGAGAGTATCACACCAGGTGACTGAGGATGAAGACGCGCTAGCTTGAGCCGAAGGAGAAGTAAAGCTCTGAACAATCGCAAAAATTTCTTTAACGTTGTTTTTAGCAGAGTCAATACGGTTTGAATAGAATTGCCTTTTGGCCAGAGTTATGGCCTCATAATAGACTTTCTGTTTGATTCTGAGCTTCAGCTTGGCTAGCTCAGCAGTTCCTGACATCCTAAGAAGATTGTCAAAGAAGACGACGTGGCAGAAGAAGATCCCGATGACCACTGCTTTGTCCCCAGCCCTACCGGCCTGCCTGCACCTTCATGAAACCCCTGCAGCATGACAACTTCCAGCGACCGGTAAAAACCATTGGAGGACTGATCAGCTTTGAAAAAAAACCAAGACTCCAGAAGAAATAGGCTCTGTCTCCAAAAAGAACTCCAAGACCCTGCGGAACCACTATGACTGACCTTCCAGACCTACCTCTGCACCCGACGTCCACTGCCCGAGTCCAGGAGACTCACCACTCCAGAAGAGGTTCCCCTGCAGTCTCAAGTCCGAATCCATCATGGGGTGGTGTCTCCCAGTCTTCGTGACGATGCCTGTAGCCTCTGTACGGTACCCCTCTCGACCGCAACCTGCCCAGTGTGGAGAAACCTGATGTCCAAAGACACCCCTGCATCCTCTGGCCCTGCGTCCTGGTAACCAGAACTAACTGTGCCCCGACACCACCTGGCATCTCAACGTCCTCACCTGGCTGCTGGTTCGCCGAAGGGAGCCCCTGGTCTGAGCCTGCAGCCTGAAACCGGAACCGACGATCTCCATTGGGGGAACATTGGCTGCCTGACGCTGTGTGAGCACCCTGCACCCGCCCACACCTGTGCCGCTGGTGTGGTAGCTTCGGTGCTGCCTTGGGCCCACCTTTGTACTTACCTTAACTCCTGAAGATTGTCCTACAAGGCCACTTTACCTGCCCGTGACCAGCCTCCAACTGATGTGCCCCTAGTCCCCATTGACTAGCATTGTCATCCCTGCACTCTGCACCCAGCCGCCCTTGAGTGCAGAACTGAACCTTAGGGAACGTTGGTTCTACCCCAAAAAGGACCACACCAAAAGTCGTTGTACCAACCTGCAAGTACTGACTTTGTTTTTTCCATAGTATTGCATGGTGTGGCTTTTCTCTGAAAAATGTTCTAAGTGTTGACTCTGCCTTACATTGCAACAAAGTAACTTAGTGTCTACAAGTAAGATGCCTTCTACTAATGTACTGCAGTACCTAAACTGTATTATTTGTTTGTTCTGCACTAAGTTAGAAAAGTAACTGAAAAGTAACTAGAAAGTAACTTGAAGTCATTTTGACTATTGTAAAGAGTTTACAACATAATTCCGATACTGCAAATTAACTTGTATGCTTATACAAAACCAGTCCTCACCGCATTTTAAAAAATATTACTGCTTTGAAAGCAGCACTTACCTGCAACTAAGTAATTCTTGGTTCTAGTGATACAAATAACAAAGTAACAACTTTTATACAAACAATTGGTCTGAATTCAGTCTTTGCGTGTGTGACATCATTTCTTGCCTGAGTATGTACAACAAATGCTTAACACTACCCTCTGATAATCCTAACTGCTCAGCCCAGCTACCACTAACTTGAGAGTAAGGTATTTTCTACGTTATCCTCTTCTATACATCTGGGGCTCCACTGGACTCTGTGCACACTATACCTTACTTTGGTATAGTATATACAGAGCCAGCTTCCTGCATTGGTGGATCTGCGGTGGGGTCTACGACTTTGTTTTTGTTGGACCACTTGGTCAACAATTGGTCAACACTTGATCACAGGACTACAATCCAAAAATTGCCTTTAGTTCAACTCATGTTTTGAATTGACATTTTGTCTAAGTTTTTTAAAGTCTTGCTAGGGCCTTGGTTAAGTCCCTTTAGCATTGTAAAAGTTTAAAACTTACTATAGTTAGGGGTAAAAGTATTCTAGAAGTGTTTGACCTCTGGTAAAAAGATCCCCACTATTAGTAAAAAAATGACTGATGCACAGAATATGGTTGAGGAGCTCGACCTCACCTGCTACCTTTATCTAGATATGAGATAGTTACGGTCTCTGTGCAAACTTTAAAAAAATTCTGTGGGGTCCCATCCCTCCAAAACCAAGCTTATGGAGCTCTTGGCAGAATATTCAAGGGACCACCTTTCTGAGGGGGGAGATCCCAACTCAGAAGAAGATGTTAGTGATGGGGAGGACAGCCCCCAACCTCCCACACTAAACAGCCTCAGTGAAGAAGACATCCTTCTAGCAAGGTTGAGCAAAAGATTAAACCTAGAGTCCAGACTCCTGGCTTTAGAAAAAGAAAGAACATAGGAGGGCTTCCCCCCCCATTCAATGGCAGTAGCGATATCAAACCTAGGGAAAAAGAGAGTTCTTTAACCCTAAAATCCCCAAAGGGGATGTCCTCAAATATGAGGAAGGTGATTACATCACCAAGCGGTTCACAGCTTTTGAAAGGGCCTGTGGAATGAGGCAAGTGAAGAAGTCACACTGGGGAGCCTTACTTTGGGAACCGTTCTCTGGTAACTGCAGAGACAGACTTCTGACCCTCACAGGCCAGATGCTGAGTCTTATGACCTCATGAAGGGCACCCTGATTGAGGGTTTTGGACTCACAACTGAGGAGTATAGGATTAGATTCAGGAGGGCTTACAAAACCCCAAGTCAATCCTGGGTTTACTTCATGGACTATTCAGTAACAAACCTAGATGGTTGGTTAACTGGAAGTGATGTGCAGGACTATGCTGGGCTTTACAATCTGTTGATGAAAAAACATGTTAAGTAATTGCACAAATGAAAAGTTGCATCAGTATCTGGTGGACCTAGGTCTAATTTCTCACCAAGAATTGGGGAAGAAGGCAGACCATTGGGTCAAGACTAGGGTGACCAAAACTTCCACTGGGGGTGACCAAAAGAAAACCTCCCCTGGGGAAAGGGGGCGATCCCCCCAAAGACAAAAACCAAATGTCTTCTAAAGGCCCCCAAATAACCTGTTCAGGAGAGTTGGTCCCAGAAGTCTTTCCAGCCCACTGGTGGGTATAAGGGTAAAACTTTTGAACCCCTAAAGGCCTAGTGTCGCACCTGTAAGAAGGTTGGACACCAAACTTGAGATTCTGCCTGTCCCAACAAAATGTCCCCAGTCTATCTCCAGTAAGCTTCCTCTATCACCTTTGCTGGGTAAGGTAGTAGAATGATTGGTCTAAAGTTACAAAGTTTGTGGGTCAGCCGATGTTATTTTTTAGGAAGGCTGTGACTGCACCATGCTTCCACTCCTCTGCAAAAGTTGCAGACTCAATGGCGGAGTTGATGAGGTGGGTGAGAAATTTGCTGATCACTGGTCCTCCTGGGTTGTAGATATGGTGTGGACATGGATCTGTGGGCGCCCCGGAGTGGACAGTCTTTGTGATTGAGGTTGTGTCATCCTCGGTGTGTGTTCTCCAAGTGACTGTCCAAGTGGTAAGTGTGCAGTTTGCTGATGATCTCTTCAGGGTTTGGTTGCTTTTCGAAGTTATTGCAGATCTTCTCGATTTTGCTGTTGAAATAATTTGAAAGATTATCGCAAAGTTCCAGGAAGGAGATGATGGTGTTGGTTGAGGTGTCTGGGGTGGTGAATTCCTTGATGATGCCAAATATCTCTTTTCTGATGTTGGAAATGGCTTTGATTCTCTCCGTGAGGGTTCTTCTTTTGGTAACCCTCAGGAAGTGGTGGTAGTGCCTGATGGCGGCCTTGTAGGTTAATCTGGCGTTGGCGTCATGATTGGTTCTCCACTTCCTTTCCAGCTTTTTGAGATATTTTTAGGATTTCCAGAGTTCTTCCATGTACCAAGAGGCCCGATTGTTGGTTCTGCAATTTTAATGGGTTTTGATGGGTGCAAGAGCATCGGCGCAGTTGGGGATATATTGGTTGAAGTTGGTAGTGTCCTCAGGCGATGTTGATGGTTGTGTCGGGTTGGTTTGTTTCAAGAGTGTAGCATAAGTCTGTTTCTGTTATTCTGGTCCAGTTCTGGCTGGGTTGGTTGGTGTGGATGGGAGCTTTGGCTTGTTTCATGGAGATATTGAAATGGATAATGTAGTGGTTGGTTCATGTGAGTGGTGAGGCAGAGTGGTAGCTGATGCAGTTACCAGAGGCAAAGATTGCATCTATAGTGTGTCCTGCGTTGTGTGCAGGGTCTGTGATGTGCTAGGAAAGTCCTATTTTATGTTATAGTTCTCCAGGAGGTCAGAGAAGCAATGGTCGGAGGGGTTTTACGGATGGAAGTTGAGGTCGCCGAGAAGAAGGAAGTTCTTGGAGTTGATGCTGAGTGGGGCGTTCAAGTTTGAGATGAGGTTGCTAAAGGTGCCTCATGCACCAGCTGGTCTGTAAGCAAGGGTGCCCTTCACTGTGGTGCTATTATTTGCTTGCATGATGAAGTGCATATGTTCCATGATAGGGGTGTCCAGGTCAGTGGTGGCTGTGCAGGGTGTCTTTGCAGATGATGGCAAGACCTTCACTGAGTTTGTGGTGGCGGTCCTGGCGTTCACTGGGTTTGTGGTGGGAGTCCTGGCGTTCACTGGGTTTGTCTAGGAGGTCCTGGACGGCAATTTTGTATCTTCCTGGGACAGCCACAGCGATATCAGGAGCTGAGGCAGGGTTCATCCAGATTTCCGTTAAGAAGAGGAAGTCCGATGTTCTGTTGTTGAGGAGGTCCCAAATTTCGATTGTGTGTGTGTTTTTGAGAGAGCGGTTGTTTGGGAGCATGCATGTCAGGCATCATGTTGGGTGTGGTTGGGGGTGTCATAGATAAATGGTTTGCCTCTTTTGATAGTGCTTGTAGAATGCTCAAGATGAGCCCACAACACTGGGGTTCTCTACTGTGGGGGTTAGTGTCTGTAGTGGGAAGGAATCGACGCCTGACCTTAGAGGAAGGGGTAGCTAAATCCTATCAACACATGAAAGATGTCTTATTAGAAAAGGTTGGGCTGACACCTGACCAGTATCGCAAAAAGTTCAGAGACAACCACAAAGATGTGCAATAGTACTGGGTAGACTGTGTAGATATTTCAATGAAGGCACTAGAAGGCTGGATCAAAGGTAATAAGGTTAAAATATATGATGTGCTGTGTAAGGATTAAAAAGGAGGAGCCTGTCCCATGCCATTGCCAAAACTAAGTGGGGAGTGTACAAGGAGAAGGAAGCGTTTGACCCAGTGAAGGCTGGGATATGCCTGGATTGTCATCAGCCACGGCATAAAAAGTAAGAATTTGTCTGTTCTAAAAAAAAACAAAGGTGTGCAGGCCCAGGAGATTGCAAATGTAGGAATCGGGTGGACATTTGCCCTGGGGAAATGCGGTTTCACTGAAGCCACTTTAATCTCCATGGGTGGAGTGGATGTTACTACGCCGTGTCTGGTTGACACCAATTTGTAGGCTCTTGGGAACAAGAAGGGCCAGTGAAGCTGAAAAATCCTAAATCCTAAAAACCGACACAACAGAAGTGATTGTCATAGCAATGGCGAAATTCCTGGGATGGGCGTGGGCAATAAGAGCACGTCACCAGGATTAGGCATTAGATTAAATGAGATTATGTCATGCTGTACAGTATTTTTCTTTTGTGGGAATACTTGCCGTTTTTAATAACCACCTCGCTCTGAAATCTGAAGACTGTATTATGAATTACTACAAAGTTTTATCATAATAACTTTTATTGTATTTTATATTTGTACATAACGATTTTATGATAATTGTATTTATACATCCATTTGGGCGTGTTCCACTTTTGATATGATGCTTAATGAAATTATTTTAGATGTTTCATGAATTGTTGTAGATGTATTTTTGTGTGCTTTTATGACTTAACACGTCGAATAAAGCTTTTTTGGAATGGAATGGATGTTACTACACTGACCACCTCACCTCCCAGCATAGTGGAATACAGGCAACATTCATGGGACCAAAATTGAAGCTCTGAGAGATACAGGAGCCAGCATGACCACAGGAGCCAGCATGGTTTCTCTAGAGCAAATTATCCCAAATGTCCTCCATAATGTGGGCATCACTGACAATGTGTGAGGAGGAGTTACTTGCCTGAAGACGGTAGCTGTGAGCCCTGCCATTTCAGTGGTGTGTCTGTTGGGATATGACCTTGAAGTCTCTGCTTGGTCTGAGGTGGAAAGTAAGACCCATAAAAAAATGCTGGGTCTCCCTGAGGGAGTGTGTGTGGCCACAAGGACCCAGACAGCACGTCTGAACAATGGCCAAGCCCCTCACAACCAATAGTAACGTCAAGAGGCATGGGAAACCAGCCTCAAATGTTCCCATGTTCCAGCAGGAATGGGACCCCCTGGAAGAGGATCTCAAACCTAAAGGGGAAGAAACTTCCCTGAGAGAGCTGCCATAGCTTGCTGAGTTGCTAGGGGCAATAGGACCCTCCGGGGAAAGAGTTTTGCCAAGGGCAGAAGACCTGCCCAACTCTTGAAGGCCTTTGGTTCCAGGCTGAAGCACATGCACAAAGGGATACCAGTGGAACCCACAGGATCAACTGGGAGGAGGGTTTCCTGGACTGTGAGGCTAGGGACTGAAAACCTGGGACATCCAGTAGATTGGTCCAGTATAAGGCCTTCCTTCTAAAGTTAGCCTATGACATCCCCTTGGTTGGACATTTGGGGCAGACCAAGACCTGTGACGGGTTGCTCAACCACTTTTCCTGGCCCCAGATTTCTGAAAAGGTGAAGGAGTTCTGTCGCCCCTGTAACACCTGTCAAGCCAGTAGCAAGACAGGTGGGCAACCCATGGCTCCCTTAATTCTACTGCCTGTGATTGAGATGCCTTTTGAGAGGGTGGAATTTACATTGTTGGTCCCCTGGACCCTCCAACTGCTTAAGAGGATAGGTTAATTTTAGTGGTGTGAACCATGCAACCATGTATCATGAAGTAATACCTCTGAGGAGAGTGTGTGTTGATAGTCCTCTAAAGCACTGCCAAAATTGTGCCCTTAACATCTCTGGCCCTCTCATCCGCCTCTGGGATGCCCTCAAGAGGGCCACAGTCAAAACGACCAGGATCAATTTAGATTTCTGTCATGGCTGATCTTAGTGTCCCCTTGTCTTCATCAGAGACACTCACATCTTTGTCTCCACAGTGTAATGTGTGTGCAAGCGTCATATGTTTACACAATGTTACATATATTACAGACCTTGATGCATGTTATCATGTTCATTGTCTGTGCAATGAATGAGTTGGAATGCATGACAAAAGTGTTATGTTCTAGGATTTAAGCTATTACTCTGCGCTTCTTAGCTTTGTTTCTGCAGGCTAACAAAAAAATGATACGTGCTCAGTTGTCATGTATTTCTGCTGCTCACATTGCAAAGCTATTGAAGGATGTTTCTGCTCTCACAGTAGTTAGCGATATACAAGCAGGTTTACCGTGAGCATGTTCTGTGCCAGAGAAACTATAGAATACCGCAGGTTCTGTGTGCTTCCAAAAAACTAATAGAAGGAATATTTACAGCAAAGTGTAACAAATGCAGAATTAGAGCATGAGGCACCCTTCCTTGTTCTATGAATCTTAATGCATGAAAAAATATATATGATGGTAGCAGCAGGGGCAGAGACAACAGACTTACCAGTTGCTGGAGAAATATGCTGACAATTCGCACTCCAATTTCAAGCCTAGTGCCATAAAGGTATCTGGGGTATGAAATGACTGTAATCATTATGCTAAGCTAATACATTAAGCTATAAGCAAGATAAACACTATATAGTTAGGAATTATACAAGTAGGTCGGGATGTGTGATGAACAGCGTTGGGGTATATCTTTTTTCATCTTTATTTCATTTTTAATTGCTGAGATCTTTATAGTTATGGTTATAATTGTTTTTCGTTTGATTTATACTAGGATAGCACATGGTAAATGATGAAACATTGCAAAATAGCATTATTTGTATATGTTCTAATTCTGTAGTTTGTGACTGGACTATGCAATATCACCTCCAGCTGTAAGAGATTCTCTGACGCAATTGTTTGCCTCCTTACGCCCTTATTTTATGTGCACATCTCATCTCACAGTGGATGGGTTGAGAGATCCCTGCCAGTATTCTTCTCTACCAAAAAGGTTATAATTTCCTTTCGGGAACCAGGAAATCTACTTGGTGGGCCCCCAAAAATGTCAGTATACATGACCCCTGAGAGTTACAGAACCATCACTCTCCATCTGGACCCCCAAATTTCTTAGATGCTTGCCTAACCAGTCTCTCACACTGACCGACAGTCCCCTTTTCAGCAACAAAAACATTAAGTTACTGTCCACGACCATCTCTACTTTTACCATCTTGGATATAGTACAGGCCTACACGGAAAGGGTGTTGCACAAGCTTGCCTCTTTTCCTTGGTCGGTGAGCAACAGAGAACTCTGGTCAATTTGCAAGGCACTCCTTCACCCGAATTTCTTTTCAGTGTTGTAGGCCACATTGCTCAGTTCCTCCCCAAGTGGCAGTCCACAGCCTCCTGCCACTTGGTCATCCTGATCATGTCATGATACCACAGAGATATTTGCCCCCCCCCACCCCCTCCACCAATACTCTGCTGCACTTCTCTCTATTATTTTTTTCCCAAGTAGAAAGAGTTGTGGTGGATCAAAAGGACCTAGAAAGGTGCCATTGTTCCTGTGTCCTTTGAGAACAGCTCCATGAAATCACTCTATTTGGAATGAAAAAAGGAAAAATGACTCAGACAGGTCATAAATCTTCACTCACTTGACTGCTCGGTGATCTATGAACATTTCAAAATGAAAGTTATTCATCTTTTATGAACTAGTCCTTCCGAGAGACTGGATGATGAGACTCGACCAGAAACGTGCCAATTTTTCTATTCCTGCTTTCAGAGGTCATCAGCCTTTTTTTTTAAATTCCAGTGGAGCCACGAGGTATGGCAGTTTTGCTGTTTGTGTTTCACCAAAGTCCTTGTGGTGTGGCTGCTCCTATTGTCTCCCAGTGCATCAGTTTCATCATTTATCTTGATGACATTTTTGTAATACACCAATGCCCCGGGTCCCTGTCTAGATATCAGGCTTTAGATACCTTTCTCCTCCATGACCAGGGGTTATGGTCAACTTTCGAGAAGTCCTCCTGCACACATTTACAGGAAACTGACTTTCTGGGGTTCACTATTGGCCGTGCATGCATTCTGAAGCTTCTTTGAAGAAATTAGCCTCATGAAATGAGAGATTAGGAGCTGCTAATTTGGCTCACGCTTTTCCACGTATGAATCTGGCGCATTTCATCGTCACTGTCAAGATCATCATCATATGGCAGGAGACAGCCCTTGACTGAGAAAGCCAATGTAATTGATTTGAGACTGTCAGGAATGGGATATCTTTCTGATGAGCTGTTTGAGATGGTCACTTCTATTCCTTTGTGTCTTAATCTTGGTGCATGTCTGAATTTTTTTTTTACTTGACACAGATGCAGGGTTGAATGGACTTGCCTCGCTGTGTCATTGTCAGTCTATTTGCATGTGCTTCTGAAACTACCAACTTTCCCACATTCAAATCACTTGCTATCAGCCGCCAGGCATGTGTCAACTTGTGGGAGACTGTAACAGCAATGGGAGCACATTAACTTGGTTGAATGTTCTGCAGCATGTATACCCTGAATATGGCAGAACATATTAACAACAGCTCCTCATTATTGTTGTCAACTTCACTGTGCTTGATACACTTAGACACATGACGGAAGAATCAGTAAAATATCAGCAGTCTCTCAGACCCATCTCATTTTCACAGCAAAGGCCTTCGGTGTAAATCTCAAAGTCTTTAACCCAGTGACATCTGTGCAGGCTTGTTATACGGTTCTTACAAATATGGCAGGACTGTGTATTATACCAATAAGAACATCATGGTATAAGGACTCAGTCCACAAATACCATCAGTGAGTGCTGGTTGGTTTCGGCTAGTTCACAGTACCACATCTAACTCCTAAACCAACCAGAGTACCAGATGTTGTTGGTCACCTCGAACATGGCACTCTGATTCTCAAGGAATCAAAGGAAACAAATCTAACCTTTTTGTTTAAGTCACTCTCGCACATCCAAGGGAAACACAAGAAAGATATGACTATTTATCTTCAAGAATTTATTGAAATGATTGTATTCTTGTATAAAAAGCATGAGCTGCGATTATTAGAAAGATGAGACATGTTACTGTAATCAGCATTGTTAGAATGGTATACAGGATAAACAATTCCACCATGTTTATTGTTACTAATGTTTGCCTACTTCTATATGTAACTACCCTATACTAAAGACAGCATAGCAACAGAATCTTTCTGCCAGATCCACTGGGATAGCTTTCCCGCCATACCTTAGTCTTAGGCGTCAGGAAGCCAGTTGCAGTGCACAGGTTATCTTCCGTAGCAGGATGGAGGTGGGAGTCAGCAGGGCTGCATCTCAGTCACAATTTTCAGTGATTCTGTGATAATTCCCAGCATGGAAATGCTCCACTGTAAGAGCCTTTGCACAGAAGCTGTTTATATAATAATGTACTGTCTTATCAAACTGTGGCAGAGGCACATTTGGATTAGTCCAGCTAAAATTAGATGCCTCTTAACGAACACAGAAAGAAAGGAAAAACAATGGCATTGTCTTCTACATGTATGACTCTGGAACTAACTGTACAGATTATAGGGCGTCAGTGCCTGTCACAGATGCACATACAGCACATTCATGTGTTAGCAGAAAAGTAACAAAGTGTGGCAAAGGGTACCATGAGAAAGAGATGTCAACATAAAGAGTTTAATCTAAAACGGAGAATGTTAGAAATGGGATTTCTGGTTGTTAGAGTATGCACCCTGTAAAAGTAGGAACCACCAGTCTAGTCAGGGTAAGCTAGATACAAACTAAAAGATAAGTTGTGCTCAACTTCTTGTAGCTTGCCACAGAGCAGTCAGGCTTATCTAAAGAGGCAACACACACACACACACACAGTAACAAAATGAAAACACCACAAAAATACTCCACACAGGGTTAGAAAAATAGATCATATTTTTATGAGTAAATCAAGACCAAGACGAAAAAAATCCAATAAGTAGAACTGGAATTATGAATTTTTAAAGATTAAATCAAATTATAGTGCTTAGAGTCATAAAGAGCCAACCGGGGACATCTGGTCGCGCTAGACCAGGGTAAATCCAAAGTTCAGGCTGACTGCGATGGAGGGCAGGCCAGCTACAGGACTCACGCCGGTCCCGCTGAAAAAGAACCTTGGATGGAGGAAGCGTCGACGTTGAAGACTTGATGCGAGGACCAGAGGAGACGAGATGTCATTGTTGAATCCGTGGATGCTGGCGATGTGTCAGTACCGATCCACGCAGTCAATAAAGGCTTCGTCGACAAGCCCCTTTACAATGCAGGTGATGTGTCGTATTCACACCGAGAAATCCGTAGTCATCGAGCCACTCAGTGGTCGAAGCAATGTTCTCGAGCGGCAGCCGCGGCAGTATGGAAGGGCGATGCGTCGGTTTTGATGGATCATCACAGCAGAAAAATCCATTCAAGGGGCCAGAACTGTATTGGCACCACTTGACAGGGCAGGACTCACAAGTGGCAGAGTCCAGGTGCTGTTGCATGGTTGAAGGAATGCTTTGATGGCCACAAGACTTCAGAACAGGGGGCAAGCCAGCAAGCCCTTGGAGTCACTCTGGGTTCAAGTGAGATGGTTCCAGTCCATGTCCTCAGCAGGGCAGAGATCAGCAAGCAAAGCAGAAAATAAGTTCTTCCAGAGCAGCAGTTAAGCAGAGTGGCAATCCTTGCAGCACAGCAGCCTTTACTACTGGCTAAGTTATTCATAGGTCCAGTAGTGTACTGTCTTGGTAGGGTCAGAGCCCCAGTACTTATACCCAGTTGTGCCTTTGAAATGGAGGTGACTTCAAAGAAGGGTCTTTGAAGTGCATACAGGCCTTTTCTTCCTAGCCCTGGCTCCAGACTATGAGTAAGGGATAATCAGCCTTTTGTGTGAGAAACAGGACACTAATACATGTGTGAGAAACAGGACGATAATACATGGTTCAGTCTTAAACAAATCTCTTGGAGTATACCATTGAGCGGTCCTGCCACAACCAGAGATATTGTTTCCATTGTTGTTCTGACCATTCTCCAACTTGTACATATTTGTATATAGCTTCACTCTTGTATATATGCACTGCACTACCAGCACCAAGCACCCACTGTCACTTTGATACACTGGTCACTGTATATAAATTGCGCCTCACCTTGACAGCCCTTGAAAAAAAAATTCTAAAATGTTTTGAAAAATAAATAATAATTTTTGGAAAGCAATTTTGAGTCTTTTGCAATATTGTTGTGTTCCAATATCTGTGTTATTGCGCGCCGCGATTTATCTCATTTGTACTCTCTGGCATGTTGATTACGCAGAGTATTTTTAACAAGATTCGTCCTTATTAGCGATGTAATTGCTTTCTTCCCGACAGAGCCATTGTAGCCTTACTTACACTTACCCAGGTTCTGAGGGACACAGGGTTCCCCCATTGTATCTATACCATGTCCTCAGCAGGGCAGAGATCAGCAAGCAAAGCAGAAAATAAGTTCTTCCAGAGCAGCAGTTAAGCAGAGTGGCAATCCTTGTAGCACAGCACTCTTTACTCCTGGCAGAGTTCTTCACAGGTCCAGTAGTGTACTGTCTTGGTAGGGTCAGAGCCCCAGTACTTATACCCAGTTGTGCCTTTGAAATGGAGGTGACTTCAAAGAAGGGTCTTTGAAGTGCATACAGGCCTTTTCTTCCTAGCCCTGGCTCCAGACTATCAGTAAGGGATAATCAGCCTTTTGTGTGAGAAACAGGACACTGTCTATTCAGGCGTAAGTGATAGCTCCCCCTTATCTTCCTGCCCAGGATGAGCTATCAGAATGTAGATGAATGCAGATGAATTCTCTGTCACACCTATGCTTCCTGTGTTTTTGGCTGTCTAGAGAGATTGCACAAAGTGTAGCTGTCACCCACCCCAGACATGCATTGGAGACAGGCTGCAGGCACACAGAGCTGTAAGAGCAAAGAAATGTCCACTTTCTAAAAGTAGCATTTCTTAAACAGTATTGTTAAATCCAACTTTACCAGTAAAGAGGATTTATCATTACCATTTCAAAGATATAACACACGATGCAGCTATTCCTTTCTAATCAGGAATTACAGCTTAAAAGTGTATTAAGGAATTCCCAATGCCAGCCTATGAGAGAAGTTGGCCTCACAGTTGTGAAAAACGCATTTGGTTTTTTGTCACTACTAGGACATGCAAAACCTACCAGTACATGTCCTACCTTTTACTTACACAGCACCCTGCCCTATGGGTGACTTATGTGTAATAAAAGGGGGGTTTAGGGCTTTGCCAAGAGTATTAAATGCCCATTCGAAGGGGCAGTAAACTGCACACACAGGCCCTGCGATGGCAGGCCTGAGACAGGTTTGAAAGGCTACTTGTGTGGGTGGCACAATCAGTGCTGCAAGCCCACTAGTAGCATTTAGATAACAGGCCATTGTTGCAAGCTTCAGTCATCTATTCTTGAACAGGTTCTCAGCTCCTCACATTGCTCAGGTCCAGTGGTGGCTGGTGGAATTTGAAAAGTGTGGGGTGCCTCTTGTATGCTTTTAACATGCTGGGGCTTTTCACTTTAGTATATCGGTTTATATCACTATATTGAGTGGCATTTAATAAAACGGTTCATTAATGCCTCTCAATATAGCGATATAAACTGATGTACTAAAGTAAAACACTCCTGCTTATTAAAAGCATTTAAGAGACTAGAGCACTTTTAAATATGTGAGTTCAGGATGCACACATCCTGAACTGCAGTTATTAAAGTGCTCTCTTGTGTGCTTTTAACATGCAGGAGTGTTTTCACTTTAATACATCAGTTTATATCACAATATTGAGAGGCATTTATTAACAGTTTTAATAAATGCCTTTCAATATAGTGATATAAACTGATGTACTAAAGTGAAATGCATGATAAAAGCACACAAAGGGAGTCCTTTTAAATACAAGTTCAGGATGTGTGCTCTGCTGTGCCAGCCTGCTGTATGTTTTTATTGTTTCAAAAACAGTAAAAACAAACCAAAGGCTGGCATCCATTATGGAAGGCCAACACCCACCACACCCCCCAGAGTCCCACTTCCCAGGCAAATCCTGTTCTGGAACAAGCATGGGAGCCTGCAACAGAGTGTGCTGCTGCTGTTCCATTCCAGGATGGGAGGCTTGAGAGTGCCAAGTGTGCCATCTTAGCCTACGATGCAATTAAGTGCTATAAACAGATACTCTGCACATGTTAAAGCATGCGCAGAGTATCTGTTTAGAGCATGCAAATGGTTCGAGGTCACAGAGTCTTATGACTCTGTGACCTCAAATCACATGCCCACACTCCTTCACAGGTTGCAAGCAACACCCATTCCCAACACGCACAGGTGACGAGTTTCGAAAGGGTGTTGCTTGCAGCCTGTGTAAGTGATTGACAGGCAGTCTCGAGAATACAGGGCTTACGCCCTAGACTCCCTGGACTGCTTGTAAATATGACGCTGCTACGTGTCATAAATGGGAGGTCTCTTCGGACCCCTGAAAATTGCAGGCCAGGGCTGGTGCTAGATCAGCCCTTAGCCTGCTTAGGGATTTTTTAAGAAAGGAAAATGCTGTGGGACACATGCTCACTAGAGTGTGTGTTCATCTCTAAAGTGCCTGAGTCTCATCACAGAAAGTGTGAGAGGCAGCCAGGCACTGAGGCAGCGCTCGGCACGGGCTTCAAACCCTTATTTAATAAAACAATTAAAAAAACTTATGTGGATGGTAATTGCTCTTGGCAATTACCATCCACATAACTTAAAAATTGAGACGGGCGGCTCCCTCTAGTGGCAGCCAATGCTGCTCAGGTCCACTTCCAATCTTTAAAAAAAGCTCAGGTGCTAAAAGGCAGAGGGTAAGAATGAAATTGAAGAAAAATCAAAACATGGCCAATCAAAAATCAGAGGTTAATTTGAAAAATTAAAGTAAATTTTGATGTCAGGTTATAAAGGGATTTTTGGTTTTAAATGAAATCACTATGTGGTACTGCAAAAAAACAAGTCCTGGATCCCACCACTGAACACTAATGTAAGAAATTATCAGTTAAGAGGGGTAAGTCCCCACCTCAAGGAATAATCCCAATCTTTGTCAGGGTGAACGACTAAAGTCACTAAATAAACATGAGCTCAACCCCCTGGTCACTATGACACACGGCAGACAGGCTTAACTTAGAGACAAAGTGGAAAGTATTTTTGCAGTACTAAAACAGTGATAAATTCAAAATGCAAAACAATAAAAATCTCTACAGAATTAAAACGATAGGCTAATATTAATAAACAAAATGACACTGAAATGGAAAAAATCCAATAAGGGATAAAGGAGATATGAATTTTTAAATTTTAAAGTAGAAATAGTGCATGGAAACACAAGGTGGCAATAATAATCTATGGTCACAATAGAACAGAACCTGGGGCAATGTGACGCTGACTGCGATGAAGCGTGGGTCGGATATACTAACAAGATTCATCCTGGTCAAAGATTTTACCTTCTGACTTCAGTCCTTTAAGACTCAATCCAATACAGGAATGCACTTCTAAAACCCCCACGAACTCAGGGGAGCACTTAGAGACTCACAGTGTCAGGCAGATGCCAAACATCAGGGTCCAGTTCAGTTCCAGCTGTCACTAGTCAGAAGGGCAGTTACAGGAAAATGCCTCTTGTAGCTTGTTGTGGCCTGCAGCTTTAACAGGAGGTTTCATTCCAGTGTTGTGACCCTTGGACTCTACTTATTTGTCCTGGGTAGAAGAGGGAGAGCATGTCCAGTCTTCCAGGCTCTTCTCAGGCTGTAGACAGCAGATTCAGACCTCTTTTTATCTTCCACGGGGTTCTGGCGTGGGTGCCTGGAGGTGCCACATTTATGCCTAGCATTACCTAAGGGTTGAGATTGACCTCCTAGGGACACCGTAACCAATGGAGTAAAGGTTTCCAGGGCTAACCCTACCCACTTTAGGGAATTTTAAGACGGCTAAAGTTTTCAGCTACACTTAACTTGGACTCTGACCGCTGGGGGTGTGTGTGGGTAATATACTATGGTAATCTTGTGGTCCTTCCACATCTAACACTAAAATCCAGTTTTAGGCAGTACCTGTATCCTCAACAAACTCAGACAGAAGACAGTTAAAATCAAAACAGAGCTTTCAGCAACCAGACAGTGGATACACACGAAGTGGTATTCTGTTTCCCTCCTTTGAAATGTGTGTCCCAAATGTTTTATGAAAAAAACCTGCAGACCTGTCAAGCAGGACTTGACACTCTAATGCTAAAGAAGATGCTCACAGCACCATCCCGGTAGTCACTGTAAACCAGCTCTGGGGCAACTCTCTCTCCCACTGGTGTTGGTGCCTGACTGACAAGAATGAAAAGAGGGGGGACAGGCCTTGGTGTGAGCTACATCTGCCTATGACATGGGAGGCCCCTTTGAAGTGCACTAGGGGTCTGGGCACAGCCCCCAGGCCATCCTGTCAAGAGGAGGACAACTCCTGCCCACACCCAAGGCCCGTTGTCCCTGTCCTGTGAGCAAATAACACCTCACCCCAGGGGAGCCATCAAGCAGCCAGGTGACAGTTTAATACTTACAGAAAGGCCTTCAGAGGCTTTAAGCAGGAGAAGAGTATCTTTTCTAAAGTACATTTTCTGCAATTTAGACAAAATTCGACTTTACCATTAAATTGGAGTTTGTTTAGCTACTAAAAAGAGTCCATGAAATATTTCTCTAGCTGTTTCCTAAGCGGAGATAACTTTTATTAAACTCAAACAAGACGACCAACATGAGGGTGCAGGAAAACTGTTGTTGACTGAAAATGTAACCCTAGACAAGGCCGGTAAAATTGCGAAGTGGTTTGAGGTAACATAGCTAGAGAACAGATAATTGTCTGAAAATGAAAAGAAGATGAATGCCACAAAATGGGAGTATGCACATTGCAATATTAATGTAACATACATGAGGGTGAAGCCCAAACCCTTGGATCATAAGAGTGAAGAGACTTTCACATGTATCTGATGTGATATGAGTGGTGATGCAGCCATGGGTAAAAAATGTCCTGTGTGCCTGAATTCCAAGGGAAGTGACGTTTATGCCAGCATATGTAGAAGCAGAGGTGGAGTGTAAGCTACATGATTGATGAGCAAAGACTCTGTCCTGGTTAAAGAAGTGAAATGTAGCAAAGTGTCCAAAGAGTGCGAAATGGGGGACGTGAGCAAGGATGTTCCATACTGTGATCTCCTAATAGAAATGGAACCAAGATGTCTGATGATGACTCAGGTGGAAGGTACACACATGTAGGAGATGATCTTCTTGAGTTATTCATAGGGGTGAAACTTCAGCCACCTGATACTGAGTTAAAAAGGTCTGGAAACAAGCCAATAGATGTGGTAGGGTCCTTCAAGACCAGCCTGGAATGTAAACTGAAATGCATTAAGGGAATGTATATGCTGCTAAGGAAGGTTTATGCATACTAGGGGGGACCCCAACAGGGAGAGTTGATGATGAAACTGGACCTGAACCATCCTGACTAAGTTTTAGGCCATAATGATATTATGGCAGTCCGTTCTGGGGAGGACGAAGGAAGTGATTGATGAGGATGCAGTTTCCTATAGTGTTTACTGACACCTTAGTTCTTTTAAAAGGTTTTGTACATCACATCAGATTGAAAGATGATATTAAACCCATTGTCCATAACGTAAGAAGCACTATCTATAAGAGGGGATCATAAAAAAGAGCTTAAAGGTTGGGTTAAGTGGCCATAATAAGAGGAGATAGAATCCACAGAGTTGTTTTCCCTTGTTTTGGCACGCAAACCAAATAGCAGTATCAGGTTTTCTGCTGGCTTAAGAGATATGAATGACAATTTTTGGGTAAATCATCACTCCTTGCTGAACATTGGTGAATAATTGTTTATAATCAAGAGTGAAGTGGTGTTCTCAACATTAGACGTATCAGCGCCTTGTCTCCAGATTGCAAACCATGATGATTCTAACGCACTAACTTTGGTCATCACCCTTAAAGGTGATTTTGAATTCAAGAACATGCCATTTGGCTTGGAGTCAGCTTCAACTGTGTTCTAGCACAGTGATTCTTAACCTTGGGGTCCGCGACACATATTCAGGGGGGTCCACAACAGTTAGAAGTTGAAATAATATTAACAGATTAATAAAGCGTATGTAAATAAAGAAGCAAAATGTAAAATTGAACATTTTAAAACATTAAGTAAACGTAAAGGAATTTGCAATTGGAGGCTAAAAATTAAGTTTGCGTCCTCAGATTGATTCGTGGGAGCAGTGCAAATGCATCAACCACAATATAGAATGGATGTTGGCTAGAATTTAGACAACCCCAGGCCTTCACATTAAAATGAAATTTTTGATTTTTTTATGTTTGGTTTTTAATTAAATCAAATTATTCATCATTTGTGTATTTATTTGGTGAATGTTTGTGTCTGTATTTTTGGGCATTGCTTTGAGGTTTATATAATCGAAATTGCTTAAGCAGGGGTCCCCGCTTCCAGTAATGACTCAGTGGGGGTTTCAAGATTCCACTGATGATTCAGTGGGAGTCCTTGGTTCCAAGAATGATTAAGTGGGGTCCACAGAGGTCAGAAGATTAAGAATCACTGTTCTAGAAAGTCTTGCACCAGTTCTTCAAAGATCACATATTTCCAAGATGACACAATTAATCAAGCAGTATTTACATAGCGTGGCTTGTCACCCCGGGGGGTATCCAGGTGCTGAGATCCCAAGGGCCTTAGTCGAAGGGCCAGGTCTCGAGTCCCTTCCTGAAGTCAGTGAGTGAAGGTGATGTTGGAAGGTGGAGTCATAGGTCGTTCCAGGACTTGGCGTTGAGGTATGAGAAAGAACGATCTCCAAAGCGGCTCCAGCGGATGCAGGGGATGTGTGCGAGGGTGAGGAAGGCAGAGCGGAGTTGTCTGACAGGTTGGTGGAAGGTTCAGGTGGTGGTTGATGTAGGAAGGTCCAGTATTGTGGAGGGCTTTGTAGGAGTGGGTCAGCAGCTTGAACTGGCATCTCTTCTGGATGGGGAACCAGTGGAGGCTTCTGAGGTGGGGGGTGATGCTGATCCATTTGGGGAGGCTGAGGATGAGTCTGGCTGTGGTGTTCTGTATGGTCTGGAATCCGTTGAGGAGCCAGGTGGTGGTTTCGGTGGAGAGTGCGTTTCCATAGTCAAGTCGGCTGGTGACGAGGGCTTGAGTTACTGTTTTCATGGTGTTGACGGGGATCCATCTGAAGATCTTTCAAAGCATGTGGAGGGCGTGGAAGTAGGAGGAGGATACTGTGTTGACCTGGTGCTTCATAGAGAGTTCACTGTCCAGGGTGATGCCAAGGTTGTGGGCAGGGTCAGTGGGCCTTGGCGAGGGTCCGAATACGTGGCCCACCACGTGTCATCCGATGGTGAGGTGTTCTTTTTGAAGATGAGCAGTTCCGTCTTGTCTGTGTTCAGTTTCAGGCAGTTGGACCTCATCTAGTTGGCGATGTTGGTCATGGCATTCCAAAAGTTGGATCTGGTTTTGGCGGGTCTTCCGTGAGAGAGAGGATGAGTTGGGTGTCATCGGCGCATGAGATGAGGTTGAGTCCGTGGGTGCAGACGATGATGACCAACGGAGTCATAATGGCATTGAAGAGGGTGAGGCTGAGGGAGGAGTCTTTGGGGACACTGTAGATGATGCACTTGGGCAGTGGAGGTAAAGGCCTTAAGACAGATTCTCTATGTGCGTCCCGTGAGGAAGGAGGTGATCAACTTGGGGGCATTTCCCCGGATACCGTTGTGGTGGAGTCTGGTAATGAGGGTGTGATGGGACACGGTGTCGTAGGCTGCTGAGAGATAGAGGAGGATCAGGGCTTCTGTCTCACCTCGGTCGAGATGGGATCGGATATCGTTGGTTGCAGCGATCAAGGTGGTCTTGTTGCTTTGGCTGGAGCGGAAGCCAGACTGGAAGGCTTTGAGTAGGCTGTTTTCTTCCAGGTGTTCGGTGAGCTGGCTATTTATGGCTTTCTCCAGGACCTTGGCAGGGAAGGGGAGCAGCGAGATGGGGTGGTAATTCTTGAGTTCGCTGGGGTCGGCAGAGGGCTTCTTCAGGAGGGATTTAATCTCTGCATGTTTCCATGCGTCGGGATGGTGGCCGTGGTGATGGATGAGTTGAGGATCTTGGTGAAAACAGTGCTAATTTCCTTTTGTCCCAGGTTGAAGACATGGTGGGCAGGGATCTGTTGGTGCTCCGGAGTGAATCGGGCTCATGATGGTTGCAGTGCTCAGCGCGGTGAGCGGTTTCAAATCTATGAGCAGGTGGTGGTGGGTGTCGTCGGTAGGTGTAGCTGAAGACGGTTGGTTGTGGGTCGAAGTTGCTGTAGATGTCTGATATATTGTTGTGGAAGTAGTCCACCAGGGAGTCACAGAGGGCTTGGGAAGGGCAGAACGTATTCTTGGTGGCAGCTGGGCAGGAGAACTCTCTGACGATGCGGAAGAGTTATTTCGTGTGATTGTCACTTTCCTCGATGCAGTTGGTTAAGGGGTCCTTCTTGGCATCTTGGAGGTGGGGGTGGTTCTCACTCAGGGCTAATTTGAAGGTGATGAGGTCTGAGGGGTTCCTGATGGAGCACCATCATCTCTCCAGTTGCTTGCATTCGCATTTGAGGGGCCGGAGTTCAGGGGTGAACCAGCTGGTGTGCTTGTTGGATCTGCTGGTGCTGGCTGTTTTCATGGGGACGACTGTGTAGGTGCAGTTGGAGATCCAGTCGGAGACATTCTGTATGACTAGCTCAAGGTTGCTGGAGATGTCCATGAAGAGCTTGAAAAACCTCAGTTTGAAGTATTAACAATCCTTCAGAATCAGGGTCTGACCATTCTAGAGAGAAGTGCAAGATAGGAAGACTTAGTGTGGACTACTTAGTCACCATATTAGTGGGGATGGCATTTCTCCAAGAGAAAAATTAGACTCAGCCACTGTAAATACACCCTGTACGAAAGTAATTTTATTCCAAAATGTTTGGATGAGACCGACTACATGAGATTTCTCATGAGGAAAAATGGGAATTTAGTGTAGATGAATTTGAGAGGTAAACTGGCTTGTGCATCTATTCTGATACCTTTTGACACAAAGGCCCTAATTTGGATGTCGGTCGGTGTGGTAGTTGGCTTTCCGAACGACATCCAAGGTTTCAAACCCACATTACAATGACGACGGTCGTATTTGAAACTGGCCAGTCGGAGCCACAACATAATCCCATACGTTATGATGTTGGTTTCCGACAGGCTTTCCATGTCGGTCTTTCTGACATGGAAACCCTGTTCGAAGGTGACTTGGGGGGCCCCTAGCAGGGCCCCCTTTCCTCTGCAGCCTCCGGTTGGGGCCCCCCTGTAAATCCCTGCACCGTGAGGTGCCTGCCACATGGTGCTGGCATTTATAGTGACCCCCATTTCTCTATGGCAGTTTGTGCTGCGGCCGGTTTCAGACCGCAGCACAAGCTCCCATAGGGAAATGGGAGTCTGCGACCACACCATGTGCAGTCGCATCGTAATTACGGTTTCGGACCACCGGCCCGAGGTCGGTTGGTTATGAAACCGCAGGGATGTCGGTCGGAGGCAACTCCGTACGACATCCAAATTAGGGCCAAAGTGCAATACTTTAATAGTTACAGATGCACGTAATACGTAGACTGGTGCTGTGTTGGCGTAAGAAAAATTGGGACAACTGGTCATGATCACATTTGCATCTCACCCCTTTTCGTGAAGTAGAAGAGAGATATTGTACCATAGTGAGAGGCCATAGCCTGCTGGTGTGGTGTCAATCGTTCAGGCAATGTGTTTGGAGGGTACCGTTCAATATGAGAAAGGATTATTGACCACTGGAGTTTCACAATGAAGGGTTATGTCAACGCCACACCATGTATTTCCAAATGGCAATATGCAGGGAGGCATCTCCGTTTGATAAAATGAGAGAGAGGAAATAGGTACCATGATAAAGCAGTACTGGATGACCAAGCAGGTGTGTACTGAGAAGACTGATGTGGAACTTTTCAAGTGAGAATTCAAGACGGGCAAAAGTGAGACAGTGAAATTGGGCAGGAAACCCAGTAAAGGGCTGTCTAGATTTTCCCGATTGTTCAGGGTGGTAAAGGTTGAAGATATATGATAAAATTGTCCAATGGCAATGTGTGGAACAAGAGGAAGATTATAAAAGTGCCTGCTTGTTTATTGAATGACGCTGATCCCATACATGATGGCTGAAATGGGAACTTTCCACTCACACCTGTGGCTGATCTGGGGACAAATCGTTCATCCAATGCAAGGTGCACGCTCCATGTTGTTTACTAGATAACATTTCAGTAGAATGTTTTACTTATCTATATGCTTTCTTGGTATAGTTGCAATGTTATGTTGTGTTTTGGGTTTCCACTCAATTGTTATCGATGAAACTTTACCACTATTCCTTGTATTCTCTTATCACTGTTTTTGGCTTTTGTTATCAATTTTAATTGTCTTAATGTCAAGGGAGAAAGTGTAGTATACTGGAATGGTACGACAGTTCTGAATGTGATGGGTTGGAGGAGTCTATGGACAGCGAATGACTGGCTGTTCTCCTCCTAAGACTGGACCTAGTTTTGATGAATGAAATATTTCTCACCTCCAACACTGACTGGTGGTTCCTTTAAAAGCTTGTCATATATGGACCTGGGAAACTTGGCAATTATAACACCATCCAAATGAGGCTGAGTTGGAAGGTATGCAATTTCCCATCATATGCATAAATGTCAACACTCCAGATATGTTAGGTTAGAAAGTGCCCTATTTTAGCTTCTTCCTGCTTAAAACTGTAATCTCTCCAGTTCAAGTTAATGAGGAAATCACCTTCCTCTCTCCCCCTCAATTTTCCTCCACGGCTTTCCCTACTAGCTATTCTTAAATGTTGGTATGCATGCATTTGATGTAGTTCAATAAACCCTGACAGCCTTTGGACACAAAATAACGCAAGTAATGTTGTTGTACCAGATTTGTTAATGTATTATTTTAATATGTATTACTTTGTTGGTTAAATGCTCTGTATTCTTAAATGGAACTGGAATGCGTGCAGTATCCTGCTCTTCTTTATATTTATTCCTTCCTCTGTATTTTGTGCCCTGCTGCTCAGCAAGTGTGAGTGACATCATAGAATGTTCATAGAATGTTCATAGAATGTTTCACCTATCGGAGACCAACTTTGCCTCCCCAACCTCACCAGCACTTAACCTCACCCCTCTCCCGCAGTCTCCCCCCTCCCCTACTCCCCTACTCCCTCACCTTACACCACATTACCTCACCCATTCCTCACACCTTTCTCCACACCCACATACAAGCGCCAACTACATTATGGAACAAACGGGACTTCATACCTATACCATCATATACCCCCCCAACCTTTCAAAAAAAGTAGCCAAACGCTTTAAACATAATTTGTTAAAAGCACATCCCGAGAGATTAATCTCAGATCCCTACTTCTCAACAAACAAAGGCTACATAACCAATGACTTCATTTTCTACACTAAGCGAAGAGCCCAATGGAGGAAAGCCTTTCTTGCCCTGCTCTCCATCTCCTCCACCAGAAAAACAGCACATGGCCTCACTATCTCCATCATCCCGTCCACATTCTTCAAAGCCACTGCAACAATCACCATTTATCACAATGGGATCATCCTCATTCAATCTTCGGACCGTAGCCTCAACCTACTAGATAACATCTTTCCCCTCATTAAGGACACAGTCATAAGACCCTATCCCCCCTCCCCAACTGCTCCCTATCTCAATCCGCTTCCTAACCCCCCCGCAGGTTGCCCCCTCAAGACATTCTGCACTTTTGACTCAACCGACAGTTACACTCACTCTAGAGCCATCGGACACCCCTGGAGATGACACACACTCCCCTAATTCCCACTCTACGCCTAGCACCCCTAACACCTCCATGTTCTCACCCACACCTCACATCCATCCGCTCCACACCCTTTCACCTCCCACCATTACAACGCACACCTCCCCGGACAACCTTCCGGACAGCCCGCAACACAACTACCCAGCTCACCATGTCACTCCAAAACTCGTACATGACCTCAGCACATCTCCCCACACATTCCTATCATTAAATACTTCACCACCCACACCTGACCCCAGACTGGATGAGATAATATTATCACTTCAACAAGTCAAAGAGGACCTCCAAACAATACGCGACCTGATTATGCTTTAACCCAAGGTCAAACTTTTTTAACAAGATCCCAAGACCAACCCCCACTATACCCAACCCAAACTCTACCCACAACTGCCCGCACGCCCTCAGAAGCATCAGCCCCTAAGGTGGAGAACAATACCTCACCCTAATGCTTCAACCCGTCCTAACCGAATGAAAAATCCCCTATTGGATATAGATATACTCTCCCTACTTTGCTCCTATGATCTCCTGCAACTCACCCCTAGCACAAAACACTCAGACATACTTCCTACTCACTCACTAATTCAGACCATCCCCATCAACATTCACAGAGTGCCAAAACACTATTCTAGAGGTATTGTTGAAAACAACCTGACGCTAGTCCCCCTCACACAAGAGCCCAACCCAAATTCCATCAAGCCGCAACTTAAATGTATACTGCTAAATTGTATATCGGCCGCAAGACATGCAGCTGACATAGCCGACCTCATTCGCACTCACAAACCTGACCTACTAATCCTGACCGAAACATGGTTAAATGAATCATCCTCGCCCATCCTTGACATATTGGTGCCCCCAAACTATAACATCATCAGACTTGACAGAATTGATAGGCCAGGGGGCGGTATCGCCTGCATACATCGGACCAATCTCTCTGTGAACCGCTCCCATTCACCGGTTCTATCCTCCTGTGAATACCTGTGCCTAGACATCACAAATAATAACAAACCATTGTGCTCATTGCATACATTTTACCATCCCCAGGGGACAACCTCACCTTTATCGAACATCTCATGTATATTGTATCTACTAATGCTGGACAACATAATACACAAATATTCCTCGGAGACCTCAACCTCCACTGGAATGACCTTAATGACTCAGCAATCATCAGCCTCAAAACTTTCCTCTCAGACCTCGACCTCACCCAAATCTGTAACTGCCCCACACATGAAAAAGGCTCAACCCTAGACCTAGTCATCTCCAAAGCCGAAGCCACTCAGTTAGAATCTATCCTCCCCTGTGACTGGTCTGACCACCACATCATTACTTTCTTCATTAATGAATCAGTAATACCTCACTCTGCCCAACCCACAAGACCCAAAATTTGGAAGAGAATCCTAAAAAACGTTGGTGCAGATCTAGCCACAAACTCCAGCTGTAGGAGAGTAGGATCTGCCTCTTATGTTGCCCCCACTTTTTTTCTGATGTTTACACTGGTTTCTGGCTATAGTCTGGCTGGGTCCCTGCTAATCAGGGCCCCAGCCTCTCTGTTCTCTCTAAACGACTTGGAGTGCACTCTAGGTGCACTAGTGATTGGATACTGTGGTACCTTATGAGTCCCTAGTATATGGTACCTTAGGTACCAAGGGCATAGGTACTTCACAGGCCTACCAGGGGCTGCAGCATGTATTATGCCACCCCTGGGAAGCAGACTAAATCTGACACCACAGGCCTGCTACTGCAGCCTGGGTGAGGAAGTGCTAGCACTCCTCACTGAGATATAGGTTCCCTATATCTCTCCTGCACACACATATAAACCTAGCAGTCACCCCTAAGGCAGGCCCTATCAATCCTGAGGGCAGGGTGCTTGGCTTCTATGTGAGGGGGTGCCTCTGCCTGAGCAGGGCCCTCTGCAGCTCTCAGAGTCCATTCTCTGGTGCTGTTTGTGGATGCGGTTAAACCATATACTTTTAAGTGCATTATATCCTCGCTGTAGAATGCTAACTTTGGAATGGCTGCATCGAAACATGTCGTGTTTGGTGTCAAACATCTTGGAATACTACCCTCCCGCCAGTCCTGGCGGCCGGGGTAGCATTCCACCCTTCTAGAGGGATAGACATGTACCTACTGTGGAAACGCGGTAGAATCCTGCAGAGCCCTGGCATCACAAAATGGATGCCACCAGTCACAGACACGGGGCTCCCTCCTGCTGATGACCAACACTCGCAGTGGAGGAAGCCCAACAATAGATATCCTGTCCCAAGGGGTGTGACCACCTCCCAGACAGGGTTTAGTGTATTGGGGCTGGGTGGGTGCACTCTTAGAGTGCTTTGAAGTCCTGCACTGGGGAAGCAGAAGGCTCCTCTGTGCATATGCCAGTTCAAACCGGCTCAGGGGCTACCTGCCCCTGCTCTGGCGCGAAACTGGACAAAGGGAAGTGGGTGTAGCCACCCACTCCCCTGACCCTCCAATAGGTAGGGTCATAGAGCTAGTCCCTCCCTTTCTTTTAGTATAAGAGGGGAACATGTGCATTGCACCCTAGATTTCCTGGACGACGCTCTACAAGAAGAATCCCGGACCTTCGACGTTCCACTACCTTTGGAAGACTGAAGAATCTCCCTTGGAGTCAAGGAGTGACTCCTGCTTGGCAGGCACCAAAACTACAAACGACGGTCGCAAACTACGCCGCTCCCGCCAGAGTCCGAAGTCCCTGCAGCCCAAGAAGTAGATTTCCTGACTTCTCAAAGGCCATCGTGAGTCCCCAGCAAAGCTGAGGCCAGTGGACCCCAAGAGTAACGAGGAACCGCGACCCCTGGGTACCGTGCACTATTGTCGAGTGCAACCCCTTCACAACATTCCACGAACTTGTGCTTTGGACCACGTGTGGTCCCAGCCTCCAGCAGGAATCCCTCCTAAGATCAGAGGCCTACCACGTCCCGAGTGACCGTGGGCCCCAGTGAGTGAATCCTCCCGAGCCGTCTTCGCGATCCCTTGCCAGCCGGCTTGTGGGTCCCTAGAAGACTTTCTAAAGAAACTAAAGGGCTCCCCTGGTTGCTCCAGGCCTGCCCTGACTTAACCTCGCAGGGTGAGTCCTCCAGACCTTGCTGGTCTGCGCCATTGCCTCTTCACACTTTCCCCGAGACTTGCTGTTACCAAGGCTTGTTGGCTCCGATCGAGTCGCCGACACCGCAGTAAGCTGCAGACATCGTGGGACACGCCGAATCCAGCTCCTGGTCATTGTCGACGCCTCCTGGACCTCGTGGCTGAAGAGTCAAGGCAACCAAGGACGACATGAATCTTGCGACGACGGTGGGCATCCATCTTTCTTGCCCCGAGTCACTGCCAAGTGACTTTGAACACTGTCCCCTCTACTTTCAGGTCTTCCATCTTCCGAATCCAGGCTTGGATTCCTCCGGACACTTCTCCTGTCGCCGCAAGCAGCAAGTCTTCACTGGCTCCCATTGAAAACGACGCTGCGACCCGACACCAAAGAACACCTATGCACCCGGCTCCCTGGGTGAGGTAACTTCAGCACTACGGTGCTCCTGTGGGTGTGGGCCCTAGAACTACTTACCCTGTAAGTGACTTGCTTGTAGCTTCCCTAGAAGTGTCCTAAAACTCTAACTTTCTAAGTGCGACAATTGCGCTGACTCGTACAGAGTTCGCGTCTGTGTTAGACACACCGCGTCCATCTCCTTTGTAACACTATCTAAAACTGTATCCTTCGACTCGTACTGAGTCCGATCGGTGTTCGCCTCGAACACACAAAGGGCCTGTAACTCTGAGATCTCCATTGCACTGACTCGCACAAGGTTCGCGTCTGTGTTAGACACAGCGCGTCCATCTCCCTTGCATCTCTATCTGTGACCGCGTCCTTCGACTCGCACAAGGATCGATCGGTGTGTTCGCCTCGAACACACAAGGGACCTTTAACATTGAAATCTCAATCGCGTCTGAGCGCATAGACTCGTACAGGACTCGCACCGGTGCCAGGTCACTGCGTCCGTCCCCTGTGGGTCTCCTACAACTACCTGGGGTGGTTCTTGGGGTCCCTCGATTCTAGATGCCCTAGACCTAGGTCTAGCAACCTGAGATTGTGATATTCGATTGTGCTAAACTTATTTTGATAACATATGACTTGTACATATGTTCCTGACTTCTAATCTCATAAAGAGATTAGTAGAGAGTGTTTATTAATAAATACATATATATTTGATATATATACCTGTGTGGTGTCTTTTCATTTGGTGATTCAAGAGATTGTGTGGTAAAACAAGCTGCTTTACATTCCTTCAAGACTTAGCCTGAAGGCTGCTCTCCACAGCTACCACTAGGATAGCTTTCTATAAAGGTTGTCTTAAACCTATCTACCATAAGAGTCGAATTGTTCTGGTGCAAGGTGTCCACTTTAATTAGTGAACAGCATATACCAGGCCAACTTCTCACATTGGTGGGCAGCGTGTGGGATTCCAGCTTGCTATTGTTTTACCAGAAAATCTCTATTTGAATTACTAACTGAAAACCACTATAGGTACTTAAGGTACATATAAAGTCAAGCTTAGTATCAATAAGTTCTACTGAACTTAGAGCTGTGTGCCAAGGGATAGCACACCCTTTCCACAGCTCAAGCTAGTATCAGTAGGCCACAAACTAGTGTAGGTAGTACAACACTGCACAACACTAGAATGTCCTTAAAGGGTGGAACCAGTGGATCCACTCAGCCTCAGTATAAGGACATGGCTTTCTCTGACTTGAGAGCCATGTGTGTTGAAAGACACCTGAGGCTAGGACAGAGTCGCTCAACCCTACACCTGATAGATCTGCTGACAGCAGATGATCTTAGATTGGCTCTAGGAGCTAATGGGTCTGAATCAGTGGGTGGGTCAATTACAGTATCTGGGTCAGATGATGAAAATCAGAATGACCAGGACTCTGTGATTGAAGGGCCAGGCCTCAAGGGGCCTGAAAAGGACAGAGGAATTCTCCCTAAGAGAGCTGACAGAGTGGAGGAGAGGCATAGGTCTCCTTCCAGGGAATCTGAGCACTCTTATCACTCTGGCAGAGAATTTGTCCACCAGAGGAACTCATACTTTCCCATAAGAGAGACCTCCTCTGAAAGAATGTGCAAACTGCTGCAGTATGAGGAAGCAAGAGTTGCCCTCAGAACCAAGCAGTTGGCACTGGATAGAGAAGCCCTGGAGATCCAGAGAGCTTCTAGACGAGAGGGGTTAGAACCCCTTGGTGGCAGCAACAGTGTCCCTAGAGGCAGAGAATCTATTCCAGACCATAGGAACCTGAGCAAGGTTGTTCCTCCCTACCAGAGTGGGGATGATATCCACAAGTGGATAACTGCTATGGAGAGGGCCTGTAGAGTACAGCAGGTCCCCCAAAAGCAGTGGGCAGCAATCTTGTGGCTCTCCTTTTCAGACAAAGGTAGAGACAAGCTCCTCACTGTTAGAGAAGAGGATGCTGATGATTATGAGGTCCTGAAGAGTGCACTGATAGATGGGTTTGGCTTAACCACTGAGCAGTACAGGTTAAAGTTCAGAGACACCCAGAAGGCACAGACTCAGGACTGAACTGACTTTGTTGATTGTGCAACCAAGGCTCTGGAGGGTTGGCTGGTTGGCAGTAGGGTTACTGATTTCAAGGGATTGTATAATCTGATGATGAGAGAACAGATCCTTAATAATTGCCAGAACCAGTTGTTGCATCAGTACCTGGTGGACTCAGATCTGACCTCTCCCCAAGAATTGGGAAAGAAGGCAGACAAATGGGTCAGAACCAGGGTGAGGCAGAAACCCCAGAACCAAGGGGGTGACACCAAGAAGCAAGATCCTAAGGGCTCTGAGAAAGGTGGGGATAAGTCAAAAGACCAGAAGTCTTCACAAGGGCCCCAAAATCTGCATCTGGTGGGGAGTCACAATCCAACAAGGAAAAGGCCAAAAGAAGCCCTGGTGCAAATTCTGTAAACAGAAAGGGCACTGGACTTCTGACTGTAACAAGTCCAAAGACCAAACCACCACCACTCCTGCCCCTAAGGCAACTGTTCCCCCTAGTTCAGCTACTGGTGGAGGTGGTACTCAGAATAAGGGTGTAGTAGGGTTGACCCTGGGTTCTGAAGTGGACTCTGACCTAGTCAGAGTGCCCACTCAGGCAATGCTGATTTGTGAGGGAGACCTTAATATGTCCTTCCTAGTGAGTCCCAGTAATCTGGGCAAATACAAACAGCAGCCTGTAATAAATGGCAAACAGGCTTTGGCATTTAGGGACACAGGTGCTAGTGTCACCATGGTGGCAGAGGATCTAGTGGACCCTGGACAGATCATCCTGGGCAACTGTACCAGGTGACCAATGCAAGCAACGTCAAGACCAACCATAGTCTGGCAGTTGTGAATTTCTCCTGGGGAGGGGTAACTGGCCTCAAGAAGGTTGTAGTCAGTGCAGACCTCCCTGTCGAATGTCTATTGGGCAATGATCTAGAGACTTCAGCCTGGTCTGAAGTAGAGTTATGGACTCATGCTGAGATGTTGGGCATCCCTGCAGAGGTATTTGCTGTGACCAGGTCACAAGCAAGAATGCATGACACTGAACCAGCTCTGGATCCTGGAACAATGGACCAGATGCTTCCCAAGAGGAGGAGCAGTAGGGTAAAGGCAGTGCCTTCCCTCTGTCTCAGATCACAGATTCACCACCAGAGGGAGGTGAAGCAGATCCTGAAGAAGGAACTGCCCCAGAGGGACTTGAGCCTGATCAGGTTGAGTTCTTGGGGGCAGGGGCCCTTCTAGGGAAGATCTGAGTAAGGAGCAACAGTGCTGCCCCTCTTTTGAACCCCTCAGACAGCAGGCTGCTGCTGAGGCTGCTGGGAGTGCTAGTGGGTCCCATAAAGTTTATTGGGATGAGGGACTCCTATATTCTGAGGGTAGAGATCCAGCCCCTGGAGCCACCAGGAGGATGGTAATAGCTCAGAAGTTTAGGGGTTCCTCTTGACCCTAGCACATGACATCCCTTTAGCAGGACACTTGGGCCAAAACAAGACCTGGGACCGGCTTGTTCCACATTTTCATTGGCCACATATGTCAGAGGACACAAAGGAGTTTTGTCGCTCCTGTGTCACATGCCAAGCCAGTGGTAAGGCAGGTGGCACAACAAAGGCCCCCTGATACCACTACCGGTGGTGGGGGTACCCTTGAAAGGGTAGGGATTGACATTGTTGGTCCCCTTGACCCTCAAACTGCATCTGGGCACAGGTTTATCCTGGTGGTAGTGGATCATGCCACAAGATACCCAGAAGCAATTCCCCTGAGGACCACCACAGCCCCTGTGGTGGCAAGAGCCCTCATTGGAGTCTTCTCCAGAGTGGGTTTCCCAAAGGAGGTCATTTCTGACAGAGGTACCAACTTCATGTCAGGATATCTAAAAGCAATGTGGAAGGAGTGTGGTGTAACTTACAAGTTCACCACCCCCTATCACCCACAATGAAATGGTTTAGTTGAACGCTTCAACAAAACCTTGAAAGGAATGATTAAAGGTCTCCCGGAGAAGCTTAGGCGGAAATGGGACCTTCTTCTTCCTTGCCTGTTGTTTGCATACAGAGAGGTTCCACAGAAGGGGGTTGGTTACAGCCCATTTGAGCTTCTGTTTGGGCATCCTGTGAGAGGTCCACTGTGTTTGGTAAAAGAGGGCTGGGAGTTACCTCTCAAGCCCCCCAAACAAGATGTGATGGACTATATACTTGGTCTCCGCTCCCGGATGGCAGAGTACATGAAAAAGGCAACCAAAAACCTGGAGGCCAGCCAAGAATTGCAAAAAGCTTGGCATGACCAAAAGGCTGTACTGACTGTATACCAGCCAGGACAGAAAGTGTGGGTGTTGGAGCCTGTGGCCCCAGCAGCCCTCCAGGACAAGTGGAGTGGCCCCCATACAATAGTTGAACAGAAGGGAGAAGTCACCTACCTGGTGAATCTTGGAACTCCCAGGAGCCCCCTGAGGGTGCTCCATGTCAACAGATTAAAGCCATATGTTGACAGGGCTGACATGGGCTTGCTCATGGCAACTGATGAGGACCAGGAGGAGGAGAGTGACCCTCTCCCTGACCTGCTCTCTCAGAACCCTGATGATGGGTCAGTAGATGGTGTTGCTTTGGCAAGCAGCCTCACCGACCATCAGCAAACTGAGTGCAGACAAGTTCTGCAACAGTTTAGACATATGTTTAGCCTGACCCCTAGTCAGACTTCCTGGTGCACCCACGAGGTGGACACTGGAGACAGTCTGCCTGTCAAGAATAAAATCTACAGGCAACCTGACCATGTCAGGGACTGTATCAGGACTGAAGTCCAGAAAATGTTGGAGCTAGGTGTAATTGAGTCTTCAGATAGCCCTTGGGCTAGTCCAGTAGTCCTGGTACCCAAGCCTCATACCCAGGGTGGTAAGAAAGAAATGAGGTTTTGTGTAGACTACAGAGGCCTCAATGCAGTCACTAGGACTGATGCCTATCCCATACCAAGGGCAGATGAGCTGATTGATACTTTGGCCTCAGCCAAGTATCTAAGCACGTTTGACCTGACAGCTGGCTACTGGCAGATCAGGTTAGCTGATGATGCAAAAGCCAAAACAGCATTTTCGACTCCTGGTGGGCACTACCACTTTGTGGTAATGCCCTTTGGATTGAAAAATGCACCTGCCACTTTCCAGAGGTTGGTGAATAAAGTTCTGACAGGGATGGAAACTTATTGCTCAGCTTATCTAGATGATATTGCTGTCTTTAGTTCCTCCTGGCAGGATCACCTGGTCCACCTCAGGAATGTTTTGGAGGCCCTGCAGAAAGCAGGCCTCACTATCAAGGCCACTAAGTGCCAGATAGGGCAGAGTCAGGTTGTGTACCTGGGCCACCTTGTAGGTGGAGGCCAGGTTCAGCCTTTACAGAGCAAAATCCAAACCATAATGGAATGGGTTGCTCCGACCACCCAGACACAGGTGAGAGCCTTCTTAGGCCTGACTGGGTACTGTAGGAGGTTTGTCAAGGGATATGGATCTATAGTGACCCCTTGAATGATCTGACCTCAAAGAAAATGCCAAAAAGGTTCAGTGGACAGCTAGCTGTCAAAAGGCATTTGAAGACCTAAAGCAGGCCATGTGCACTGCCCCCATCTTACAGAGTCCAGACTACACCAAAAAGTTCATTGTCCAAACAGATGCTTCTGAGCTGGGTGTGGGAGCTGTACTGTCTCAACTGAATGATGAAGGTCAAGACCAGCCAGTAGCTTTTATTAGCAGAAGGCTGACCCCTAGAGAGAAACGTTGGTCAGCTATAGAGAGGGAGGCCTTTGCTGTGATGTGGGCCCTGAAGAAGCTGAGGCCATACTTGTTTGGCACTCACTTCATAGTTCAGACCGACCACAAGCCCCTCCTATGGCTTAAACAAATGAAAGGAGAAAACCCAAAACTTTTGAGGTGGTCCATTTCCTACAGGGGATGGACTATACAGTGGAACATAGACCTGGGACCCAACATGCCAATGCAGATGGACTCTCAAGGTATTTCCACTTTGAACACGAAGACTCAACTGGTCAAGGTTAGTTTAGTGTCCCTGTGTTTGGGGGGTTGTGTAGGAGAGTAGGATCTGCCTCTTATGTTGCCCCCACTTTTTTCTGATGTTTACACTGGTTTCTGGCTATAGTCTGGCTGGGTCCCTGCTAATCAGGGCCCCAGCCTCTCTGTTCTCTCTAACGACTTGGAGTGCACTCTAGGTGCACTAGTGATTGGATACTGTGGTACCTTATGAGTCCCTAGTATATGGTACCTTAGGTACCAAGGGCATAGGTACTTCACAGGCCTACCAGAGGCTGCAGCATGTATTATGCCACCCCTGGGAAGCAGACTAAATCTGACACCACAGGCCTGCTACTGCAGCCTGGGTGAGGAAGTGCTAGCACTCCTCACTGAGATATAGGTTCCCTATATCTCTCCTGCACACACATATAAACCTATCAGTCACCCCTAAGGCAGGCCCTATCAATCCTGAGGGCAGGGTGCTTGGCTTCTATGTGAGGGGGTGCCTCTGCCTGAGCAGGGCCCCTCTGCAGCTCTCAGAGTCCATTCTCTGGTGCTGTTTGTGGATGCGGTTAAACCATATACTTTTAAGTGCATTATATCCTCGCGGTAAAATGCTAACTTTGGAATGGCTGCATCGAAACATGTCGTGTTTGGTGTCAAACATCTTGGAATACTACCCCCCGCCAGTCCTGGTGGCGGGGGTAGCATTCCACCCTTCTAGAGGGATAGACATGTACCTACTGTGGAAACGCGGTAGAATCCTGCAGAGCCCTGGCATCACAAAATGGATGCCACCAGTCACAGACACGGGGCTGCCCTCCTGCTGATGACCAACACTCGCAGTGGAGGAAGCCCAACAATAGATATCCTGTCCCAAGGGGGTGTGACCACCTCCCAGACAGGGTTTAGTGTATTGGGGCTGGGTGGGTGCACTCTTAGAGTGCTTTGAAGTCCTGCACTGGGGGAGCAGAAGGCTCCTTTGTGCATATGCCAGTTCAAACCGGCTCAGGGGCTACCTGCCCCTGCTCTGGCGCGAAACTGGACAAAGGGAAGTGGGTGTAGCCACCCACTCCCCTGACCCTCCAATAGGTAGGGTTATAGAGCTAGTCCCTCCCTTTCTTTTAGTATAAGAGGGGGAACCTGTGCATTGCACCCTAGATTTCCCTGGATGACGCTCTACAAGAAGAATCCCGGACCTTCGACGTTCCACTACCTTTGGAAGACTGAAGAATCTCCCTTGGAGTCAAGGAGTGACTCCCCTGCTTGGCAGGCACCAAAAACTACAAATGACGGTCGCAAACTACGCCGCTCCCGCCGGAGTCCGAAGTCCCTGCAGCCCAAGAAGTGGATTTCCTGACTTCCCAAAGGCCATCGTGAGTCCCCAGCAAAGCTGAGGCCAGTGGACCCCAAGATTAACGAGGAACCGCGACCCCTGGGTACCGTGCACTATTGTCGAGTGCAACCCCTTCACAACATTCCACGAACTTGTGCTTTGGACCACGTGTGGTCCCAGCCTCCAGCAGGAATCCCTCCTAAGATCAGAGGCCTACCACGTCCCGAGTGACCGTGGGCCCCAGTGAGTGAATCCTCCCGAGCCGTCTTCGCGATCCCTTGCCAGCCGGCTTGTGGGTCCCCAGAAGACTTTCTAAAGAAACCAAAGGGCTCCCCTGGTTGCTCCAGGCCTGCCCTGACTTACCCTCGCTGGGTGAGTCCCCCAGACCTTGCTGGTCTGCACCATTGCCTCTTCACACTTTCCCCGAGACTTGCTGTTACCAAGGCTTGTTGGCTCCGATCGAGTCGCCGACACCGCAGTAAGCTGCAGACATCGTGGGACACGCCGAATCCAGCTCCTGGTTGTCGTCGACGCCTCCTGGACCTCGTGGCTGAAGAGTCAAGGCAACTGCGGACGACCTGAATCTTGCGATGACGGTGGGCATCCATCTTTCTTGCCCCGAGTCACTGCCAAGTGACTTTGAACACTGTCCCCTCTGCTTTCAGGTCTTCCATCTTCCGAATCCAGGCTTGGATTCCTCCGGACACTTCTCCTGTCGCCGCAAGCAGCAAGTCTTCACTGGCTCCCATTGAAAACGACGCCGCGACCCGACACCAAAGAACACCTATGCACCCGGCTCCCTGGGTGAGGTAACTTCAGCACTACGGTGCACCTGTGGGTGTGGGCCCTAGAACTACTTACCCTGTAAGTGACTTGCTTGTAGCTTCCTAGAAGTGTCCTAAAACTCTAACTTTCTAAGTGCGACAATTGCGCTGACTCGTACAGGGTTCGCGTCTGTGTTAGACACACCGCGTCCATCTCCTTTGTAACACTATCTAAAACTGTATCCTTCGACTCGTACTGAGTCCGATCGGTGTTCGCCTCGAACACACAAAGGGCCTGTAACTCTGAGATCTCCATTGCACTGACTCGCACAAGGTTCGCGTCTGTGTTAGACACAGCGCGTCCATCTCCCTTGCATCTCTATCTGTGACCGCGTCCTTCGACTCGTACAAGGACCGATCGGTGTGTTCGCCTCGAACACGCAAGGGACCTTTAACATTGAAATCTCAATCGCGTCTGAGCGCATAGACTCGTACAGGACTCGCACCGGTGCCAGGTCACCGCGTCCGTCCCCTGTGGGTCTCCTACAACTACCTGGGGTGGTTCTTGGGGGTCCCTCGATTCTAGATGCCCTAGACCTAGGTCTAGCAACCTGAGATTGTGATATTCGATTGTGCTAAACTTATTTTGATAACATTTGACTTGTACATATGTTCCTGACTTCTAATCTCATAAAGAGATTAGTAGAGAGTGTTTATTAATAAATACATATATATTTGATATATATACCTGTGTGGTGTCTTTTCATTTGGTGATTCAAGAGATTGTGTGGTAAAACAAGCTGCTTTACATTCCTTCAAGACTTAGCCTGAAGGCTGCTCTCCACAGCTACCACTAGGATAGCTTTCTATAAAGGTTGTCTTAAACCTATCTACCATAAGAGTCGAATTGTTCTGGTGCAAGGTGTCCACTTTAATTAGTGAACAGCATATACCAGGCCAACTTCTCACACCAGCCCTAACATCCTGCTTCCCCCTGAAGATCTAACCGATGTGCAAGACCTGACCGATCACTACTTTTGCTCCGTTAACAAGGTCCTAGACAAAGTTGCTCCCTTGCTATTGAAAAGAGCCTCTACAAAAGATTCTAAACCATGGTATGATGGTAGATTTAACGAGGACAGAAGATCCCTTAGATTCATCAAACGACGATGGAGGTCTGCGCCTTCCTCAGCTCACCTCAAGCTGCTAAGAACCACGAGAAACTGTAGTGTAGCTCCTATTTCCCTTATAGGCTCTGCGCATTGGAATAATATATCCTATAGGTTTGACATAGGACTAAGGTCGGTATGTCCCTATCGAGTATATTAAACTTAATTACTTGTGCCAGCTAGCTCAGAGGCCACTAGAAACTTCTTGACGACAAGAAGGGAGTAGTTTCTGGCAGCCGCAAAACATGACCACTGTGTTTCCCTTACAGAATCAGGACGTGTCCCAGAGTCGTAGAAACAATAGATAACTATTTCACTCAGCTCAGTCGTGCATATCTTGGTTACTCTCAAAGTTACACAGAAATAACAGACGGGCGTTTTCAATAAAAAGGTTTATTGAACTGTCTTGTTTCTGTTGTAAGTTAAATGTGCTGTTACGATCACAAGACAGTATGCGAGATAAATAATGTACAGAGTGAGCAGTAGAAATAAATAATACTGCGTTAGCATTATCTTTTCAGCATATATGCATTTACATAAAATGACACAGCCTAAAAATGCGAGTACTCATACGATGCGTTTCTAGCCTAGTTCTACCCCAGTGTACCTAACCTGTCCTAGGTGTAGGGAGAAGTAGAAGTAGGTGATGTAGTCCTGACTAGAGTATACTAAGAGTATGTTGCGCCTAGCATGCCAAGAGTCTAGTATGCCAAGAGTCCCTCTAGGTTCTAGTCTGCTCCATACCTGAAGAATGAGAGAGGTAGGAATCTCTTTCCTAGACTCGAACTCCAACACCCCGCAAGGGAAGTTAGATCACTGGAAGCTGGACTCTCTGCGTGCAGGAATGACAGTGTCTTCTCAGTGCGTCCGGCCGGGAATCGGGCTCCTCTGAAGTCGAGGTCTCCTCTGATTTACAGGGGTTTGGGAAGGTATATTTATACCTGAAAATGTTAGCATTGACGTGAGTTGGGCAGCGAAAGACGTCATGAATGAACCCCTAAGGAATAATGGTTCATGCATAATATATGAGTCCTTGAAGAAATCAATAGTCCTGGGCAAGGGAAACTCCCGCAGCCTAAGAGTCTGTTTTTTCATGAACTCGTTGTGAGGCTAGGGTGGACGGATGTCGGAATCCATGCCTGTATTTGGAGTGCGTGGTTTATGCCTAAATAAGGTCTGGGATTTTATGCCTATATAAGGGCAAGGCGAATTGTGCCTATATAAGGACATGAGTCTGGAAAGCCCGTTTATGGACACCCTAGGAAACATACAACACCCACTCCTCTTTCGTGTGTACGATAATGCTAAAATGCTAAACATATAAAAAATGCTAAAACATTAAAATGGAGTACTGCATATTAAAAATATTTTCTAAAAGCATTTAAAAAACATATTGAAAATGCAAAGGTTTCCGTACATCATTAAGCAATGTCTTCATTTCCAGCATAAAGTTCGAAATAAATGCAATCGGAATGAAACATAAAAGCAATAATTACATATGACGAAAATGATCGATAACTTAATACAAAATCGAAGTTATTTCCTGTCATAAAAATTAAATGAACTGTTCTAGACACACAAGATGACTAAGTGTCCCTGGAAGTACTGCCAAGTCCGTATTATAAAGCTAGTTCTACTTTAAGCAGATCGAAGTGCCATTTTCGTTCGAAAAAATGGGACAAAAGTTCAAATTTGGTAGAGTTCCAAGTGTTTGAAAAATGAAGGCCAAATTGTTACTGCATCTCTGGAACACAGTATGCTGATTCAGAGTCAGTTTATGGGTCTGGTGTAAACATGAGATCATCTATTTCAATAGACAAAACATCATCCACAGTCGTTGGTGTAAGTTGGAACACCTCGTGTAAGAGATTGACCGCACAAAGATGTGAAGCATCGCTCTCAGCATAGGTCGCCGCAGCAATGTTCGCGTCCGTTGTTACCTGTGTGCCTGGAGTTGTCTCTCGTACCTCAGCAGCAGCCGGAAGCGTCTGTGAGATCTCAATGAATGCTGACATCAGGATTGGTAGCCTCTGGGGACAACACAAAGCATGGGCCGTTATCGGGACCAGCAAAGTATCGACGTCCTTTGGCGTGGCTGATGGATATGTTAGACAAGCGTCCAACACGCATTCTTCACCGCATAGCAGGCATCGTAGAACAGGTAAGATGCAATCTTGCCAGATTGGTCTGAATGACAGGAACCAAGTTGTATTAAGGTCCCTTAGACGAGTCATGCCCAATAGCTGTACTATTCGCTCACGGCACTTTCTTTCAAGGAGAGCTTTCTCCATTTCGCTCGGAGTGATGTCTGCGAATAGGCTGGCCATAGCGCAATAGCAGAAAGATGAATAAAATTCCGGCAACAAGTGCGAGAATTAATGGTATGCCACCAAACACCGAATGTGCAAAGTTGGGGATGATTCCGAGTATTGCCTGGAAAGGTGCTAACAGACCGGAGCAAATGCTCTTAAATACATGTACAATTCCGGTCGTATCTGACATGTTAAAGATACGTGATACCATTTCTACGAAATGTATAGGGCAGTTTGTACGTATTAAAGTCTGTATCTCAGCCGAAGTCCTTGCTACTTGTAGATCATAGGTTTCTTTGGCCGAGGTCAAAGGCACTGTTTGCTGTAAAAGCATGGCTTTCATTCTGCTTAAAGTATCAAATCTTATAAAAGAGACGTTCAGCGAAGGCCATAGCGGCGACTCCCTGACTGTGTCTATTGGGGCAAACAATACTTGCATACAGCAAGTGACCCTGGAGTTGACCGTTACTAGATATGGGATGCCTGGCAACATTCCACAGCAACTCTGATCATTCAGCATGAGGTAACTCCCGTTAGAAAGTTGTCCAAACGTTGGATTAATCACAGCAGCTGGTGTACCATGCTGATGGCAAGACAAATTTGCCACTGAACCATTACAAGTCCCGTGTAAAGAAATGTCCTGACACATAAGTGAACCGGTCAGTGCATTTTTACAGTTGGTACCGCTAAGAAACACTTCACGAGCCCCACTCCAACATCTATGTGTATACGGTAAATCCCAAGATGTCTTAATGTATTCCTTACCCAACCTTTCATATTTGCCTGCTTGCATTTGTCTGAGGCAATACTGAAACTGAAAAGTTGTCACAGGTAATGTTATTTTGCCATGAATAACCCATTCTGTAGCTGGTTTTTCTGCCACTGTTAATGGTAACTTCTCCAGTTTTTCAATGCTTAGCACTGTATACCTTGCTCCCCTTTGTGCCAATTTGACCTGTTTATCAGTGAGATTGTATTCTGAAAACAGAGACGACGTGTTGATGAAACGCCAAGGCACATAGCCCGCTCGCAAAGATTGCAGCGTCCAGCTCAATAACACTATAGAACGTAATTGAGATTGACCTTGTTGTAACATAGCCAAATCTTGTTCTAGAATGTCGATAGCAGATGATACAATGCCATCCAATGAATATATTCTGCAGGACAAAGTTGTTAACCCATTGTCGACCACAGAGAGCGCTTTCTCTAAATTAATACGATCAAGTTCACGTATTCGTTCTGCGGCCTCTATCTGTGACACTTTCCATGCTTCATTATAAGTAGCATAAATACCGGCATATATGAAACGTTTTTGACGTGGTTTTCTTGGTCCAAGCAAGAATTCCCTAAGATCTGCGTCTCCTGTAAGTAAGGATAAGTGTTGTTTCACATCCTGTAGTGTAGATCTATGCAGCCATTCGAGGCATAATTTTCCTACACTGTATGTTGTTACTACCCCCGGATGTTGTCTTTGGACATATCTTGGGTCTGGCCTATGAATAGTAAAGCCCTGAGTTTTGTTCAAGAACCTTTCCTGACAGTTGTTTGTGTCTAAGGGCCAGATCAACCATTTCTTCCAATTTGGATCAGATCTGTTGAATTGTAGTATATTGTCAACTGTCACCACTGCCTTTGTATTATTATCACTGGCAGGTGTTGGCATAGAAGGTGATTTCATCTCTTTGATCTTGGCCAATCCAAGACAAGATGTTTGTTGGACGGTTTCATTCAAAAACAGTACTTGTTCAGGGATGATACAGGCTCTAAATAAGCTTCTATACCCTGTACTTGCCAATCTTTACTACCCCAGACAGTTTTTGTCTCTATTGTGTCTTTCCATAAGTCAAAACCCTGTGTTGACAGTTGGGTAATAAATGCTGCAGAGTAAATCTGTTTCGTATTTGTTAACATAATTTTCAGTCCTGTTTTGTTTACATTTCTGTAGTAAAACGTTGCTGGGTCAGATGTATCGTAACCTAAAAAATATGGAAACTTACTAGCAAAAGTTTTTGAACTACCTTGTGGTGGTGTAGGACAATGTTCCCATTGGTTAAACATAAACACATTTCTTGGATATGCAGTTTTATGCAAATAATGATGACCATAGTGGTTATAACAATACAGTTCTTCATAGTCTGATAAACCCTCTAAATATTCATTTTTAGAAAATGCAGCAGATTTTTCTAGATCAAACATTATGTCAGTCACAGTCTCAAAGTCCCAATCATCTTAATAGGTACTGGACGTAATTAAATCACTTAGTGAAATTTTAAACAAATGTGGAGTGTTCAATTGTTCCGTTGGGCCGAAAATTTCATAATCTGTTTTGTCCCACACTATACCATCCTGTATAGGAACAGCTGTGATGTTTACTGATGACAAGTCTCTTGCTTCACGATGGGAAGATTTATGTGGTTTCAAAAGTACGTTAACGCCTTTTCCTTCACTATCCACATGGATGTATCTGCCACTTATAAGCACGCTTATAGTTGTTACCAAAGCTAACCAGAGCAGGAAAACAAAAAGTCCAGATGTAATCCAGAGTTCAATCCATGGAGAAACCAGATAAGTCTTTTTCAGAAAGTGAATAAAGTCTTGTACTTGCTGCTTTAGTTTGAAAGTTGCTGGCGTCGTTTCAGGTTCGCTTGGATCTTCTGAGAACGTATCAAAGTCAATGAAATAGCCAGAAGCAGTTCTGTCAATTGTTGGAATTGCATCAGGATTTGTAGAAATCACAGGAGACAGTTCATCACGTTGGTGTAGACAGGTGTATTTGGACGAACTGTTATTTGGTTGTCAAGAGGGATGAGTTCCATAGCTTGGTTGCTTAGTCCTTCATTTGTTACAGCTGAATTCTCGATCGTGATCAGTCTTTCAGTCTGAGCCTCTTGAATAGTAGCGAGAGGAGTGCGTCTGCTACTAGGTCGGAGTCCACGAGGCCTACTGCTTAGTATTGGCCACATACTGTGGTTTGATCAGGTCGATGGACACAAATCTTTTCTCCTTTCTTCCAGCAAGGGGCGGCAGAAGTACTGTCCTTGTTCCTTGAACAGCTAGAACAGGTACCGGTTGTCTGTAAGAAGGTCCAAATTCCTTCTTGTCCGCGATTTTTTCTCTGACTAGATCCCCAACTTTTGGAATCCAGACAGGCCTTGCTGGGACCGCCGATATTTCCCCAGTGGTGGTTGGCTGTAGGGATATGTTGCTTTGTTTCGTTCTTAATTTGTTAAGATCCTGTAAAACAGCCAAACGATCTTTGATATCAAATGGTTTATTTTCCAACACTGTGCCTACGTGTTCTAAGTCTGGAACCCACATTCTTGTCCCAAATAGGACCTCATATGGAGTGACCCCCCCTAGAGAACTTCTTGGCAGATTGTTGAGAGCGCGCTGTACGCTATTGAGGTGTTTGACCCACCCATCACCCGAACCTAATACCCTAGCTGTTATAGACTGCTTTATGTCCCGGTTTTTCCTTTCCACAACAGAATTTCCCTCAGGATGGAATGGAGAGGAGTACCGCAATGCAACGCCCAGACTGGCCATGGCCTCCTTGTAAGCCCTAGAACTAAACGCAGGACCCTGGTCAGAATGTAGCGTGCCTATTGCGTATGTGCCGATAAAGACTCGCAAATCTTTTGTAACATTTCGAGCGTCAGCCGAGCGCTGAGGCCATAACCATAGGAACCTAGAGCATGAATCCACTGCAACCATGATATATTTATAATTACCGTCCCTTTGCAAGGGACCGCAGTGGTCCAGGTAAACACAAGCTAATGGTTTGTCTGAAATTAACAAGGGTGTCTGCGCAGGACGTTTCACTGTTGATACTTTCATCTGTTGGCAAATTTCACATTCTAGAACATAGTTCTTAGTTTGTTTCCGAATGCCAGGCCACCAATATCTTTGCTTGAGTAAAGATACTGTCGCAGAAACACCTGCATGGGCAGAAGCTATCCCTTCGTGTGCTGCTAGGATTAGTCCTAATCTGCGTTCCTTGTTTGGAATTACCCTATCCCCCACTCCAGGGATTCGAGCAAAAGGAACGTTATTTGCATCAATTACATAAGAGTACTTGAGTGGAAACTTTTTTGGTAACGCTGCACTGCTGCCTTTGCTCGAAGCATTGACAGCTAACATTATCTCACCGTCTATTTTTGTTTTTGAACGAGTGATCGCAGCTACGGAAGCCGTCTGCACAGCCCCCTTTGCGGCTTCGTCAGCCAATGAATTCCCTGCAACGTGAACGCCATCACGCTGATGACTCAGTGTGTGAATCACGTGAGCCTTTGGTAGTTCGTTTTTCAACTGAACTACTTGTTCCCAAAGCAGTTTGTGCTTTATTGTGCCAACTTTCGCATCTTTGAAACCATTTTCAAGCCAGTTTTGTATATAGTTATTATACGACTGAACACAGTAAAAGGAATCGCACACGATTAGTGTGAGGAATTCTCGATCCATACTCTCAAGTGCCAGTTTGAATGCTTGTAGTTCAGCTCGCTGAGCTGTACAATCACCTAGTGATTGAGTTTTTGTGACCATAGGTCTGAAGATGCCATTTCGCATGCGACCTTTAACGATAGCACACGCTGCACTGTAAGCTTGCTTACTCCCTGTTGCGGGCTGTGCGGATCCGTCAGTGTAAATTATGAATTCATACTGATCGAGAGGCAGAATCTCAGTGGGCAGAGGACATTCTTGTTCATATTGGAGAAATGCTTGTGTTTTTAAATCTGGATCAAAAACGTATTCAACATCAGGTGCAGCAAGAGAATTAACCCATTGTATCCATCTTGGATGTAGTGCTTTAGCATTTGGAATGCTTGCTTTTGTGACCGCTTCTAAAGCTGGTACCGGGGTTACGACAATTATGCGTTTCCCTTGGGCTAAGGCTCTTTCTTTTGCTACAGCTGTTTGAACTGCTGTTAGAATTTTTTCAGTAGAACTGAATCGCATTTCCGCTTGTGTGTACAAATGTGATTTGTACGCAATTGGTACTTTTTCACCCTCATTGAAGGTTAAGTAGGTGAATCCACATTGACCCGAAATTATTCGGATCACCAAATTTCTTTGACTTACGCGTGTTTGTAAGTGTTTGGTTGCTAACATGTTAGCCTGGAGTGAACGCAAAATTTCTGTGTGTTCCTGTGTCCAGTTTTTGATAGAAAAATCAGGTTTGATTAATGCATAGAGAGGTTTAACCCTTTCTGCATAGTTTAGTATGTATGTTCTTCCAAAATTTAGGAAACCCAGGATGGATTGTAAGTTTTTAGCGTCTTTGGAGGTTGGAGCAGCGCACATTTCTCTAAAAAGTTAGCTGCCAAGCTCTTGCCTTCACTTGAAAGCTCATATCCCAAAAATAGGACATTGAGATGGGCAATTCGGGACTTTTTAAAGTTGAACTTGTAGCCCTCAGAGGCGAATCCCAGTATAATGGTGCTCACCCTGTTCAAGTGTTTTTCCAAGTCATCGTCTGTCAGATAAATGTCATCGACATAGGACAATGCCTCGTTGTCATAAATTTGTAATAACTCAGTTACTCTCGCTGAGAATAAACCTGGGCTGTTCTTGAACCCTTGTGGGAGTCGACAAAAGTGACGCTGGGTCCCCATTATGGAGAATGCCGTTAAGTATCTACTTTCAGGTGCTATATTTTGACAAAAGAAACCATTTGAGATGTCTAATGTTGTTTTGTATTTTTTACGCACAATGTTATTCATTAATGCTGTGCTATGTGCATTTTGCACTGCAAAAGTTTTAGAACAAGTGTTTAAATGTCTGTAGTCCAAAACTAGACGATATGTATTGTCTGGTTTGGAGACAGGAAACAAAGGATTGTTCATTGCGGAGGTGCATGTTTCAATCACCCCTTGATATTCAAGTTGATCTAAGATCTCCCTGACCTGTTTTTTAGCTTCTTGCTTAATAGGATACTGCCTCTGTGCAGTTGGTTCATGTTTCAGATTTATTTTATGGTGAGGTGAGTCCTCATCCCATCCTACATGATTTTTATATAATGCTGGAGCCTGGGCCACTGCCCATTTTCTGGCATATGTATATTTTAGGTGAATTGGTATGTGATTGGAGAAGGCAGGCATAATAATGTCCTCGCCATGTGGGCACTCCCTGACAAATTGTGGTGGCCAGTCCTTTTCTGCTAGAAGTATGTCATAACCCTTTGATAGTTTTTCCCAAAAGAGTGCTTTAACCTGTCTAGGTTTGTCTCCCTCCATCCGGAGTGTTATGTCAAATAACTTTTCTGGAGTACTAACCCTGGTGTCTACAGTCTCTACCGTAATGTACTCATTCAAGTCCACTATCTCCAGAAGTTCCTTCAGGTTCTGGCGAGCTATTGTGACTTCTGCTGCACTGTCCAGCATTGTCTGAGCCCATTCTCCGTTCTTGAGTTGTGTTCTCAGTATTCTCGGCATTTCTGATCTTCAGACCTGCTACTTTCTTTTTGGAGAATTGAGGTTTTGCCTTAGTTTTTGGAGCGTGTTTGTCGTCTTTCGATTTCACGCGTTCTTCTCTATGTTCTGTTCGTCCTCTTCTTTCCGAAGTCTGTGATGAGACCTGAAAGGGACGAGAGGAACGTGTATCAGTATCTTGATACCTATCAGGTTTTCTCAAATTATCCCTATTCCTGAGGTTATACCTCCTTTCAGAGGGCTCCTTTTGAGGAGACCTACCTCGGGATTGAGAACCTTTCTCATTTGAATTTTGTTTATTAGACTCCCACTTCTTTTTAGAGGATGTAGGAGTTTGTTTAATTGAGTCCTTCTCAGGACTTTCAGATAGTTTCGGTTTAACTGGTCTCCCACCCAAACTATCTCTGCCTAATTCTGCATAAGATTGTTCTATAATTCTGGGTAGCTCTGTTTGATGTTCTGTAACATCAAATTCCCTTAATTTTTGTCGGATCGCCACTGCTGCTGCCTCTCCTTTAATATTAGATAATATTATTGTTGAGACCTGGTCAAAATTTTTCAGTAATTTCATACCTAAATTTAAAGCAGGCTCTGCCCCGTATTCGTTTTGAATTTGTTTTAGGACATCAGGTATTACCGCAATTGACGGAATGCTGTGTGTTTTAGTGTAGATGGCAGCAAAGACTGAGCCCCAAGTGGTGCAGTCTTCCAGTTGTGGTGTGATCCCCATTGGTAAACTAATGGTTAGGATTCTGTGTTTCTCATGTGGGCTAGTATTTGGAAATACTGCTTCGATTTGAGTAATTTTTTGAGCTATCCAAAATGGAATTTGCTCCCGCTTAGTGGGCATTTTACCCATGACTGCGTATAGAGTCTGTGGTGTAATTTTTAGAGTATTCCCCTGGTGAGGGGTTTGATTTGGAATTGTTAATGGTGGTTGGACAGTAAAAGTCCGCATGACATATTGAACCAATTGTCTGTAGATTTTTATTAACTCTGTGAGTTGAGTAAGTAGTTCCTCATCTGACATTATTTCGATGTCGGGATGAGGTGTATAGCCGGCTAGAATCGGCCATGTTGCTCCTGGTCTACCTAGTGGACCGAGCCTGGTTATGTTTTTGTGATGTTTTAGGGCGCCTTTAAACCAGAGCTGATGCTCTTGGTATGTTAATGGAATTTCTATATCCTCGAAAGGAATGTATTCCTCTGGTGGTTCATCTTCTTTGTAGAAGTGAAATGTGTGAGTTACTGAATTGGATTCAGGAAATATTACCCATGAATAGAATACCTCTGTCTGAAAGGATTCATGTGCCTCAATCACGAAAACTGTTCTACCTCCTCTCTGTGATAGGCCATGTTTTATAAGTTTTAGAGTAATGGCTCTTCTTAAGTTTGGAGGGATGTTTATGACACCCTCCTCGGTTTCATTTAAACCTGTGTTGTTAAAAAGTGCTGGCTGGGCTGGATCAGCCGCAGCTCCACCGTTTCCGGCGGGATTGTCCCCGTTTAAGGACATTTTGTTTTATGAAAAATGTAGAACAAGTTTCAAGGAAACAAAGATAAGGTGCACAATATTGTGGAACACTGTATCCTTCAACGTTGAGCAAACCAAACAGCTAATATATAGGGTACTGCCCTATGTAGCCGTGGTGGATACTTAACCCTGCCCACTCCAGACATCTTTTGGAGTATATGGGTAGGGGTCTCTGAGAAAAAAAGAAGAAGCACGGCTGAGTTACTCAGTATCTAACGTTGAATTACTGCCTTGCCAAACGTTGGGCGCCATGTAGTGTAGCTCCTATTTCCCTTATAGGCTCTGCGCATTGGAATAATATATCCTATAGGTTTGACATAGGACTAAGGTCGGTATGTCCCTATCGAGTATATTAAACTTAATTACTTGTGCCAGCTAGCTCAGAGGCCACTAGAAACTTCTTGACGACAAGAAGGGAGTAGTTTCTGGCAGCCGCAAAACATGACCACTGTGTTTCCCTTACAGAATCAGGACGTGTCCCAGAGTCGTAGAAACAATAGATAACTATTTCACTCAGCTCAGTCGTGCATATCTTGGTTACTCTCAATGTTACACAGAAATAACAGACGGGCGTTTTCAATAAAAAGGTTTATTGAACTGTCTTATTTCTGTTGTAAGTTAAATGTGCTGTTACGATCACAAGACAGTATGCAAGATAAATAATGTACAGAGTGAGCAGTAGAAATAAATAATACTGCGTTAGCATTATCTTTTCAGCATATATGCATTTACATAAAATGACACAGCCTAAAAATGCGAGTACTCATACGATGCGTTTCTAGCCTAGTTCTACCCCAGTGTACCTAACCTGTCCTAGGTGTAGGGAGAAGTAGAAGTAGGTGATGTAGTCCTGACTAGAGTATACTAAGAGTATGTTGCGCCTAGCCTGCCAAGAGTCTAGTATGCCAAGAGTCCCTCTAGGTTCTAGTCTGCTCCATACCTGAAGAATGAGAGAGGTAGGAATCTCTTTCCTAGACTCGAACTCCAACACCCCGCAAGGGAAGTTAGATCACTGGAAGCTGGACTCTCTGCGTGCAGGAATGACAGTGTCTTCTCAGTGCGTCCGGCCGGGAATCGGGCTCCTCTGAAGTCGAGGTCTCCTCTGATTTACAGGGGTTTGGGAAGGTATATTTATACCTGAAAATGTTAGCATTGACGTGAGTTGGGCAGCGAAAGACGTCATGAATGAACCCCTAAGGAATAATGGTTCATGCATAATATATGAGTCCTTGAAGAAATCAATAGTCCTGGGCAAGGGAAACTCCCGCAGCCTAAGAGTCTGTTTTTTCATGAACTCGTTGTGAGGCTAGGGTGGACGGATGTCGGAGTCCATGCCTGTATTTGGAGTGCGTGGTTTATGCCTAAATAAGGTCTGGGATTTTATGCCTATATAAGGGCAAGGCGAATTGTGCCTATATAAGGACATGAGTCTGGAAAGCCCGTTTATGGACACCCTAGGAAATATACAACAAAACTCCTACTACAGAAAGATCAGACAATCAAAAGCAATCTTTTTCAGTAATCAATTAGACCAAGCCAAGAACCGCCCTAAAAAACTATTTGAACTAATCAAAACACAATCTAAGGGCGTACCTCACCCCCTCCAAAATAACTCGGACTCTCTTCCCAATTGCGAAGAATTTGCCTCCTTCTTCATGTTGAAGACAGAAAACATAAAATCGGACCTACTCAACGACCTCACAACCCACGCTGACATTCACATGGACACATCTTCCCCCTCTCCAGGAGCCCAACTTACATGCTCTCCTAAGTTTAACCTCAAAAACAACGCCTCATGATCCTCCTTCACTACATACAGTGAAGATGTGATCTCAAAATGCTTACTTCTCCGAACCCCTCCAACCACTTCACAGACCCCCTTCCCGCAAATCACATAAAAGACTTCATACCACTGTTACTACCTCTTTGGACCAAGATCATGAATACCTCTCTCCTGCAAGGACTCATCCCAGATCTCCTTAAATCTGGGCAGGTATCTCCCATCCTTAAGAAGCCTACATCCGACCCGGCGGACTTAAATAACTACCGCCCAATATCCAACATCCCTACTCTAGCCAAACTATTAGAAAAATGGGCTCACTCACAGCTTAGCAAACACATTTACCATTCCAACCTGCTTAATAAATACCAATCCGGCTTCCGCACAGGGCACAGTACTGAAACAGCCATGACCCACATAATAGATGACGCTCTAAAAATCCTGGATAAAAATTAAGCCTGTCTGCTAATCTTGCTGGACCTATCCTCAGCTTTTGATACCGTCAAGCATGACAACTTACTAGATCTCCTGAAACACAGAATGGGATTATCCGGATCAGTCCAAACTGGTTCTCTTCATTCCTTCAAAATAGATCACAAAGATTCAAGGTTAAGCAATCCTTGTCCAATCCCGTCCCAGTCACTCTAGGAGTCCTGCAAGGGTCTTCCCTCTCTCCTACATTCTTCAACCTATTCATGGAACCACTCACCGACATCCTCAGCTCCTCTAATGTCCAATATCACATGTATGCGGACGATACACAAATATACTTAAAAATCCATTCTCTAGAGGACATCAAATCTCTCAATGTAACGCTACAAAAAACTCAGACCTGGCTGGCTGAAAACCATCTGAAACTAAACACCCTCAAAACCGAATTTCTCCTCATCGCTCCCCCCAACCGGTCGACCATCATCCTTGACTGGCTGAAACACTTCACAGCTCTCAATTGCCAACCTCTTATTATCGACTCAGCGAAATCATTGGGAGTAACTCTCGATAAAAATCTTAACATGCAGAAACACATTAGCAGCACAACAAAAGGAGCAAATTTTCAAATGAATATCCTAAGAAAACTAAAACCCTTCTTCCCCGCAAATGACTTCAAACTTGCAGTTCAAGCTCTAGTACTCCCTAGAATTGAATATGGGAGTGCTGCCCTTTGCGGGCTCCCCAGATCGACGACGGACCCCCTAAGAGCCTCTATCAACTCAGCTGCTAGACTCATCACTGGATCCAAAAGAAACTGCCACATCTCCCCTTACCTTAGATCCCTCAACTGGCTACTTTTCGAAGCCAGAGTTCAACTAAAAATCGCATGCTTGACGCACAAGGCCATACAACACTCCGAGCTACCTGGCACAGAAACTGGTACTTTCTTGTGGCAACAGATCCTCCAGAAGCGCCAGTAACCTTCTCCTGAAACCACAACGATTTTCTAAGAAGAAAACTTACAACCGGGCCTTCTCGGGGATTGCTCCTAGGATTTGGAATGCACTACCTCCAGAAACCAGACTGAATCCCTCTATAGTATCGTTCAAAAAAGAAGTGAAATCTATTCTCTTATCCAAATTCATATGAACTATCCTCATAAGTTGTAATACTATTGTATGATATGCTCGGAACATAACTATTTCTTGTAATACTGGTCTTATTTACTATTTCTGCCTGTAAAGCGCTCTGATACCCACAAGGGTCTTGTCCGCACTATATAAAACCTTCAAAATAAATAAAATAAAATGTGTGTCTGGTTGAGTGAAATGTCAGTTGGAGTGTGTTGGCTAAGCAGCTGGGATGCTGCTCCCAGTGGGGCTACTGCTACAACTCCTGTATAATCTACAATTCCTGTAACTATATACTCCTGATTGAACTGAAGAATAAACTACCCTTTGGATTCGCCATCAACTCTGCCTACCCTTCTTCTTATGTTATTTCATTGGCGACAAACGGAAATTGACCTACAGTGGAGAAAAGGTCACTACTGGAACTTAAGAGGAGTCAAGATTGTTGCAACAGGGGAGGAGAGACAATAAGAGTACTTCTAAGGAAACCTGTTTACGCCCTCTAAGTGGAAATGCACCTGGGAGCCCCACCGGTGTCTGTTTCCATCAGACAGCCTCAGCCCAGGGCACATTTTGGAGCCTTCAGGAACAGTTGGCAGCACACAGTGTGTTTTAAAAATGCTTCAATCTAAATTTGTTTATGCGGCACTTTCTACAAGGACTGGTATTTGGAGTACTGATATCAGGTCACTTACTTCCACCCCAACCAGCAAACACATGGTAGTAAAACTTGATGATACAAACCCCAAGCCAGATGGCACAGGTCCACTCTACAGACCGCCCACTACCAATCTCTCTGCAGATACTCCCCTCCTTACCAATTCAGTTCCCACTAAGCTCACACAAACTGACAACACTTCCAGCCCCGATGACACTGTCCGCCCTCACTACGTGGCGCACTCTCCTTCTTTATACTCAGGAGATGCCGCCTCTCCTCCCTCCCTCACTATTGGAACCTTAATGACACACTTAATGACACTTAATGACACACTTAATGACAGATCCCGGTCCGAATGGAGCAAAAACTCGATTCCCTAGCCATGGACATCTTGCATCTCAGACAGGACCTCACAAGCCAATTCAAGTTATTCAGCTCTCACGCTCCTGGTAGTTATAAATTGTCTCCCCACACTGGTTCTCCTTCTGCCTTACAACACACCCTCTGGCCTTGTACTCCCTTATATTGTCAGTCCGACAGACCCCACCAAGCTCTCTGTCACATATCTGCTCTGGAAGCTAATGCTATCAACGAATCTTACCTCACAAAGGACCTGAATATGGTTCAAAAGCCTCCCTCCAAAATCCCAGTAATAATGGGCGCAAATAGAATCCCACTAATTATCGACTTGCCTAAACCTTTTGCTCAATATACCACCATTCAAGCACTCTACATTCCATGAACGTGAATCTTTGCCCTCTATTGTAAATGCTCCTCAACTGTAGATCAGCAGTTCAACACGCTACAGATATCGCTGAAGCTATACTCGGTAAGGAAATAGATATTGCTTTCCTCACTGAATCCTGGCGTAATGACCACACTACCCCCGTACTAGACCTGCTTACACCACCTGGTTACACCGTCATTAGACATGACAGACCTAAAAGAACTGGTGGTGGACTAGCTATCATTCACAAACAAGGAATACTTCTTTCCATCTTAAAAACCAAAGAATACTCAACTTTTGAATACCTAGGACTTGAGCATACTGGCAAAGGCTCCTCTCCAATCAAACTACACACCATCTACCATCCTCCTGGTGATCACTCCCTCTTCACAGATGAGCTAACCGACATAGTAACACGATTCTCCCTTTCTGACATGAAAGACGTATTCTTGGAGAATCTCAATATTCACTGGAACAATTCAAAAGACTCCACAGCCCGGAACGTCACTAACCACTGAAAGGGCCGGGCTCATAAGTTCTAGATCCATTCTAGAGTCACAATCTGATGGGTTTTTAAAGCAGCATGAAAGCTTGGAGGGGAGAAAGTTTATTATTGTTACCAAATCAATTCAACCGCAGATTCTCTAAACTCGTAGTAACCACAGACAACTACGTAAGGTTAGTTGATTTATTACAAAGCCAGAAATAACTGAGCATAAAGACACCTCAAGATGAGAGTAAAAAAATACATTGGAATCAGCATAAAGCCAAATCTGCTCACCCAGCGTAATCGATGTAGCATAAACAGAATGATTAGTTCAAGAAATAGAATGCAAAGAGCATGAGTCCAAATTTCCTTGCATCGAAGGTTGATGAAAATAAAGCATTAGTCGATCCCTACTCCAATGCTAATGTAGCATCGCTACTTTAGCATTCTCCAAAGAGGAGTGAAATAGAGGTGTCAGCACATGGAGTCTTCCTAAAAAGTCTCTCCACGTCAACGGGTCAGGTAGAATGAAGCTACAGAGTTCGTTCTGAAGGGCTCTTTCTCCAAAGGCAGAGAAGAGAGAAGTGGGCACTTTCCCTACTTGCATCACATTATTACAAGTAAATCTCCCAAGAGGCCTTGCGACGAGTCACGCCATCAGCTCCATACACAATCCTGTAGGTAGGTTTCCACTGGACAGTGATTCTTCTGAACTGCAACATTGCTGACCTTGATTCCCCAGCCTTCTCCGGTGTGAAAAATAACAATTTCTCTTATTGACTTAAGCTTGCGATGTATCCTCTTCTCTCCTTGCCTGACTAAGAAAACAAAGACATTATTCTAGCTAACAAGGACGCTTCTTCCACCTGCAACACAAATGTGAGAAAGAACAAAATCCACAGCGCACATTAAATTCAAACTGTTAATTCTAAAATGAGAGCTTCCAGGGAGAAACGCATTTCAGGCCTACAAATTCAGCTAATATAAGAAAATGGCACATGAGCTCTATGAGTTTGTATAGGAAATAAGACACTCTCAATTAGTATTTGTGAGAAGTTGGCCTGGTATATGCTGTTCACTAGTTAAAGTGGACACCTTGCACCAGTACACCCGACTCTTATGGTAGGTAGGTTTAAGACAACCTTTACAGAAAGCTATCCTAGTGGTAGCTGTGGAGAGCAGCCTTCAGGCTAAGTCTTGGAGGAATGTAAAGCAGCTTGTTTTACCACACAATCTCTTGAATCACCAAATGAAAAGACACCACACAGGTATATATATCAAATATATATGTATTTATTACTAAACAACTCTCTACTAATCTCTTGTGAGATTAGAAGTCAGGAACATATGCACAAATCAACGTTTCACAACAAATTGAGCACAAGTATAGCTGGGGCCCTAGGGGCGTACCAGACCATATACTAAAAAAGAGACTTAAGAACAACGACTTGCAAAGGGACAAGGCCTAGGGCCTTCAGAAGTGCTGGGGCCTCACGAAACCACCCAAGGCAGGTAAGTAAAGGACCCACGGGGGACACGTGCAGTGAGTGAACACAGGCGCGGATCGCCGTAGACTTCAATGGGGCAAGTCGCGGTTGGAAATTAAGAGTTTAAGGGCACTTCGGGAGTAGCTACAAGCAAGTCACTTACAGGGTAAGTAGTTCTAGGGCCAACACCCACAGGAGCACCGTAGTGCTGGAGTTACCTCACCCAGGGAAGCCGGGTGCATAGGTGTCCTTGGTGTCGGGTCGCGGCGTCGTTTTCAATGGGAGCCAATGAAGACTTGCTGCTTGTGAAGCCAGAAGAAGTGTCCGGTGGAATCCAAGCCTGGATTCGGAAGAAGGAAGACCTGAAAGCAGAGGGGACAGTGTTCAAAGTCACTTGGCAGTGACCCGGGGCAAGGAAGATGAATGCCCACCGTCGTCGACAGATTCAGGTCGTTCACGGGTGTCTTGACTCTTCAGCTACGAGGTCCAGGAGGTGTCGATGACAACCAGGAGCTGGATTCAGCGTGCCCACAAAGTCTGCAGCTTACTACGGTGTTGGCGACCCAATTGGAGCCAACAAGCCTTGGTAACAGCAAGTCTCGTGGAAAGGACAAAAAGTCAGTGGTGCAGACCAGCAAGGTCTGTGGGACTCACCCAGCAAGGGTAAGTCAGGGCAGGCCTGGAGCAATCATGGGAGCCCTTTGGATTTGTAGAAAAGTCTTCAGGGGACCCACAAGCCGGCTGGCAATGGATCGCGAAGATGCCTTGGGAGGATTCACTCAACAGGGGCCCACGGTCACTCGGGATGGGATAGGCCTCTGATCTTGGGAGGGATCTCTGCTAGAGGCTGGGACCACATGTGGTCTAAAGCACCAGTTCATAGAACGTCGTAAAGGGGTTGCACTTGAAAGTAGTGCACGGTACCCAGGGATTGCGGTTCCACGTCACTCGTGGGGTCCACTTGCCTCAGCTTCGATGGGGACTCACGATGGCCTTGGAGAAGTCAGGAAATCTTCTTCCTGGGCTGCAGGGACTTTGGGCTCCGGCGGGAGCGGCGAAGTTTGCGACCGTCGTTGCAGTTTTTGGTGCCTGCCAAGCATGGGAGTCACTCCTTGACTCCAAGGGAGATTCTTCAGTCTTCCAGAGGTAGTGGAACGTCGAAGGTCCGGGATTCTTCTTTAGAGCGTCGTCCAGGGATATCTAGTTTGCAAGGTCAAGGGTTCCCTATCTTATACTGAAAGGAAGGGAGGGACTAGCTCTATGACCCCACCTATGGGAGGGTCAGGGGAGTGGGTGGCTACACCCACTTCCCTTTGTCCAGTTTCGCGCCAGAGCAGGGGCAGGTAGCCCCTGAGCCGGTTTGAACTGGTGTATGCACAGAGGAGCCTTCTGCTCACCCAGTGCAGGACTTCAAAGCACTCTAGGAGTGCACCCCCCCCAGCCCCAATACACTAATCCCTGTCTGGGAGGTGGTCACACCTCCCTGTGACAGGATACCTATTGTTGGGCCTCCTCCACTGCGAGTTTCGGTCATCAGCAGGAGGGCAACCCAGTGTCTGTGACTGGTGGCATCCATTTTGTGATGCCAGGGCTCTTCAGGATTCTACCGCGTTTCCACAGTTGGTACATGTCTATCCCTCTAGAAGGGTGGGATCATACTCCCACACCAGGTACTGGTGTGGGGGTATGATTCCAAGGTGTTTGACACCAAACACGACATGTTTTGATGCAGCCATTCCAAAGTTAGCATTAACCGCGAGGTTATAATGCACTTAAGAGTATATGGTTTGACCGCATTCACAAACAGCCCCAGAGAATGGACTCTGAGAGCTGCAGAGGGGCCCTGCTCAGGCAGAGGCACCGTCTCACATAGAAACTAAGCACCCTGCCCTCAGGATTGATAGGGCCTGCCTTAGGGGTGACTGATAGGTTTAAATGTGTGTGCAGATATAGAGATATAGGGAACCTATATCTCAGTGAGGAGTGCTAGCACCTCCTCACCCAGGCTGCAGTAGCAGGCCTGTGGTGTCAGATTTAGTCTGCTTCCCAGGGGTGGCATAATACATGCTTCAGCCCCTGGTAGGCCTGTGAAGTACCTATGCCCTTGGTACCTAAGGTACCATATACTAGGGACTCATAAGGTACCACAGTATCCAATCACTAGTGCACCTAGAGTGCACTCCAAGTCGTTTAGAGAGAACAGAGAGGCTGGGGCCCTGATTGGAAGGGTCCCAGCCAGACTATAGCCAGAAACCAGTGTATATATCAGAAAAAAATGGGGGCAACATAAGAGGCAGATCCTACTCTCCTACAGTATTACTACGTACATCTGAATTAGCACGTTCCATAAGCACATTAGATACATGAATAATTGTCAGCTGCACAACATGAATTCTTCATGTTAATGTTTTCAACTAGTTACAGATACTTTCTACGTTATTTGCTCCATGTTACATTCAAATGGCCTAAAATACATCACGTTTCATGTTATTACATCTCAAATTCTATCATTCTATGTTACATCGTCAAAGGATTATATGTGGATGCCGACTACACATGTGATTATAGTGCACCCCTACAAATAAAATGTGTTTTCCGCTACAGCACCTCCTTGAAATGAACGACTTTAAACAACTCTGCAATGAACCAACACACATTAAAGGCACCACACCAGATGCGATTATCACTAATAATGAGCTTGTCTCACTTAGATCCATCTCACCCATTGACTGGTCTGACCACCATCTCATACTTTTAGTATCAATGTGCACCTCCGATCCCACCCAGCCATAACAGAAAAACCTATGCACTGGACTAGGAACATCAAACAAGTCCCAATAACCAAACTGGAATCCAGGATTTTTGCCCAACTAAAGCATCACCCTCTCACTCATACCGTTAATGACCTCACTGCCCACTATAGCTGCTCAGCCAGTGTGAGTGATGTCATAGAATGTTCATGTGTGTCTGGTTGAGTGAAATGTCAGTTGGAGTGTGTGGGCTGAGCAGATGGGATGCTGCTCCTGGTGGGGCTACTGCTACAACTACCCTATAATCTACAATTCCTGTAACTATATACCCCTGATAGAACTGAAGAATATATTACCTTTTGGATTCACCATCAACTCTGCCTACCCTCCTTCTTACGTTATTTCAATGTGTTTTAGTATTCTAATGTTGTGTCACCTCACAGTCATTCGGAAGCAGTGACAGCTGCGGAGACAGAACCTTTCATTCTTTCTGTTACTGCTTTGGCTTTTTATTCTCCAGAAATAAAAGAATGAAGATATATTTCTACTGGCTCTGTATTACGTCTTTTATGTAGTACCAGCGCTTCTACAATTGGTGATGGGCGTCTTCAATATTATCACCCACAAAGGAGAAACAAGCTTTCAGCGGATACAGCTCATAAGATGGTTAAAGACAATTCCTTCCTCTACATGTGTCGGAAGATCTCTTTGTACAGACGTTAAGGTACTGTTGTGGCAAAAGCTATATGATTATAAATTATTTCTCTTTTTTCAATTGGGCTAACTGTCTTATTGAGCCAGCGTCAGAGTTCCTTTCACGTGCTGCGTGACTCTGATTGAGGTGCTTTGTGATCTCATGATTGATGTATAGCCTATTGCAGATTTCAGTGCAGAGTGTGCCCAACATCCTATGGAAATAGACGCAAACCACATCTTTGGCGGTCATTTTATACTAGTGGAAATACTTGGACGAGAGGCTCGTCATGTGAACTACTTTATATAGAAAACCATGTATACCACGTTTGTGGCAGCCATCTTATCTAGGATTGAGAAGATTTATAAAAGGAAAGGTGTCAACTCCGTTATCTATAAAAGTATCATGCAAACCACGTTTGTGGTGGCCATTTTATGCAATATTGTGTGACTTTGTTCACTTCACACCTATGTTATAGGTCGTGGGCACAGCATTTGGAAAGCTGATGTGCATTGTGTCTGTATTATCGGTGATGAGCACACCACATCGAATTTTCGCATTGGTTATTTAATAGTCATCTTCGGTGGCAGGCACAGCAGAATGATTGTGAATTGTTTTAATTGCTGATTCGAGGGAGAGTGCACACCTGTTATGGGTACTGTACTAGGCAGTGATTTGTTTACATACACTTCGGAATTTTTTGAATAAATTTTGTTTTATTTCATACCATTATTACCTGAAATAGCTAACAGTCAAATATTCAATCAACACAGTATATTTTTGCAAACAACTGGAAACCTGTATTAAACTGGAAAAAATGGTTTAGAACATTTGGAATTATTTAGTTGCCATTGAGGGTAAAGCATTCTCAGCTGGAAGAAATTAGCATTATTATTTAGTTTTTTAGGGAATGCTGCTGTTTAATTTTTGATCATTTACAACTTATCCCAGCAATGGAAGCCTGAGACATTCCTTGGGATGCCTCAAAGAGGCAGTGCAAATACAACAATTGATGGACAGAATGCAGAACAATGTCATACATTCACCCTAGTACAGAGATCCGGGCCTAAATCCATCGTTTTTTTGCACACCATATCATTCCAGTTTCAACCCAGCCATATGCAAATCAGTCTTGACCCTGTGCCCAATGGGAACAGTCCAGCCCGAACTGCCAGGCCAGGTTCTCCCTGGACTGGAAACAAGCATCCTAGGACCGGTTTCTGGGTTTCACCTCTCATCAGCCAGGATAGCTTGACTCCAGTGGCATGGAGAGCACGGGACCCACGTCTGGGCATACCCGTCACACTCGGGGTGACAAATGCAAAAACAACAATTGTTGGACAAAATGCAGAACAATGTCATACATTCACCCCAGTACAGAGATCTGGGCCTAAATCCATAGTTTTTTTGCTCATCATACCATTCCAGTTTGAACCCAGCCATATGCAAATCAGCCTTGACCCTGTGCCCAATGGGAACAGTCCAGCCCGAACTGCCAGGCCAGGTCCTCCCTGGACTGGAAACAAGCATCTTAGGACCGGTTTCGGGGTTTTCCCCTCATCAGCCAGGATAGCTTGACTCCAGTGGCATGGAGAGCACGGGACCCATGTCTGGGCATACCCGTCCCACTCGGGGTGACAAATGCAAAAACAACAATTGATGGACAGAATGCAGAACAATGTCATACATTCGTCCCAGTACAGAGATCTGGGCCTAAATCCATCGTTTTGGCAGTTCAGGCTGGACTGTTCCCATGAGGCACAGGGTCAAGACTGATTTGCATATAGCTGGGTCTGAACTGAGGTGGCGAAGTGAGCTAAAGAATGATGATGGATTCAACCCAGATCTGTGACTGGGTGTGAGTGTCTGGAAAGTTTCAGCGCTCCGTCCATCATCTCCTTGTGTTTGCTTTGTTCGCCCTAAGTTGACAGGGTATGCCCAGACGTGGGTCCCTTGCTCACTTTGCCACTGGATTCAAGCTAGCCTGGCTGATGAAGGGTGTTACCCAGAAACTGGTCCCAGGATGCTTGTTTCCGATTCAGGGAAGACCTGGCTTGGCAGTTCGGGCTGGACTGTTCCCATGAGGCACAGGGTAAAGACTGATTTGCATATAGCTGGGTCTGAACTGAGGTGGCGAAGTGAGCTCAAGAATGATCATGGATTCAACCCAGATCTGTGACTGGGGGTGAGTGTCTGAAAAGTTTCAGCGCTCCGTCCATCATCTCCTTGTGTTTGCTTTGTTTGCCCTAAGTTGGCAAGGTATGCCCAGACGTGGGTCCCTTGCTCACTTTGCCACTGGAGTCAAGCTAGCCTGGCTGATGAAGGGTGTTACCCAGAAACCAGTCCCAGGATGCTTGCTTCCGGTTCAGGGAAGACCTGGCTTGGCAGTTCGGGCTGGACTGTTCCCATGAGGCACAGGGTCAAGACTGGATTGTCCGAGGAGTACTCTCCAAGCTGCAGGTGAACTTGAACCGAGACGGACAGTAGTGTATATTGATAAGAAGAGTAAGAAAAATTGTGAGATATGACAATTTGACGGATGGATTATGTTGAAATTTGACATAGAGCCCTGATGAAGTCAGTGATGAATACACATCAATCTGACGAAACACATGTTGGCTGTGGCTATTAAAGACTGTTGATGAAAGGCTGTGGCTTCTGAAGATGAGAGGCTGTGGCTTCTGAAGAAGTGTTGATGAAAATAAGTTGACCTGAAAGCAAGAAGATTTGGACACACTTTTTTCATATATGTGTTGGTTGCTCGGGACAATCTGTTGACTGTACAAGACTGGGTTTTTCTCAGCTTATGTGGGGGCGATAGTGGCCGCCCTCTCCTTTGGAGCACCAAAGCAGTTATTATGGGTATTGACAATGGGGGAATTTAGAAAAGTTTGCGCAAGTGGCCCTGCCAAGTTCTAGTTCGACTTAAAAAACTTCTTAAACACCATTATTGGTGCCCAAGCATGGATTCTGTTGTGGAAAAATATATTGAATCTTGTGCTGTCTGTTTAAACTCAGATAATCATTGAAAAACGTTGTGGGAGACATGTAATTCTGTAGAAATACCCAAAAGATCATGGTAGAAAGTTTTTATTGATTTTTCAGGTCCCTAGAATGTATTGGGACAGAACACAAAGTTTTTGATTGTACTCATTGATAAATTCTTTAAGTGCATTTACTACAATGTTGACAGTAATCCCACTACTGAAGAAGTCATTTCCATAAAACACTTGTGGATACCTCAAATGAAGAAGATTTTACTGATTTGGCAATGGATATAAATAATTTTGTCTCATCTGAAAGTAATTCTTCTTTGGTACAATTTCCAGTTGGTGATATAAGTTCTAATGAGATTAGGCAAAGTAATATCATGGGCCAGGATGTTAATGTGTCAGATACTCTAGGTGAAACCAGGTTTGGCAATACTTCAAAAAGAGTTGTCAAAGTGCCTGAAAAGTTTACTGATTTTATTTTGTACTAAATTATGCTCCTTTTGCAGTACGTAGTTTGTTTTTTCCATATGTTAGTTTTATTTTATTGTGGTGTTCTAAAGTTGGGTCACCACATGATCAGATACAGTGACAAATGTAGAGACAGAACCTGTTATCTTTTCTCTTACTCATTGTGAGCTCTTATTCTGTATAAATAAAATAAAGAAGATATACTTGTACTGGCATTGTAGCCCGTCTTTTATGTGCCACCATTTCTCCATGTCTTCTATTTCCAGGCGATATCCTACAGCCACTAGAGGTGGGCGAGCCAAGCCTGAACCCTGGCTCAGTTTGAGGTCATGTTGGAACCTCAAACCCATAATGAGCCGAGCTGTCATATGACTTTTGCCTCCCTGCCTCTTCCGGGATGTGGTATTATGGAAAGAGCTGACGACTATATAACTCGGGAATCAGGTTTGAGTCTCAGCGTCGGCTCAATATCATGTGATTCTGGTCAAATCACTTAATCTCTCCATACTTAGAAACAATGCATGTGACCTTGTGTAATGTAACTGGTGCGTGTGTAAAGCGCTCCTATACCATCGAGTTGAATTTGCGCTATATCTGAAAAACTGCAGAAGAATGCACTTAGAGGTAAAAACTAAGTCTTAACATATGGAAAGACAAATAGATACCCATTTACAGGCTGATTTGTGTAGGGTGAACTCAAAAAACCTGGATAAATTGTGGCTTCCCAGCTTAAATTGTGTGATCTTAGGCAACTATTTCATTTCACCAAAACTCTTTTTTCTTCATTTTCACGCATCAAAGCCCTTTCAAATATGTGATTTGACTACCAGCATACATGGCAGCATACATGCCAACCCTCCCGATTCAGGTGGGAGACTACAGATTTCAAGGCTAGTGTCCCGCTTCCTGAATCCTGGATTCAAAAATCTGATTCCTCGGCAGGCTTCTGCCGACCGGGACTGGTCTAGTGAGACTCCTAGTATTCACTGCCCCTAATCTGCTGCTGCAGGCCAGTGCACAGAATTTTTGTCACAGCTCTCTGTCTGCCATAGCGCTTTCTCTATGCTCCTGACAGGTAAGAGGGAAAAAAACCATGTATCTGCATTTCTGATATCTGGTCCTACAGCGGCACACTTTCAAGTCCCATATGACAACAGACCTGATTCAGGCCTCCATATAGTCAATGGGAGAAACATTCTCCCGCAGTGGCGTCACTAGGGGGGTGCGGACCGCACCGGGTGACACCATCACATGGGGTGACACCTTTCCCAAATGAGACTATTTACTAAATAGTCTCATTTGGGAAAGGTGTCCGCACTGGGTGACACCAACCCTAGTGACGCCGCTGTTCTCCCGGTTATTTTTCTAAAACCTCCCACTTTCCTTTTCTAAAATGTTGCCACCTATGTACCAGTTGTACAAAACTATCACTTTTAATAAGTACTTCTCAGTGAAGTGCTATAATGTGTCCTATTAATGTCAAAGCTTCCACATGTTAAAGAAATACTTTTTTGAACTTTGAACAGACTTTATCATATTTTACTTTGTTGTACAATTTATGTAACGTATTTTTAGGGTTCGGCTCGTGCACAGGCTCGAAAGATCCAACCCTTAGCTCGGCTCTCCCTGCTAATTTGTTGGCACGCCCATCTGTAACAGCCACGTGGCGTGGGCACCATAGACATACGTTCCTCAATTTAGCGCGCGAGTGAAATGGGAGGCTTGGTTGTTGATAAAATCAGGGCTATCAGGAAGTGTTTGGCATGCTATACGGAAAAAAGGTTGTTTAGAAAGAGTTACTTTTAATGTAATGTCTTTTATCGGACTATGAACAAATCTGATAGACAATAGCTTGAGAAACATAAATGTTTTGAAAAGAAGCACGTCATAGTTGGAAATTATTTTTTATAGAAATGCATCGGAAATATAACATGAGGATAACAAAGACAGCCATATACTTTTATTTATAAAATCGAAAATTATTGGTTTTATTCGCCCAATAATTCTTTGTTCTCTGTTTGAATGAACTACAGCAAGAATCATTACGAGAAGGCGTCCTTGTTTGCTAGGGTAGTCAAGAGTTCTTTGTCCGCCTTTTATTTCATATCACTTAACGAATTTACTAAGACACGCCGCGCTGGAAGCCTGGAACGGACACGTCACTGCTCGCTACTCAACCGAACCTGAAGTCAAGAGTGGAAGTACATATGATCCTCAACCAATAAAAGATTTGACCAATCCACGGGCAGTTCTTGCTGCATTAGCCAACCTTCTCGAGGGGGTTGATCGGGACGTCAAACCAATCAAAACGCGAACATTACTAGTCGTGTGCGGTGATGGAGCGTGCTCTTGCCCAGCCAGCGCTCGCCAGGCCTAGCTGTACTGGAACCAACCAATGGGAAGACAGTTCAGGAATGGGCGGGTTCTTTTTGATGGATCAGTGTTAGATGTGTAGGAAGGAACCGAATGGGGAGCTGAGCTGTGCTGAGAGGTGCAGGTAAGGAGGAATGGCAGAGTAGATAGATTTGTTGTTGTCAGATGGTGTAACTCTCAGTGGTCGTTTACTTTAACCCCAATCCAGAGGTAGAGCAAAGTGTCCAAGCCGTTGACTCAGAGCAGCTCACACTGAGTGACACTGACCTCCCATCCATGCATCCTGGACTACTTGCTCCCCGTCTCATCAAATCCTATCTAGATTCTCCTGTAAATGTATCCCTCCTCTAACTGCCTGAAAGAGGATGTGACTGCACTTTCTGCACCCACTGTGGCTGTACAAGGCTTTCTGTCCCACCCCTGTCTATCCTGTGCCACCGATGACTACACGAATTGTGCTTTCCCACCCTATTGCATCCCTCTGTAAGGACATCCCACGCCTGTCTAGAACCACTTATGAGTGACTACAGCTGCAGTTTCCCTGCAACCACATTCATGTTCCAGCAGATTGGCGATTTCACCTTTTATTTGTCTACCCTTTATGGCTGCTTACAGAATCTGGCGGCACCCACTCAGGAATGCCTCCCTGTCTGCTTCCACTGCCTTTTTGCACCCACCCACTTGCAACCTTTTCTTGTCGACACACATCTGTGACGCCCCCCTCCTATCTGAACCGCCATAACAATACCGATCTCTTAATCTTAATTTCCTATCTGACTTCACCTGGCTGTGACTTTATCTCCTGTCTGTTTTATCCTAGATGTTACTGCATTCCCCATCTTCCTGTATGCACTCGCGAGACTACATGCAAAGAAGGTGCAGACAGGTAAGTAGGAGCAGTAACACGTGGGAGCACACAGACAGACAGAGGTGCAGTCTGTGTGCTCCCACGTGTTACTGCTCCTACTTACCTGTCTGCACCTTCTTTGCATGTCAACGCTCACCTATGTCTGTACCTCCTGAGTCGCACGCCTGCTACTCAACCCATCTTGCCCTGGACCCATTTGTAATGCTTCCCCCCTCTTTTCACATCTCCTTCCTGTTTAAATTCACATGCAACCATGCTGCCTTAGAGTGGCCAACTTTCCGTTATCACTAAGCAGGACACTTGATTGCATGGAGACTCATCGCGTGCGCGGAAATAATGAATGGCATCAGAAGATGTTTGTTGTGTGGCGATGGGTCTATGAATCACAACGTTTGTTTTTGAGGTTTCATTCCATTAACACCTCTGCTAAATCAGGCCCTTTTAAAAGGCTTAACTCGGTGTCCTATTGTGTGCATCAAGTGTGTTTACTGTGTCCTCCTGTATATAATTTTCAATCCAATTACCACCATCTGGAGTAAACCTCGAATTCTCATTATTGCCACCTTTGGAGGCAGAAGTTACCAAAATGAATACCTCTGTTATCCAAATGGAATGAAATTGTGGGAAGCCTTTAAACACCAGTGGTAACAGTTTCCACCCCGCATGGCCCTACAATCCAAAAGAAAAGTGCTCACAGTATACTTCAGCACTTTTACCATTACATGAAAATATGGGGAAACACTAAAAACATGCACAGCACAGAGAACGAGCGCTATAAATAAAACACTTTGATAGGATGCATTAGAAGAGGTCAATTTGACTAGAGTGGGTATATACCGCCACAAGTTGTGATCCAGTGGCTATGTTTTAGCCATGGGACTAGGAGAACTTGCATCTAATCCCCACTTTGCCACTTTACTTTAGCATGCTAGTAAAAAGAAAATTATAAAGACCTGAACACAGTGACTTTTCCCTGTGTAGTCACTTGACCTTGCTGTTGGAATCACTACCACACCAGTTGTGGTCTAGAATAGCATTTACTAAACTGTGGGATGCGAGGTAATTTCTGGTGGATTGCAAAAGTCCAAGCAGTCATTAAAGATGCTTTTAAATTCCGTGTACATCTTGTTACATTTGCTGCTCTTTAAAGACAGGTCAAATGTCAAGCTGTGTCTTCTGACAGGTTGCTGCTTATTATTTTAACATGGAGATTGGTGTTTACAAACTCCTCTCGCTTTGCAGTCGGAGAAAGAAAAGTTAAGTGAATTATCTGACAATCTTGCAGGAGTTCAAGGAGTGTGACAGGAAAGGCAGTAGAATGTAATTTTTGTAACGCACAACAAAATGTAAATACCTGTAAATGAAATGTGCATTTAGGAAAGCAAAAATGAAGCACATTTTTTACTAATTCTGACGTGTGATGGAAACAAGGATTTACATATGATCACAATAAATCAAGATTTGGTGATGCATATATAATAAATATTCACTGAAACCCGATTTCTACACATTTTCATTTGTGTGCACTATAGTTATATCAGTAACGTTTTCTGTGCAATTTTATTGGCCTTTTCAGTGACAAATGTGCTCTCTCTAAATGGTAGCATGTGACCACATGATGCTTTAGTTACAGAGAAAATCGCCCACCGCATGTCCATTGAAGCTAGGTGGGTCATAAAAGTTTGTTGTTGTAAAAATTAGGCCGTGGTTTTAAAAAGTTTGGGAATCACTGGTCTAGTAGGCTCTTTGTGAACTGTTGACCCAGGATACATGGGGGCATATTAACAAGGGCTTTATCTCCGCTTTTTTGGCTTAAAAGCCAAAAAGCCGAGATAAAACTATCGCCCTATTAACAACAGGGTGCTAACATGCATAATCGCATGTTAGCACCCTTTTTCCCTACGCCTCCCTTTGCATCTCTAATGAGATGCAAAGTGGGTGTCACTGGGCGTACCCCGGATGGACTACCTTGTAAAATATCGCTGATGTTCACATCGCGATATTTACAAAGCAGCCCACAGGATTTTAGCACACGTTAGATTTTGGCGAAAACGGCGGTTTTTGCCAAAAACTAACGTCTGCTAAAATCCCGACTTACCTATGCTTAACATTATGCTGATACGACCACAGGGTCGTATCAGCAAGGTTATCGCTGTTTTGCAGGGAACATTGCTGGAAATCCAGCGATGTTCCCTGCAAAACTGTGATTTCCCCGCTATCGCTGGTATTTTTATCGCTTTTGAGATAAGCGTCGCTGATAGCGTGTTATCTCAGCGATAACATCCGGCGATAATTATCCTAGCGCTAAGTGTGCTTAGCGATAATTATCGCCGGTTGTTGCTGATATGCCCCATGGTTCTTAATCCCAGCCTCCCCATTCGGCAAAATTGTGAACTATTGGACGATCAACTTTTTTTTATTAAACATTTTCAAAGTGCCAAAAGAGTTCAATTCAATAAACTTTATTTGATCTATAACAATAGACCATAAAAGCACAAACAGGCAAAAAAAGAAAAAAATGATACAGTACAAAACAAAGAAGTGAATTCCATTACGATAAAAGGATGATTAAAATGTTGTGCATTTCCTAATAAAATCCGAGAAGATGGGATAAAGGAAAAAAGCCTGTTTATGATCTTGTGTGCAATTTTGAACCGCCCAAATTTCTCTCCAGACCCCAAATAACATTAATAAGCTATGCACAGCAATAAAAAAACAGACGTATAATTAATTAAGAACCACATGATGTACATTTAGCAATACTTTTCCAAAAACACCAGCCAGCCCGCTAGGTAAAAAAAAAAAAAAGAAAATCGTTTAAAAATGGTCGCTGGCTATCTTTAAGAACACTGACAGATAGTTTAATTAGTCGCAGCTAGCTCTAAGCCTAATGGCAGACCTCAAAAAGCTGAGGACAGATAACACAGATTCCCTGGTAAGCATTTGCAGAAAAACAAACCCGGGTCTAACCTGTCTAAAATTGCACTTCTTTAAAATGGGAATTAGATAGGATTTTCTAGGGACCTCATAGGAGCTACAAAACATAAGAAAATGCATCATGTCCTGTGTAGACTTCCCATTACAGCCACAGGGAGGAAGACTCTGACTCCTATGCCCCCCCCTCCCCCCCCCTTTCTCGGATGGGCCAGGAGATAATGGAAATGGTTCAAACAAAACCTGGTCAATAAAAAACGATTGTGGGGACTTTTAATCCAGAGGAGATAGGGCTCAGTTGATGGTGCGGTTTTTGGAGGGAAGTATCCACGCATAGTTGGCTTCGTCAGCTCCACAGATTCCCTATCCAGCTGCCGTTTTCTAAGAAAGTTCTCCTTCATCCAACGCCGGTCTTTTCTACACATATTCTCTGAATTGGTGAATTAATCGACCCTTCCCAGGTCGGCAAAACACATACTTTAGCCAGGGATTACGATGGTAGTGATCCAAGGCGAGACGGTCAGTTAAAATTTCCTTGCTAAGTGCAATTTCCTCCCTGAGCCACAGGTTCATCCACAATGCTAGGGGGTGGTAAGACAACCTGTCAGAAAGAAAAGCCAACCCAAGTTCTTCATGGACTATAAGAGAGGGGATACCCTGCGGGAGACATAGATGTTTAAAAAAGGTGTTTTCAATGACTTGGAGTTCCTCGTGCCCCCATATAGCCCCAAATCTTGCTGCCGTATGTTACCTTGGCGATGCACTTGGCCTTGTAGATCTTTAAGAGGGCCCCAATAGGTCTATATCCCAGCCTGGAAGCAAAGTTGAAAAAGGCAGAATTGGCCCTAACAAAGTCCCCTTTTTTCCTGTTAATAAGGGGACGCCAAGTCATGGCGGCATCGAAAACTACTCCCAAGTATGAGAATACATCTGTCTTTGGAACCGGCAACGATCCTGCCACAAACGTATAGGGTTTGTTTGGGCGAGCACCTACTTGCATTACAAAGGATTTATTATTGTTCACTTGCAAATCCAGCTGCTCCATAAAATTTACAAATGACTTCAAAAGGGTTTGCAGCCTCCTAGCAGTCGTGGCCATGAGGACAGCGTCGTCAGCATAGAATAATACTGGGAGACTCCGCCTGCCCACATGTGGGCAGTCGGTGTTTGTCTCCACTAGGGTTTGCTCCAGGTTGTTGATATACAAATTAAAAAGAAAAGGGCCCAGAATACACCCCTGCCGGACCCCTCTCTCAATGGTGAGCTGGCGGGTGACTCGCAGGTCCTTTGTATATCGGATCACTGCCTTGGTATCACTATGCAGGTCCCTCAAAAAGTGTACGATGTCTGGGCTAACTCCAATAGACAACATGGTCTGCCAAAGCTTCAATTGGTTGACAAGATCGAATGCTGAGGACAGTTCCATAAAGGCTAAATAAACAGTGCCGGCATGCACAACAGTGTACTTGTTAAGTACCAAATACAAATTTAAGCTTTGGTCCACTGTGGATCGACCCGGCCGAAAACCGTATTGGGCATCAGACAGGATGTTGTTGTGCTCAGCCCATGTAGAAAGTCTATTGAGGACAATACGGCCTACCACCTTTACCACTGAATCAAGTAGTGAGATAGGGATAGCACCTATTGTTATAGGCCTATCTCCCTTTTTAAAAACCGGTACAATTATGGATAAAGCCCAACAGGCCGGGCAGCCGGATACTGCTGCGGCATTAATAACCGCAGTAAGGGTCGGCACCCAGAAATCCATTTTGGCAATGTAAAGTTCTGGTAGTTCAAGATATGAGCTCTAACTGAGATAACGTACAGCAGAGTAATATTGTCAGAACGTTTTCTAGGTAGTACACAATAACATAATTGCCTATGGTAAAAAGATGAAATTGTTTGGATGTAAACAGGGATACGGCAGTGGGGATAGCCACATTTCGAAAGGGTCGGCTGAAGACAGTTGTTGATAGGAGGGCAATTGGTGGGATCCTTGGATAGGCACATGCAAAAATGGGGTGTAGGAATCCCAACCATCAGACCAAACGTAACAAACAATATGGGCAAAGTAAAGGGGAGAGTGGACTGGAGTAATTGAGGCACATGTTCCTCAGGCACCTTCCCAAACAACTTACCCACATACCCAGTACCCCATTGGTTTAGGGGAGGTTTAGATTACATTTATAATTTCCAATAGAAAAGATCAAATATTTGTTCAGACTATTGTTGTAAAACTAGGGTAAGTGACAAAAAAAAGTTTGCTATATGGATCAGTGTTTCTCTTGTCCCAACTCTGCTAATTTTTGTGTCTGTTTTCTTTTCAGTCTGAACTAAGGTTTATTTTGATTAACAGTAGTTGATTGATTCTTTATCATATGTACCACAACATTATTAATTTGTGCATCACATTGTTTTCTCCTTAATGTTCTTGCTGATATAGATTTTGTATACTATGTAACACATTGTCATCTTTTGGGTTTTAGGTGTGTGTGTGTGTGTGTGCGTCTTCAACCCCAACCCGCCCTGTGAAAATGACTAGATTAGGATTTCTACGTCTCTCTTATGAGAAACAGGACACCCTCCTCAAGCTCCTCATCCTGTCTATGGCAGCAGTGCTATGTAAGTATTATGAATTGAGTTCCTAATTTTAAACTGAAGTTCTGTGTATTGGTTTATTGGGATGTTAGTTGTGGAATTTGAAGACTTGGTTTCACAACATGGTAGCAGTTTGTGAATTATGTGTATTTATTTTAGGGGTAACAGAAGAGTGATAGATTACAATTTGTCCCTCTTTTCGCAGCTTGATTTAAAGGCAGTGATGAAGGGGATTTCCAATTTTGCACTTATGAGTGTTTCATTTAGTTTTATGGTTCTGAAGAACTAAAAGTAGCGAGGATCTCAGATCAACGAGGAACCTTGCACTGGAGATTGGGCAAAACATTTGAACAGAAGTTCCCATTATGCTCCTCTGCTTATTAAATCCATTCCCAACTCCATTAAGTTCTTAATGGCAAATGAAGTATGGTCATAATGCTCTGAAATATTGTGAGTCACGGCTTATTGGCTCTCACCGTTTGCAAATAGTGAAAATGTGTGTTTATTTTTATCTGGCGGAGTGCAGGGAACATAGATGGGGTTGTTCCATCAAGATTACCGGGCCCTGTTATTTTTCTCCAGATATTTATTAGCCCTTGAATTAGTGTTCCCAACTCCAAAGGCAAAATGCTATACATTTGAGAAGTTTGGCAGAAAAACGCCATTAAAGGCAATCTACTTAACAAATTGCAGTTTAGAGATGTCTGGTAAAACAGAAGATTGCTGTTAATGGTATTCATTAAACCGAGGGCGTTGATACAAGTAAATATGTCCAAAAAACGGAGACAAAAGTGTAGAACATTAATAATTTGAATATTATCATTATCTAGTTGAAGTGATTTGCTATATAAAGTAGATAAGTTGCTGATCGCGATCAGACAAAGGGGGAGGAGCTAGCACTAGATGGGTTATTAAGAGTATATATGTCCAAGTAAATGTTTGAATTTAGATTTGAAGATCTACAATGTGGATCTAGTCTTGTATCAATGGAAAGCATGGGATGATTGGGTATATGTAGATATCAGTTAAGAAGAGCCTTCTATATTTTGGGTGCCTTTCCTGTAAAGCAGCGTTTCTTTGTGGTTTTCTTTTTAAAAACTTGATGATTTGAGAAGGAGTTTGATTCTTAAGTTAGGTTTGTCCCCTATAGCTCCAGTTTTTATGAGAGGCGAGTGGACTGATGTGGGAGAAGGGCGCGGTAAGAGAGGTGGTGTTAGAAGTTCAGATTAACTGTTTTATGTCGGACAGGGAGTTTTATAGTTAAACTGAGCATTGACGTTTAGCCATTTTAGAAATTATGGGCAGGAGTAAGTTGATCAACTTCTCTTTTTTTACCCAAGTGGCCATTCTGTTTGCAGAGTGGAAAGTGGCTTTTAGAGAGGCAAGGACTCACTTAGGTAGTCTGGTTCGAACAGGCTTCCCGAGGAGTAACTCGTGATCTACTGGTAGCTCTCCTGTGAGCATCACACCCTTCTAAATTAGAAGCTTTTGCTTGGTTGAATTACTATATGTATCCCACAGTTGTAAAGCTTGTATTCAAGATGAAAATATGTTTATTTTCAGAACTCCTAAGGTGCTGTTTGGAGAAGAATGGTTGGATTTCAATATACATTTAAAGCTTATATTTGAGTCCTAATTCATAATGCGTTGTTGAGACTCATTGCTAATATTGTCTTAGTTCCAAGGGCATTGTAGCTATAACTGTCACTTTTTAACCATGTTGAGGCAAATCCATTTTAACATAACTGCTGGAAACCCTGTATAATGCTGTGAGGGTATCACTGCTGCTGATAATTTTGCATTGGCCACTTATGTAATCTTATCTGACTTGGCCACTATGGCCACACTAAATTAGTATCTCATTTTGATAGTCATTAGACATAAGTAGCTCTTATTGCAGAAAACGTTGGACACACCTGGGTTAGGTCATTTCCTTATTCACTACAGGATATCACAAGGGCCTGTACGACATTTTCAAATCTTTTTGGGAATGAAGAGCATGACGTTTAAAAGCTGTTTCAGTTGGAATTTGGGGCAAGCCAAGTGATTTTGATTTGACAGTTTTAGGAAAAACTTTAATGTTGGGAAGTTTAATAATTCACCCTTGCAGGAGGAACTTGGAGGTGTTTGGTGACCGTAAAACAAATGCGTGATTTTTTGTTGTTGTTGCTGAATTTGAGTTACATCTGTGGAATAAGCTTATGTCCGAGATGCATTGAACATGTGCATCCGTGTTTCCTGCAGGTTCAGTCATAGGCTACATTTGCGTGCTGTCTGTATAGTGGTAGAAGTAGATGGCCACTTTAGAGAACTTTTCCCCTGGTGGTTTAAAGACAATGAGGGTGCAATGACTAGCCCTTGTGAGTCACAGAAAGTCATTAGTTGGGGTTGATATTGAATCACCAGACTTGATACATTGACCTCTCGTGGCAAAAGTAGGCTTCAACCAATTCAAAACCGTACGTTAGATACCATTCTGTTTTTTAATGCAAGCCGAAGAATTTTATAGCCGATAGTCTTGAATGTAGCTTATATGTCAATAAGTACCAGAATGCAGTGTTTACCTTCATCAAGGAATTGAAGTGAGTGGTGTAAAATTTTGAGCATAGCCATTTCAGGGCTCTGTCCATATGCGAAGCCAAATGGATGTAGAACAATCAGCTGATTTTTCAATGTGAAAGTCTCCAGCTGCGTGGCCTCTCTCTTTGCCATAGTTTAAGTAAGGAGAGGCAACACTTTAATGAGTAGGTCGTTTTCAAAGTTGTTCAGGGCTGCATTGGGTTTCTTTCCCAAAGGTAACTGACGGCCTACTTTGAGAGAATCTTGGAAAGTCCATTCAACCCCTAATGACAACCAGCCATATGGTCTTGGGCATGCTCCTCAGCAATGCATGTTGAAGCAAGATGATGGGTTGGTGTTGAAGATAATAAGTCTTAAGTCCTGTTCTGAAACAGAAATTAGGCTGGACCGTGGAGGCGATTTAGCATTTCTCGAGAGATGAGGCTAGCAAGTACCAGAAAGGAGGGCTGAGCAGAAATCTTTTCTTTGATCGCCTGAATTTTCTGTATATAATGTTTGGCGAGCGCTTTGCAATCTGATATTGTAAAGGGATTAGTTATTTTGCCTTTTGATTGGTTCTTAACCATTTTAAACACATTTCAGCGTCTGGTTATTACATTCTCTAGTCATTGTCAGAAAAAAAATCGCTTTCACCTGGAACAGTAGTTTTCCTTTTGGTCTATATAGAGGAGAGGATAGAGGGAGATGGTAATTTTATCCAGCGCCTTTCGTGTGCCTGAACTGATTTCCTTTGTGTGTTAATTTCTGTATGAAACCGTGTGCAGTTGTTTTGAAGTTTTTATGTATGAATTTTAAGGGGACAATTCTGTAGAAAACCTAATGAATTTTATTATTTTACACTGGCAGTTGTGTGGAGAGGTCAGAGAATGGGGACCTAGCGTTGATTGTAGAAGTAATCAAGTCTAATAATGTAAGTTAGTATTGTTTAAATCCTGAACTGTAGTTGCTACCTTCTTTTGGTAGGCATGGCTAGGGGGAGTTTTTGTAGAGGATAAAGAATTGATCAGACCAGTCAATTAGGATCAAATTATACATAGCTCTATGTCTGTCTTTGGTTGTCACCAGGTTATGGGTGGCACCCTTTATGTCGGTGGAAAAAAATGCAATGCTGCATGCAGTTGTTTTCCTAGATGGAGGCTTTGAATTGTGACGTGAATGTTTTTGATTAGTTTCAAGGGAGGTTGCATTCTCAGAGGAGAACATTTTTGCTGAAAGTTAAATTGGTTTGTCATGAAAGCCAAACTTTCTATCGAGCAGGTTATTTTGAGAAAAAAAAGGTATGGTAGGGGAGATGTCTTATGGTTTTGGATTGGATGGCATGTTTGAGCCAATGTCCACAGTAAGGACATGGAAGGTTATAGTGGCAAGAGTATTAACCAGGAAGCAGGAGAGGGATTCTACGTAAATTAATGCTACTCCCTTCTCATTTTCTCAGTTCTGTCAAGGTTATACATATCATGCAGTTTGCTGGCAGTAATAGGTCAAAGAGGGATTTTGAGAAAGGGAGAATGTTGTCTGTATGTGCAAGTAGGTCATGGTATTGTTCAAGGGCATAGCAGCGATTTGGCCTTAGCAATAGCAGACTGAAATTGTGCATTTAACATCTAGTGTGTCACCTGATGTGGAGGCCAATTTGTTGATGCTGATGTTACTTAGATTGTTTAAACAGATCGCTATAGTGTTTGCCCAGTTACAAATAGTGCTGAAGATACTAGCGATGCACTTTGCAACCTGGTCTGAGCGGTTAGTGGTGTAAACATTGGTCAAAGAATCATTCATAGTGAAAGTGAGTGGGTGACTATCTTTTGAGAGATCACTAAGGGAACTGTTGTGATGAAGTGTTTCTTCTGTTGTAGTTAGTGTAGTTACAGGGATTATACAATAAATTATCTATAATATATAGAATATAATGATATATTAGGTAAATAATGGAGGGCTGCAAACCCATTATAAGCTGTCTCCGTGGAAGAGTTGAATGGGCAGGCATACACTTTGCCTTTAAGTAAGGGTTTGAGAGTAGAATAGGGTGGTGTGTGTTTGAGACTGTGTATACCTGGATTCTTAAGATCATTTTTGGATGGGGCTCTGATGTTCCTACAGTCGTTAGTACATTCAATTTTGTCAATATGAGATATTTTGAGGACATGTGGTGTTTCTATACTCTTGTATGGCATTGAGGTAACAGCATTTTCCTTAGTGGTCATAACAGGAGGGTAAGGTTGTGAGTGTTCGGCAGTTAACCTGAGGTAGTCCAGTGTGGTGGAGTTCATTAGGAGGATACTGGGGTATTAAAATTGTTGGGTACATCTTTACCATATGTAGCATGGTCGTGTCAGAACTGGTGTTTACATCACTAAAGTTGTTGAGTGATGACGGGCAGTTTTGAGCAACAACAAACATTAAAAGAACCGTGTTTACTCATGTGTGAATTAAAGCCATGGTAGAACTTTTGTTAGCAGTTTTTTCCTTTATAATTGTATCTATCTGCACAAAAAGTGAAACAGTAGCTTAAACTATTGGCTAGATTTTCTTGATTCTAGATTACATGTTCTAATGCTGCATGATTAGAGAGAGAGAGAGAGAGAGAGTGTGTGTGTGTGTGTGTTTTTTTTTGTGTGTGTTTTTTTTGTGTGTGTTTTTTTGTGTGTGTGTGTGTTTTTTTGTGTGTGTGTGTTGTTTTTTTGTGTGTGTGTGTTTTTTTTTGTTTTTTTGTTTTTTTGTTTTTTTACTATCCTTGTGGGGACCTGAACCCAAGTCCCCACAAGGCAATGTCTTCTAAAGAATGACTTCAGGAACATCTGTGCCAATTTTCACAACTTTAAAAAAAAAAAATACCTTGTGGGGACCTGTGTTTCATCAAGTGTGTTTATATTTTTGACCAGCTCTGCCCCTGTAGAGAGGAAGCGGTACTGCAGTCTTAAACACACTTTGCATTTAAACACACTTTGCTCACCAGAAACACACACAAGCAGCAAAAAGGACAGGTATTTAAAAGGAAAAGCTCCCTAACTTGTGTTTACCTAAATATTTTTCACGCATATTAACCTTTTCTTTAATTATAAAAATAAACTTTATTTACATGAAGCTAGTGGAGCTTTTGTTATCCATAAAGTGCATTGGCAATACTGTGGCAGCACATCCTCGACTCCTACAACAAGTTTCTTTGCAATACAGATATTAGTAACATCTTGACTGAGAAGGGTTTATTTTACAGGAATCAGCAAAAATCGTAAGTTCTTAAATGCAATTACAACCGAGCCAAAAATATATGCCTTCTTGTATTGAAATTGTTTAGTTTCCTTTTGAAGCAAATTCGTGTTCATGCCCTAAACTATTAACAAAGCTTTAGATATTTCACAAACTATTTTGGAAACATTATGTATTTCATTAGCACCATTCTCTCAGCTGCAAGGATTTCAACAGGATACTCAGAAATCTGAAGTATCCCTAGTACATTGCCTCTTTTTTAGGTTTTGCCTGCAGACAACATTTTTAAGTAGGCTTTGAATTTTAAAGAGCACCTTCGTGAGACAAGTACATAATAACTTTCCAATGTACAGTATTCTACTAGAGGCCTGTTTCACTAAAGACACAACATGGTTAATAATGCACACAATCATTTTTGCAATGCACTGTTTCTATGCGTTTCAACAATCGGCTAAAAGCAAGTGGTAAAAGCATGCTCAAAATGTGAGTGATCCTTTGCAATCTAACTTTAAATAGGGGAGGACGAAAATGAGCAAACATTCTTTGTGTCTCTTTTTGTACTAAAGTTGAAAAGGCACTGCATGACTCTTCACTCATGAATATTAGTGAAAGACGTCCCATATTAATAATTTGTGCTTCGAACCAGACTGCTGCTATTTCTAGGTACTGTAAAACAAGTGGGTCTGTTATCTAATGTTATGGTAGTCAGTTTAAAAACGTTAGAAAAATGGAAGTCTGAATCAGCCTTGTTGGTCCTCAAACGCATGGCCTACAGATTGCTGCATTTCCCAGCAGCGAGCGTTTAACTGACAGAGCCATCCTGCCAAAAATGGTGGTTTAATCACTACTTTCCTAAAAGATCTGTCCAAAATTGCAATTGTAATAGTTACAGACGCTCACATGAGAAATAACTGACACTATGGTTCTCATTATGGGATCATGTGTGGGTAAACAGCATTGGTAATTACCAAGATGACAGGGTACAGTAATTTGAAGTAGGGAGTTACTGCAGTGTTACAGGCTTTTTTTCCCTGAGTAGAAATTGCCAGCAGAATCGGTGTTAACTCATCCGATTTGAACAAATTTTGCTGTAGGCTAGGATTTTTCCTGCCCAAACGTGTGTGGGTAAAAATCACTCGTGAGTTTTTACCACAACAGTTGGAATTGGTTGGAAATCTGTTTCGGGTTTTACCTGCAGTTTCATGCCGGAATCAAAACTAAAACTGAAGTTCGGAGGTCCTTTATATGAAACACTTTGTGTAAACACACTTTATCAGGGCTCGGTTTATCAGGACGCAATAATTTTAAAGCATAATGGAACCCATTTATAAGGTGTTGTTAAAAATTCTGTACTTTTCTTTTATGTACATTTTGTAAATATAGATGCATCTTGGATTTATTATCACTCTTTGCTGATTGCACAGATACCCTGCTCACGTAAGTGAAAATATAATGCCCGAGAGAAAATGTTTTCAGGTTTGTTCCTGCATGAGGCTGGACAATCTTGCCTTTGCCGATTTAAAGATCTGTGGCTTGCTCCGAGAGGCCCAGTCACAGCATGAGCAACTACAGATGACAAAAGCGCTAAGTGTCACATTTCTTTACCTGGCCTGGGCTGCACGGCGCTCCCTACCTTCATCAATAGCACAAAACACTTGTTAAACGATTACATTAACATATGCATGGTTGCTGAGCAACGGCTCCCATCCCCGGACCTCTCTGAATCTCCAAGCATTGGCAGACTTTTAGAAGCAGTGGGTCTTTGGCCTCTATACCACGGGTAGAGTGAGCGCCATAGACATGTCTGGCTTTTTGGCATTTGAATCTGGTACGGAATGGGGAGCTGCAACGAGGGCGCTGGTATTGGGCCATATTTTGGAAACCTGATATAATATATGTTCTAACTTGGTATTGTGCACATTTTGGTATACCCCAGAGTGGTGGAAATGTATTCTCGCTTAACCTACAGTATGTGTTAGTTAGAAAGTGATTTATTTTTACATCACGGACAAACTGCATAAATTTGCCAGAAACGCTGAGAGGAAAAAGGGAGTTAAACACTCTTCAAAACATATATCTTAAACAACCATCGGGTTCAGTTTCTCAGTTTTTATTTAACGTTAAATCTATTGTGTCTAACATACGAAAATAATTAAAAGACATGAGATACATAAACCGAATTTAAAAATAATTTTGCCACATAATGCAAATCTGTATTTAAGATCTGCATAAGGAACATTTGTCGAGGATTTAAAAGCATATTTTGTGCAAAAGTAGATTTTATGTGCTGTGTATTTTTTAAAACGTGCAGCACATATTTTTCCATTGCACCTGTCTGCACACTGTGAGAAAGCAGTAATGTTAAACAGCGCTACACGATGTATTAGTATAATTCCACATTGCAGCAGACTCGTATGCAACTTATGTGCACATTTCCTAGCAAGAGGCACAGCATTGAAAATGAAAGTTTGATCTGAAATTTTTGATTTAAAAAAAGGGTCATGTTTGGGCTGTGGTGTGTGTGGAGGTTAGAAGGTTTGCATAAAAAGAGATAATAGTATGATATGGGTATTAATATATCGCTTACTTCCCCTGATGAGGACCTGAAGCGCTCTGCAAACAACATGCTACTCTGTGAATGGCTAAACATTAGGGGGCTTATTTACAAAACCCTTGCGCCACCGATGAGTCACTTTTTTTGACGCACCGGCGGCGCAGTGTGCTGGCCCATATTTACAAAGCCACGCAAAGCCACCCAGCGTGGCTTTTTGTGGCCTTGTAAATAGGGCCCCTTTTCACGCAGTACTTTGCATTGAAGGGGTGGGCCATGGGTGTTGCTGAGGGTGTTCCCAGCAACACTCATGGATTCTGCCGCATTCCCAGATTTACAAAGTTTCGTAAACCTGGGAATGCGTCAGAATCCTACTCCTCCCCAGAGGAGGCGTAAGGAGGCCCAACGAGGAGAAATACTTTTATTTCTCCGTGTTTTTTCCTCTTTCTATGCAAGCTGCATACTGCAGCACACATAGAAAGAGGAAAACACTGTCAGTGATTGTTTGTGTGCAGGAAGGTGTCCTTTCCTGCACAAAAACAATCACCGCAACCCAGACACCCTTGCACCATGTTGCAATGGTGCCTGCGTTGGCGCATGGCAGTTAATTGTGCGGCAGCTCAGGGATGCACCTTATTGTTGTAAATATGACGCATCCTTGTGTTTTTTTAAATGACGCAGCTCAGCGCAGCAAAATGGCTTCCGGCACCACCCTGCGTCATTTTGTTGTAAATGAGGCCCTAGAGATTTAGTCATGCGTGAAGAATTACAGATATTCAAGAATACGGATTACAGATCTATCGTGCAGTTTTTCTTGTGTTAGATTGATATTCAGTCTGAACTAAAGGGATGCTCAAAACTTTGTCATGCACAGGAAATTACAGTTGACATGCTGTCTGTCACATAGCTGTTGTTTCATTTTCCAAAAATCTTCAAATTAGAGATTTAGGCCTCAATTCCAGGTACAGTTTTTAATTAATATGTGTGTTAACTCCTTTTACTGCACATATGGGAATTATGAGTTTTGTATAAACTCCACAACCTTGCAGTTTTGCCCTGATACATTTTGGGGAGCTCAAATCTCCCATACTTAATGGGAGAAATGCCCAGTAAATTCTGAGCTGTGTGAATTTTGGTGCATTAAGCTCCTAAGGCCACTTGTTATGCCCCTTTTTCGGGGAAAACTCAATATAAGTGATAATTATTGCACCAGATAAATTTCTTAAGCCTCAATGCCAGATTTCATTGGGTGCAATAATTATCCCACCCAAAACCAGGCCTCTAACATTCATTGGGTTTATAGATTGCCATGCTCCTATCATGCAGCTGTCATGTTGTATGTGAAAAGGTATCAGTTTTATGGGTCACTTGTTATATAAATGAATGCTACAGATTAGTATGCAAATGTAGTTTTAGGAAAGTTCACAGTATTATGAACTTTGTTATGAATAAGAAAATTACAGTTTGAAATGCTCTTTGTCACAAAAATGCAAACTACAAACAATTCATCATGCAATTTTGTCACTTAGTTGGGTATATATGGTAATTACAAGCAGTCATATAGGCATCATATTGGGGGTGGCCAAGCAAGATGGCTGACTGCCCGCTTTCATTGTAGGCGCCACAGAACCCCTGTATCATTCTCTGTCATCTTGTGTTCTCGCCACATGATTCAGCGAGACAACACTTAGTGGAAGCCTGGGCACCCGGCAGACTACCAGTTGCTGCACCAAATTGACCAGTTTACCGGAGGTGAGTACAGAGACGCCTGGTGCCAAGTGTCCACAACAAGATGGAGGCCGCTCTTGGTTGGCGAGACTGACCTGACAAGAGTCCGTGGCGGACTGATAGTTGCAGAGAGCAGATCCTGCAGCAACGGTAGAGGACCCGTACTCCCTGTGTGGTGGCAGCTGCAGCGCACTATTTCAAGGTGTGCCCATGTGGTGGACTGGCGAGTCAGGAGGTGGTGGTGACCAGGAGATGGCGTGGTGCGAACTGTGAGCAGCAGCAGCTGGGCCGAAAGAACAAAGACTGCAGTTGTGCCAGAGTTGAGAGGAGCAGAGCAGCGAGGGGGGTTTGGCACCTCTGAAGTTGGGAGCGGGGGCTTGGAAGTCCATACGCAGAGGGACTGTCTGGTGAGCCAGCCTCCTCTGCTAGCTGCACGGCTGCCAGGAAAGGCCTCAGCACTGACTGTGGGGGGGAGCAGCAGGCCACAGAAAGTGTCCCCCTAATAAAGACTGGGTCGAAGTTGAACAGGTGCAAAGTAGCGAGGAGGGCTTGGTGCCTCTGAAAAGGTGAGCGGGAACTGGGAAGCCAGTAAGCAGAGGGACTGTCTGGTGAGCCTGCCTCCTCGCATAGCCACATGGCTGAGTGGCCCAGAACTGAACTGGGAAAGGCATTCCATTTAGGAGGCATTGGGCATTGAGGGTGAGCGAACACAGCAGAAGAGGAGCAGAATTGCATATGCATCATGGGCTGTGACAAGAAAGCCGAAAGCTTGCAACAGGCATGGATACACCAATTTCCCGGGGCCAATATGCTAACCACAGAGACGCTAGAGCCCACAAGGGCACAAATTCTTGCCATAGAGTAGTCCTGGCAAAAGTTGGAATACAAAATAGACTCCATTACCATGCAAGTCAACCTGTTTATGAACAGGTCTCCACAAAGTCAATCAGTGGGCACAAGATTCGGAGGAGAAAGTGCTGCTGCTGACTATGGTCAGGTATTGTTGCACAAGGTGAAACAATTTGACGACTGACTAGAGGATGCAGAGGACAGTTCCCGGAGATGCATTCTGCAGCTACTGGGGTTTCTGGAATGGGAGGATAGTAAGACCTTGAGACATTCCTGGAGAAGTGGCTTGGGAGTACTATCGGACTTGGGGGTGAGGGGTGCCTGGCCATCTTGGAAGTGCTAACTCTCCCCAGACACCAGGGAGATCAGGTAGAGGCCCTAGAGATGGACGGAGGGTGCTGCCTTGCACAGAGAGGACACGTGCAGCCTTCACAAATATCCACTAGCAAACAGTTGGGACACTACCCTGGAGGCCTTCCAGATGGCATTATTGCTGACATACCCTCAGAAGCACCTACATCACCAGAAGATGCAGAGGCCCCAACCAACCCTACATCTGTATTCTAATATGCCTGCTGCCACCCCATGAACCCTCTCCCCCTTTCCCCTTCCCACCTAATGGTTTATCCTTCAAGCTGACTCCTCTCTCAGTAATGCAATGCACTGGTCCTTTACTCCTGCCCCATAACACCGTGGACCTCCTCCCCATTGACGTCTCCATATTGGAGCTGATACACCCCCTAGTTCCTATATTGGTTCTTGTTTTCTATTGGTTATACAAAATACATTCAATCCTCGAATTAATACATTTATGTTAATTGTACACATAAGTAAGCAATATGAGTGCAACACATTCGTCATTGTCAATAGAGGCACCAGAGCTGGAATTGACCAGAGATGTGCTGCAGATAGCCATTAAAGATATGCCCAGTAATAAGTCACTGGGAACGGATGGTTTCCCACCAGAGTTCTACCAGTCATAGGGTGATTTGCTTTTGGATCAACTGCTAAAGGTCTTCCAGGAGGAGAATACCAGTGTGTTTTTTTTACCTACCAGGAGCACCACTTTGAACATCCAAAGACTCATGCAAGTCATGCACTGGGTGCAGCTTTCAGATTTAGAGGGAGTACTGGTCACCTTGGATATTGAAAAGGCATTTGATACTGACGGCTGGGATTATGTGTGGGCAGTGCACTCGAAAACGTGGTTTGTTATACTTGAGCCCTGTGGCCAGGGTTTGATCTGGGGGATACATCTCAGAGAGACGGAATATTGAGTGGGGAACTAGGCAGGGTTACCCCCTCTCCCGTTCCTGTTTGCTCTGGCGATAGAACTGCTTGCCAGACAACTACGAAATGTGCTGGAGCAGTGGGGTATCTGGGTGGGAGAGGTGGAGCATGTAATCTCATTTTATGCGGATAATACGCTGCTATATCTGACAACTGGAGGCACCAGTGCCCTACTTGGGACTATCTTAACTTGGGGAAGTCTTTTGTATTCCCCCATGCTGGGCTACAGAACACACCACACAAGCAACTCCCTGCCGTAGGTTTGAGATGGGAGTCTGAGAGATTTCGCTACCTGGGTATACAGGTGGCTCATGAGATAGAGCAGCAGTATAACTGCAACATTGGTAGGGTCCTGGTAGCCCTGCAGGCTTCCATAGTCTTTTGGAGTAAACTCTCACTGTTGGTGCCAGGAAGAGTCACAGTAGCAAAGATGGTATTGTTCCCACCTTGCTTATTTGTGCTGCAAAGCACAGAGTGTCCTATATCCACAGCTACATTAAAAAAATTGGACAGTTGGTTAGTCTCCTTAATGTAGGCAGGAAAAAGAAGCTGAATCAGTTTGGGCATTTTAAAATTAGATGTGGCAGAGGGGGGGCTTTTGCTCCCCAACCTAGAGCACTATTTGGTGGTGCAGCTTCAGTACGCGGGCCAGACAATGTGCCGCAGACAACAACTGGGAGAATTGATTGGTGCGGATGTCCCAGGCAAAGAGGATTTACTGATACCCCTTATAGCAGGGGCTCAAGAGGCTACTCAGTGTCCGTATATTGTGCGCCGGGTCGTCTAGGCATGGGAGACTACAGTAAGGACCGTATTCTACCGACCACCTTTCTCGCATAAGTTCTGGCTGCAACATTGTTTTATGAATTATTGCCGATATGACCATGGCCTGGTGGAGGGAGGGTGGGTGTGGAGTGCTGGGAGACATGCACTAGGATAGAAAGTGCATCACGTTTTTGAGGCACAGGAGAGATTTGGAGTAAGGCCTGGAGAGTTTCCCCAATTTGCTAAGATGTCTAGAACTGTATAGGAAATATGGATGGACTTTCCAGAGGCCTTTCAGGAGAGAACCACACTTGAGGTTCTCCTGGACACGGGGGTGACTTTTAGGTTGGTCTCCCAGCTGTACGGGATTCTAAAGGCAGACAGGGGACAGCCCAACATTTTAATAAAATGGGAAATTGATCTGGCGGAGCCCATGTCAGAAAGGGACTAGTCCAGGGACGTGCACAGGTCCAGGAGGTGTCTAGAAAACCCAGATTTAAACTGACCCACTTCATTGTCTTGCATCATACCTATCAGCTGCCAGCAGGCCTAAGCAAAATCCATTGGCACAGAGTGATGAGGACCTGAGATGTGACTCAGAAGGAGCCGACTTCCTGCATATGATATGCAGAAGCCCCAATTTGGTGCTGCATTGGCAGGCTGTGGTGCAGCTCCAGAAGGAGGCAACTGGCATTGAAGTGGAGGTCTCCATGCAGCATTGTCTTCTGGGCGTCATCCTGCACCTAAAAAATAGCAATGTGCAGAATATATTTATGCATTTACAGCTAGTATTGACCAAAAGGCAGGTGGCTGTCAGATGGATGGTGCAAGTGGGACCGGCACCACAAGCTTGGGCTCAAGACATGGCTGAATGGGGGCTGGCGGAGGAAAGACACATGCAGGTATTCAGATAAGATGATAAAGTTGGGGACAGCCAGGATTGGGCCGAGATGTTGAAGGAGGTCTTTGTCACGGAGGAAGGGGGACCCTAACTGGGACACTAGAGCACAAAGGTAATGGCCCCATGGTGGACAGGTACGATGGACGGGGGAACAAAGGGGTGAGCGATACTTAATGTGAGAAGGGTAGCAAGTTTGACTCCAGTACAGAGACAGGAGGGAATCGCAAGGAGAAGATATGGGGGGAGTTTCATTGGGCGAGGCGCTGGGCGGGAGTGAAAGGGGGCACTGCCTGGCTCCAGAAGTGAACCTAGCACTTCAAGAGCATGGTAGTGTGAAATTGTTATTTTGATTTATATAACTGCATATGAAACACCAATGAAGTTAGTCTTGTTTGGTGGGCTGCCGTGGTTGCCTCAGCCTGATGTTGTGTGTTTAACATTATACGATAAAATGCAAAAATTAAGATAAAAAATATCTCTCTCTCTCTATATATATATATATATATATATATATATATATATATATATATATATCCCATACTCAACGTTCGCGTGAAACCCAAGCCCCTTGCAATGGCGGGCCGTGCCGGGGTCGCGAACCCCTGTAAATCCACACGGTATTGCGTGTCTAAGTTTCCTTGACACAATACGACACAGCCACAACAGCGATCCTTCAGCGTGATTTATTCAATTATGCCAATCCACTCTATGCATTTCGGAGCGTCCTGCTCCTTGTTCACGGAGCAGGACGCTCCGAAACGCGTAGAGTGGATTGGCATAATTGAATAAATCACGCTGAAGGATCGCTGTTGTGGCTGTGTCATTGTGTAAAGGAAACTTAGACACGCAATACCGTGATATATATATATATATATATATATATATATATATATATATATCCACTGAGAAAGCCACAGGGACATTATAGTTAGGAGATAGAATAAAAAAAACAACTCAGAAATTCACTGAAGAAAACAAAGGTTACAGGGACATTCGAGTTAAGCTCCGATTTCACTCATACAAAACCAGAGAAATTCAGCAGATACTGTTAGCTGAGCTAACTATAACTTGCGCCCCGCAATGCACTGCTTATGACCTTACATATTACATCACTCATGACATGGTCTGTGACATTACAGATGACATCACTGATGACATCTCAATGACATCACTGATGACAGTATAGTCCGACGGGGAACCAGTCAGCCCAAAGTCGCAATACTGGAACAAAGAAAATCAGGGCACAAATGATGGCAGTAGTAGTACAGTAAGTCTTGCCTTAACCCTTCCCTTTGGGCTGAGAGCCATGCCTCTCAATTTTGATGGTTTGAACCATAGCACTACTACCGTCATTTATACCCTGATTTCTTTGTTCCACTATTGCAACTGTGGGCTATGCTGTACCCAATTAACTTTTGGCTCCCCATCAGACAATCTTCTCAGCTCTCGGATGAATATCCATTAATTTCCTACTTCCTTGGGCACTCACATTCCTTCAAGTTTCTGGTAAGAGTGCCCTTGTTCTCTCCAACACATCAGTTCTCCAACTGCCCCTTCCACAACTTACTTACCTCGCATTTACTTTGCAGGATTCCTGCCCGCCGGTGCAACTTTTGTGCACCCTGCCGGACTTCCCTCGCCTTGCTGCAGCCATTGCGCACCCTGACACCCCCACAGACTCTAATGCTTGATTGATGCTCCCATTAGAGTGCTGCATTTTCCAAGATTACTCCTCTATCATTAAAGTTGATGGTTAACTTACACCTTTTCCTTCGTCCTTTAGGAACACTCCTTGTTCCCAGAGCTCCTCCCTAGCCCCAGTCTTGTTTCTCTCCCCCCCACAGGCCTCCAGACTGCGAACCAGGTAGCTACTCCTCCTACCCTTTTTTCCCCCCTCTCCTTTCTTCTGTCTATACCCCTTCTCTCTTTTTCCCCATTTTCATGCAGCAATTGACAAAAAATTATGTGTAATCCCGTCCTGATTCAGGTCAAAAAGCGGTTGACATAACTAAGCGGGAATTATGGCTTCCTTGGCCCTTAAAAAGCCACCCAGCGTGGCTTTTTGTGGCCTTGTAAATATGGCCCCTTTTCACGCAGTACTTTGCATTGAAGGGGTGGGCCATGGGTGTTGCTGAGGGTGTTCCCACGCAACACTCATGGATTCTGCCGCATTCCCAGATTTACAAAGTTTCGTAAACCTGGGAATGCGTCAGAATCCTACTCCTTCCCAGAGGAGGCGTAAGGAGGCCCAACGAGGAGAAATACTTTTATTTCTCCGTGTTTTTTCCTCTTTCTATGCAAGCTGCATACTGCAGCACACATAGAAAGAGGAAAACACCATCAGTGATTGTTTTTGTGCAGGAAGGTGTCCTTTCCTGCACAAAAACAATCATCACCGCAACCCAGACACCCTTGCACCATGTTGCAATGGTGCCTGCGTTGGCGCATGGCAGTTAATTGTGCGGCAGCACAGGGATGCACCTTATTGTTGTAAATATGACGCATCCTTGTGTTTTTTAAATGACGCAGCTCAGCGCAGCAAAATGGCTTCCGGCACCACCCTGCGTCATTTTGTTGTAAATGAGGCCCTAGAGATTTAGTCATGCATGAAGAATTACAGATATTCAAGGATACGGATTACAGATCTATCGTGCAGTTTTTCTTGTGTTAGATTGATATTCAGTCTGAACTAAAGGGATGCTAAAAACTTTGTCATGCACAGGAAATTACAGTTGACATGCTGTCTGTCACATAGCCGTTTCATTTTCCAAAAATCTTCAAATTAGAGATTTAGGCCTCAATTCCAGGTACAGTTTTTAGGTCTCGCGCCTAGCGTTGCAGTGCGCAGCCCTGCTCGCGCAGTGCGATACCTCTTGTACGGGCTTTAGAAAGCTAACCACACGCTTGTGCGTGTGGTTTTGCTTTCGCCTGCTGTTATTGGCTTTCGCGTGTTTTTTTAAAATAAATACAGCATGCGATTGGGCAAAGGCGGGCGCATGTCCCGCCTTTGCTCCTCCCATTCCCACTGGTGGCTAGCACGCGCAGCAGCGCACGTTCGCCTCGCTGCCGCGCTCCCTCCCCTCGCTCCTCTGTGGTGCGCACGCACCACTGGTTTTTTCCAGATAGTATCTGAAATAAGTTTTGCAGCGGTTTTTAAAAGTGTTGAAGTATTGAAGTATTATGCATTGCACTATGTTCACTATGTTCACACAGTATAAAAATGTCTGCCCCATCTTTAGGCCGCTCCTCGGACTTCTGTGAGGCAGAACTCACGTGTTTTCTGCTGACTGTCTTTGGCGTGGATGTACGGAGGAATGTTTGATTACAGGGTAACAGGTTTGGTGGCGAACTCCAGATAAATGTACACCACGCACGCAAAATGTTCCTTTGGGCATTCAGTTCAGCTACTTGCAGCGGTGGAGGGCTCTGCTCTTCGATGTACTTCCTGACAGACTGCTAAGTTTGAAGTGCCTGTCGGGCACAGGTTGCTCTTTTGAAACTTTCTTAGATTTTTCACTGAGGAACAGTGCCGATGCCAATGAGAATAGCACTGATGATCCCAATGGGACTAGTGCCGATGCCAACAATGAGAATAGCACTGATGATACCAATGGGACTAGTGCCGATGCCAACAATGAGAATAGCACTGATGATACCAATGGGACTAGTACCCATGACAACAATGAGAATAGCGCTGATGATACCAATGGGACTAGTGCCGATGCCAACAATGAGAATAGCACTGATGATACCAATGGGACTAGTGCCGATGCCAACAATGAGAATAGCACTGATAACCATGGGACTAGTGCCCATGACAACAATGAGAATAGCGCTGATGATACCAATGGGACTAGTGCCCATGCCAACAATGAGAATAGCACTGATGATAACAATGGGACTAGTGCCGATGCCAACAATGAGAATAGCACTGATGATAACAATGGGACTAGTGCCGACGCAAACAATGAGAATAGCACTAATGATAACAATGGAACTAGTGCCCATGACAACAATGAGACTAGCACTGATGATAACAAAAATCCCTTACCACCCAAATACCCATACACACCCTAAACCCTAAAAAATCCCTTACCACCCAAAAACCTATATTCACCCTAAACCCCAAAAAATTCCCTTGCCACCCAAAAACCCATGCCCACCCTGCCCCCCTAAAAAATCCCTTACGACTCAAAAACCCATACCCACCCAAAACCCTATAAAATTCTCTTGCCATACAAATGCTAAACCCTGTTAAAATCATTATTGCCCAAAAACCCATACCCACCCTAAACCCTAAAGGTTCCCTTGCCATCCAAAACTCACACCCACCCTAAAACCTATAAAATTCCCTACCACTCAAAAACCCATACCCACCGAAACCCTAAAAATTCTCTTACCACCCAAAAACCCATACAAATGCTAAACCCTAAAAAATCCCTTGCCACCCAAAAATCCATACAAATGCTAAACCCTAATAAAATCATTATCAAACAAAAAACCATACTCAACCTAAACCCTAAAGGTTCCCTGGCCACGCAAAACCCATACCCACTCTAAACCCTAAAAATTCCTTATCACCCAAAAACCCATACCCACCCTAAACCATAAAATTTCCGTTGCCCCACAAAAACCCACACCCAATCAAAACCTTAAAAATTCCCTTGCCAACCAAAAACCCATACCCACCGTAAATCCTACAAAATCCTTTGCCACCAAAAATACCACACCCAATTTAAATGATAGAAATGCCCTTGCCACCCTTAAAACCCATACCCACCGTAAACCCTAAAAAAATACCTAACCACTCAAAAACCTACACCCACCCTAAACCCTAAAAGTTCACTTGCCACTCAAAAATCATACCCACCCAATACCCTAAAAAAATCTTACACCCAAAAACCTATACCCCCTAAACCCTAAAAATCCCTTTCTACCAAAATACCCATACCCACCCTAAATCTAAAAAATTCAGTTGCCACCCAAAACCCCATACCCACCCAAAACCCTAAAAAATACCTTACCACCAAAAAATCCATACCCACCCTGAACCCTAAAAATTCTCTTGACACCTGAAAACCCATACCCACCATAAACTCTAAGAAATCCCATATAACCTAAAAACCCATACCCACCCTAAAACCGAAAAAATCCCGTACCACACTAAAACTCATACCCACCCTAAAAACTAAAGATTCCCTTGCCACCCAAAAACCCATACCCACCCTAAACCTTAAAAATTCCCATGCCACCCAAAATCCCAACCCTTAACCCTAAAAAAACACCTTATCACCTAAAAAAGTATACTCACCCTATACCCTAAAAAGTACCTTACCACCAAAAACCCGCACCCACCCTAAACCCTAGAAATTCCCTTGCCACCCAAAAACCCATACCAACCCTAAGACAAACCTCACAACCCAAAAACCCATAACCACACTAAACCCTAAAAATCCCTTACCACCCAAATACCCATACACACCCTAAAAAACTCCCTTACCACCCAAAAACCTATATTCACCCTAAACCCTAAAAATTCCTGTGCCACCTAAAAACCCATACCCACCCAAATCCCTAAGAATTCCCTTGCCACCCAAAAACCCATACCCACCCGAAACCCTATAAAATTCTCTTGCCATGCAAATGCTAAACCCTATTAAAATCATTATCGCCCAAAAACCCATACCCACCCTAAAGGTTCTCTTGCCACCCAAAACTCACACCCACCCAAAAACCCATAAAATTCCCTACCACCCAAAAACCCATACCCACCCTAAGACATAACTTACCACCCAAAAACCAATAACCACTCTAAACACTAAAAATTCCTTATCAACCAAAAACCCATACCCACCTTAAACCATAAAATTGCCCTTGCCCCCACAAAAACCCACACCAATCCAAAACCTTAAAAAATCCCTTGCCACCCAAAGCCCCATAACCACCGTAAAGCCTACAAAATCCCTTGCCACCAAAAATCCCATACCCATCTTAAAAAACTAAAAATTCCCTTGCAGCCCATAAAACCCACACCCACCCTAAACCCTAAAAAATCCCTTACCCCTCCAAGACCTACACCCATCATAAACCCTAAAAATTCAACTGCCACCCAAAAAACGAATCCCCACCCTAAAATATCCCTTCCATTCAAAAACCCATACTCACCCTAAACCCTAAAAATTCCCTTGCCACTCTAAAACCAATACCCACCCTAAAGATTCATTACCACCCAAAAACCAATACCCACCCTAAACCCTGAAGGTTCCCTTGACACCCGAAACCCATACCCACCCTAAAACCTAAGACAAACCTCACAGCCCAAAAACCCATAACCACTCTAAACCCTAAAAATGTCTCATCACCGAAAAACTCATACCCACCCTAAACCATAAAATTTCCCTTGCCCCCCAAAAACCCACACCCACCCTAAAACTTAAAAATCCTCTTGCCACCCAATAAACCATACACACTGTAAACCATACAGAATTCCTTCCCGCCAAAAAGCCCACACCCATCCTAAACCCTAAAAAATCCCTTACCACTCAAAGACCCACACAAACACTAAACCCTAAAAGTTTAATTACCAACCAAAAACCCATACCCACCATAAACCCTAAAGGTTCCCTTACCACCCAAATACCCACACTCCCCCTAAACCCTAGAAATTCCCTTGCCACCCAAAAACCCATACCAACCCTAAGACAAACCTCACAACCCAAAAACCCATAACCACACTAAACCCTAAAAAATCCCTTACCACCCAAATACCCATACACACCCTAAAAAACTCCCTTACCACCCAAAAACCTATATTCACCCTAAACCCTAAAAATTCCTGTGCCACCTAAAAACCCATACCCACCCAAATCCCTAAGAATTCCCTTGCCACCCAAAAACCCATACCCACCCGAAACCCTATAAAATTCTCTTGCCATGCAAATGCTAAACCCTATTAAAATCATTATCGCCCAAAAACCCATACCCACCCTAAAGGTTCTCTTGCCACCCAAAACTCACACCCACCCAAAAACCCATAAAATTCCCTACCACCCAAAAACCCATACCCACCCTAAGACATAACTTACCACCCAAAAACCAATAACCACTCTAAACACTAAATTCCTTATCAACCAAAAACCCATACCCACCTTAAACCATAAAATTGCCCTTGCCCCCACAAAAACCCACACCAATCCAAAACCTTAAAAAATCCCTTGCCACCCAAAGCCCCATAACCACCGTAAAGCCTACAAAATCCCTTGCCACCAAAAATCCCATACCCATCTTAAAAAACTAAAAATTTCCTTGCAGCCCATAAAACCCACACCCACCCTAAACCCTAAAAAATCCCTTACCCCTCCAAGACCTACACCCATCATAAACCCTAAAAATTCAACTGCCACCCAAAAAACGAATCCCCACCCTAAACCCTAAAATATCCCTTCCATTCAAAAACCCATACTCACCCTAAACCCTAAAAATTCCCTTGCCACTCTAAAACCAATACCCACCCTAAAAGATTCATTACCACCCAAAAACCAATACCCACCCTAAACCCTGAAGGTTCCCTTGACACCCGAAACCCATACCCACCCTAAAACCTAAGACAAACCTCACAGCCCAAAAACCCATAACCACTCTAAACCCTAAAAATGTCTCATCACCGAAAAACTCATACCCACCCTAAACCATAAAATTTCCCTTGCCCCCCAAAAACCCACACCCACCCTAAAACTTAAAAATCCTCTTGCCACCCAATAAACCATACACACTGTAAACCATACAGAATTCCTTCCCGCCAAAAAGCCCACACCCATCCTAAACCCTAAAAAATCCCTTACCACTCAAAGACCCACACAAACACTAAACCCTAAAAGTTTAATTACCAACCAAAAACCCATACCCACCATAAACCCTAAAGGTTCCCTTACCACCCAAATACCCACACTCACCCTAAACCCTAAAAAATCCCTTACCACTCAAAAGCCCATACCCCCAAACCCTAAAAATTCTCTTGCCACCCAAAAACCCATACAAATGCTAAACCCTAAAAAATCCCTTGCAACCCAAAAGCCCATACAAATACTAAACCCTAATAAAATCATTATCGCCCAAAAACCCATACCCAACCTAAACCCTAAAGGATCCATTGCCACCCAAAACCCATACCCACTCCAAACCCTAAAGATTCCTTAACACCCAAAATCCCATACCCACCCTAAACCATAAAATTTCCCTTGCCCCACAAAAACCCATACCCACCGTACATCCTACAAAATCCCTTGCCACCAAAAATCCCACACCCATCTTAAATGATAAAAATTTCCTTGCCACCCATAAAACCAAGACCCACCCTGAAAATTCCCTTGCCACCCAAAAACCCATACCCACCCTAAACCCTAAAAATTCCTGTGCCACCCAAAAACCCATACCCAACCTAAACCCTAAAAAGTTCCTATCACCTAAAAACCTATATTCACACAAAACCCTAAAAAATACCTTACCACCAGAAACCCATGCCCACTCTAAACCCTAGAAATTCCCTTGCCACCCAAAAATGTATACCCACTCTAAACTCAAAAAATTCCCTTGCCACACTAAAACCCATACGCACCCTAAACTCTAAAAAAGCCCATATCACCTAAAATCCCATACCCACCCTAAACCCTAAAAAATCCCTTACAACTCAAAAACCTATACCCACCCTAAAAATTCAATTGCCACCCAAAAACGTATACCCACCCTAAACCCTAAAATTTCCCTTGCCCTCAGATACCCATACCGACCCTAAAAAATGATTTGCCACCCAAAAACCCGCACAAACACTAAACCTTAAAAGATTCATTACCACCCAAAAACCCATACCCACCCTAAAAGTTCCCTTGCCACCAAAACCTATGCCCACCCTAAACCCTAAAAAATCTATTACCTCCCAAATACCCATACATACCCTAAACCCTAAAAAATCCCTTACCACCTAAAAACCTATAATCACCCTAAATCCTAAAAATTCCTGTGCCACCTACAAACCCATACCCACCCAAATCCCAAAGAATTCCCTTGCCAACCAAAAACCCATACCCACCCTAAACCCTAAAAAATCCCTTACGACTCAAAAACCCATACCCACCCAAAACCCTATAAAATTCTCTTGTCATAGAAATGCTAAACCCTAATAAAATCATTATCGCCCAAAAACCCATACCCACCCTAAACCATAAAATTGCCCTTGCCCCACAAAAACCCACACCCATCCAAAACCTTAAAAATTCCCTTGCCACCCAAAACTCCATACCCACCGTAAATCCTACAAAATCCCTTGCCACCAAAAATCCCATTCCCATCTTAAAAGATAAAAATTCCCTTGCCCCTCATAAAACCCACACCCTCCCTAAACCCTAAAAAAATCCCTTACTCCTCAAAGATCTACACCCATCCTAAACCCTAAAAATTCAACTGCCACCCAAAAACTAATACCCACCCTAAACCCTGGCTAAAATATCCCTAACCATTCAAAAACCCATACTCACCCTAAACCCTAAAAATTCCCTTGCCACTCTAAAACCAATTCCCACCCTAAAAAATTCCTTGCCACCCAAAAACCCATACATGCCACTGTAGAGTGCATTGTCGTAGTCAAGTCTGCTGGTTATGAGTGTGTGGGTGACCATCTTTCTGGAATCTGTTGGGATCCATCTGAATGTTCTTCGAAGCAGGCGGAGCGTGTGGAAGAAGGATGAGGATACTGCGCTGATTTGGCGGTATATTGTGAGCGAGGAGTCCAGTATGATGCTGAGGTTGCGTGTGTGGTCCGTGGGGATGGCAGGGGTTCCTAGTGCGGCTGCCCACCAGGAGTCATCCCAGGCTGAGGAGGTGGGTCCCAGGATGAGTACTTCGGTCTTGTCCGAGTTGAGCTTGAGGCAGCTTTCTTTCATCCAGGTAGCAACAGCCTCCATTCCGCTGTCAAAGTTGGTTCTGGTGGCTGTGGGTTCGTTGGTGAGGAAGGGGAGCAGCTTGATGTTATCGGCGTTGGAGACGATGTTGAGTCCGTGGCTTCTGACGATGGCTGAGGAGGGGGCCATGTAGATGTTGATGAGGGTGGGACTCAGGGAGGAGCCCTGGGGCACTCTGCAGCTAATCTCTGTAGGTTCTGAGAGGAACAGGGGTAGTCTGACACGCTGTGTTTGGCCGGTAAGGAAGGAGTGGATCCAGTCCAGTGCCTTGTCGCAAATGCCGGAGTCATGGAGTCTCGTAATTAGGGTGCGGTGGGAGATGGAGTCGAAAGCGGCTGAGAGATCCAGTAGGATGAGGGCTGCAGTTTCGCCCAGGTCGAGGAGGGAGCGGATGTCGTCGGTGGTGGCGAGGAGTGCGTTCTCGGTGCTGTAGTTACTTCGGAAGCCGGATTGGGAGGTGCCCAGGATGTGGTTCTCCTCGATGAACTCGGAGACTTGGGTGTTGATGGCCTTCTCGATGACCTTGGTTGGGAAGAGGAGGAGGGAGGTTGGTCTGAAGTTCTTGAGGTCTGTCAGGTCGGCGGACAGCTTCTTCAGCAGGGGGTTGATCTCGGCGCGTTTCCAGTTGTCAGGGAAGGTGTCGGTTTTGATGGAGCAGTTGATGGTGTGGCGAAGCTTGGGACGATGGAGGCGGCTGCTCTATGGAAGATGTGGTACGAGCAAGGATCTGATGGGACTCCTGAGTGGATGCTCTTCATAGTCTTGAATGTGTCATCTGTGGTTAGCGGAGTCCAGTTGAGCACGATCTGTTGGGGTGGGGTGTGGTGTGGTTGCGTGAGGTGGTGGCGGGAATAGTGGCAGGGTCTTGGGTGTCGAAGCTGTAGTAGATCTGCCTGATCTTGTGGTGGAAGAAGGTGCCGAGTTTGTTGCAGAGGTCTTGGGAGGGTGGGATGTCTGTGGTCTTGCTTTGGTCCTGGCAAACTCCTCGATGATGGGTAAGAGTTCTTTGCTGTTGTGTGCGTTGGTGTTGATTCTGTATTGTAGGGCCATTTCTTTGTGGTTTTGAGGAGAATGTGGTGTGCGTTGACAGCGGATTTGAAGGTTGCGTGGTTTTGTTGTTCCTCCATCTCTTCTCAAGTCGTCCGGACTCATGGAGGGTGGGGGTGAACCAGCTGGCTTTCTTCAAGTGTTGCTTGCCTGGTGTCTTCTTGAGGGGGCCAGAGTGTCGGCGCAGTTGGAGATCCATTGGTGAAGATTTTGCGCTGCTGTGTTGGCGTCTGTTGGTGTTGGCGGAGTGGTTGTGCTGAGGAAGTCGATGAGAAGATCTTCTGTGGCCTTGTTCCAGGTATGACGGGGGATGATGAGGACCGTAGTGTACGGTTGGCATGGCAAAGGCGAGATGCACGCAGTGGTGGTCAGTCCAGCAGAATTCGGTGGTGTGGCTGTAGGGGATGTTTCCGCTGGCAGAGAAAATGGGGTCGAGCATGTGTCCAGCTGAGTGAGTCGGTGTGATGACTAGCTGCTTGAGTCTGATTTTGACGAGGTTCACCAGTAGGGAGGCGGTGTTCTGGTCACTGGGGTTGTCCAAGTGGAAGTTGAGGTTTCTGAGTAGGATGTAATCAGTGGATGCTAGAGCTTGGGGTGCGATGAGGTCTACGATGGTGACAGTGAAGAGCGGGCAGGCAGGGGGGGCCTGTAGATGAGGGTGCTGCAGAGGGTGTTGTTGGTCTGGATCTGGAAGTGGAGGTGTTCCATGGTTGTCATTGGGTCAGGTCGGTTGGGCAGCGAGAGGATCTGGCATGCTGGCGTGGGTGAGGATGTGGCTGCAGTTCTGGCAGGAGAAGGGTCCTGGGGTCTTCTTCTGTGGCACGAGGTGGCAGGCGGCATGGTGTCCTGAGTTGTGGGTGAGGAGGGTGCTGGCGTCATAGTGGTGGAAGGTCCGAGAACCAGGGTCCCTGGTGCTGGGCATGGTCCAGGCACATACGGGTGCAGACAGGCCTGCCTTTGGTGCGCCAGCGGCTGCCATTAAGTTGTGCTGCGGGGCTGGACAGCTGGGAGGCAGGAAATGCGGGAGCAGGAAGGGTCACTGTAGGGGGCAGGCCATGTGGATCAAAGCAACAGGGATGAGGGCGGCAAACAAAGGAAAGAAAAAGGTAAAAAAGGAAAAAGCTAAATAAAGGCAGAAAGGAAGAAATCAGAAAAGAGAGGCAGAGGGACAGCCCAGCAGCAGAGCAGTGACGCTCTGCCACTAGACCACCAGATATGAGGCGCAGGCAAGGGTCTGCGGGTGGAGGTGGGCCTCGAACTCCTGATCAAGGGTCAGCAGCAGCAACAGGGGCATCAGCAGCTACCAGGCGGAGCTTCGCTGTGAAGGGAGCAAGTCCACTAGAAGGTCCTTGTTTGCTACTTCCACTCCAATCTAAGTAACAGTAGGGAAAGTGTTGGACTTCAGAGGGGTTCAAATGGCCATTTCCATTCCACCCTAAGAAAAAGCAGGGAAAGTGCTGAATTTCGGAGAGGTTAGATTAACTATTCCCACTGCAATGTAAGCAACAGCTGGGAACGTGTTGGACTTCAGAGGGATTTGATTTACTATTCTCACCCCAATATATATAAAACAGAAGGAAAAGTATTGGACTTCAACGGGTTTATATTTACTATTCTCACTTCATCCAAAAAAAACAGTAGGGAAAGTGTTGGACTTTGGAAGGGTTATATGAACAATCCCCACCCCAATTAAGCAATAATAAGGAAAGCATAGGAATTGGATAGACTAGATTTACTGTTCCCAAGCAACAGTAGGGAAAGTGTTGGACTTCAAAAAGGTTACATATACCATTCCAATACTGTCATTTAAAAAAAATATTTAAATACCTTAAAACATAAAATGATTAACCATAGTTAAACTAGAAAATATAGATTGTATAAATTTAAATAAAATGCACAATTTATTATAAATATACAAAATAAACGTATAATTAAATGAAATATTTAAATAAACATACGTAGAATTCACTTCTCTCACTACAACTGAAAAAACTACAAACACCAAGAAGATAAATTAAAATATAAATAAAACAATAATAAAATTAAAATAAATGAAACATATAAAAATAATAAATGTAATATACACTTGCTGATATATATATTACTAATTATTTCTTTAATAGTCTAAATAAAACTATTTTTTCATTTTATATATTTATTCAATGAAATAATTTCTCACCCTATTCCCCTACAAACTGAACATGCTTCTAAATTAGCTATAACTAATTATACTATACAAAATATAAATTAAAAATCTGAAATTAAACCCAAATAAATGAAAGAACAATTAAACAATTAAAACATTACATACTAACCATTTATATATTGATTTTACCTTACCTTACATAACATTAAAAAACAATTAGTTAAAATGTAATTAACCTCCCTCCATATTCCCCTAAAAACCCAATATCCGGTTACTAAATTATAAACTACGTAACATAGGTATTTGTAGATTGCTTATTAACTCTTAGGCATCTTGGTGCTAACAGATGTTTATTGCTATCCAACGGTACTGATTTTATCGACCTCAGATGGTTGAAAGGCTGAGTGGACCCTCCAGGATTTGAACCTATGACCATGAGATTGAACACAGGGCCCTGTAGTGGACACATTTGTCCACTGAGCCACCAGACCCATCTAATTACCTTTTAAAAATTCAATTACACACTTAAAATTGCAAACTATATTTAAAAAAAGACAATTTTACTAATATTATAGGAATATATATCTTTATTTAAAAACAATGTTTATTACAAGTATACTAAAGTACACAATATTAATTACAACAATTGTTTTCATTACCATATTGTATACAATAAAACCTGCATTCTTAATTTTTATATTCTGTTCCACTATATTTTTGTAGTGGTGATATGTTTGACAACATATTTATGTCACATGATATTTTGGAATCAATATTTGTTTCATTCACCATATTTAACATGTACCCATTTTGAAAATGTCCCTTTTCTCATGAAAAGTGTAGTTACAGAACTATTAGTCATTTTCTCTATTCTGGCACAAAGAGAACAAAAACCTAATTGCAAAATGAGGAGCTTATTTATGAGCCCCTTGTTACACTTTTGGCCAGCCGTTGCGTCACTTTTTGTGAGGCTGCAGCGGCATAAATAATGCGCCATGTTGCACCATATTTACAAAGTGACGCATCTAAGCAGATGCGTCACTTTATAAAGCCCTGCGCCACATTATACCTGCGTCGGGTATAATGTATGTAGGGTGGGCGTTCCCCCACAAAAAGCCTCGTAGAAGTGGCGCAATTAAATCTATCAGATTTCACTGCGCCACTTCTAGGAAGCTACTGCGTCACAACCTTGCGCCTACCTCACAGCAGGCATAAGGATGACACAGTGCAATGGGAATAGGCTTCCCCCATGCATTGCTGGAGTTGCATCATGCTTACGAAACAACTCCAGCATTGCGTGGGTTTCGATCCGACAGATACGTCAGGATCAGGGCCGGACTGAGAAGCGAAACTGGCCCAGGCAAACTGCTCGGCCGGCCCCCCTGGGTGGCGGAGGGGGTGCGGCCGAGCTGTTTGCGAGGGCCGGTTTCGGCCGATTTTGATACAGGGGGCCGATATTGTTGACCCCCTGTAACAAAAACGGCCCCCAGGGGTCCAAAACCGGCCCCCACCCTGGCGGCCCACCGGGGAAACGCCCGGTGCCCGCTCCGGCCAGTCCGGCCCTGGTCAGGATTCCTGACGTATCTGTCATTCCTTGCGACATGGTGCGCCGTACAATAAATGCGGCACATCCATCATGTTGCAAGGAGGGCACACTGAAAAGTGTTGCATCGCTGCTTTCAGGCAGCGATGCAACACTTTTTATAAATGAGGCCCTTAGTGTTTGAGACTGTATGTACAAAAAGCCCACTGCCAAAAACACATTTTTCAACTTAGTGAAGGACTCCTATCTTTAACATGGGCACATTTTAAGGTTTCATTTTTCACAAAAACAGCTAGTGCATGACTATCAAATTGTCCTTCTCTATTCCTGAACAAAGGATTCACCGGCTCCTTTTAGGAGGCCTAGTTTTATACCCCACACACACCGAAGTACAACATTTGGGCTCACTCCTCAAAATTATTTTTGTTAACATTGTGAAAGATTCCTATAATTAAAGTTGGCACATTCTGAGGTTTTTATTCCCATGAAAAAGAGAGCTGTATGTCAGCCAAAGTGACTTTCTCTACTCTTACATTATGAGCACACCAGCTCAGTTCAGGAATACAATTTGTAAGACTCTTGTATATGATTTGCCCTTCAAATAACAAGACCATCAACGCTAAGAAAGTCTCTTGTAGATGACATGGGCGCTTTTGAGAATGTTTAAGCCTTGTTTAAGAATTTCTATTTTACACTCCAAATATAAAAGGCTGAACAAATGGATGTTTCAACTTTGTGAAAGTTTCCCATGTTTCACCTGGGCACATTTTGAGAATGTGTCTTCCCATAAAAAGGCAGATGTACCACTGCAAACTTGATTTTTTTCTACTCTTGCACAAAGGACAGCTAGCTCCATTCTGGAAATCCACTAACAGAATTTGTGCTCCCAAACACAGTAAATGTTTAAAGTTTGTTAAACAAGGTTAATGTGCATATATATATATATTGCAACCTGGGTTTTGTGGATTCCGGAGTGCTTCCTAATCGCCAGTGGTGCTAGTTTGAGGCGATGCCACATCACGCCTCTAACAATCGAAAAATCTCACTTCTCACATGAAGAATGGACCAGCACTCAAATCTCTGGAATTATTCAATTTAATTCAAAGGCAGCATTCGTGAGGATATATATATATATATATGTATATGTATATGTATATGTATATGTACATATATATATATATGTATATGTATATGTATATGTATATGTATATATATATATGTATATGTATATATGTATATATATGTGTGTGTGTGTGTGTGTATATATATATATATATGTGTATATATATATATATATTCACTGAAAAAACCATAGGTTTCAGGGGCGTTATAGTTTGTTGGACATTTCACTCGTACAAAACCATAGAAATTCCCCCGTTATAGTTAGTTCAGCTAACTATAACTCGCGCCTCCGCAATGCACTGCTGATGACGTCACATATTACATCACTCATGACATGGTCAGTGACATCACTGATGACATCACTGATGACATCTCAAATGACATCACTGATGACATCACTGATGACATCATCCTTGTGATAGAGTGGCAGACCTCCTCTCACCCTAATATAACCTTTGATACACACACTCAAAAATACAAACTACCATTTTCAAAACAATGGACATACCGATACCAATTACAACAAACCTATTCAGTAATTCCAAGATCTACACACACATCCACTCATTCACCAACAGTCCCTATACAGTCACTCATACATGTACTCACTCATCATATGTACTCATACACCTAAACATCCTGTTACACACCGCCACTCATCCATAGAGTTACTCACACACAGTCACACATGCAAACAAAGTATCAAACATCCATTTACTTGCATATACAGTTATACACACACTACCACACTTACTTCTACAGAAACTTACACATACTTACTCTCTTAAACAATCACTTATAGAAACACCTACTTATTTGTACAGGAACTCTTCCAATCTCTCACTCACATATACTCACTTATATACACCAATACTCACATATACTAGTTTAAAACATATGTAGTTACTCATAAAGACACTATTGAGACAGTCATTCACTCACTAACACACCCATACACATACTCATCCACCTATACAGTCCTGCACACATGCTGTCTTCAACACATACAAACAGTGAGTCCCTCATTCATGCATCTATGCACTAAGTAATACCCCCACCGAACCATACAGACACTCAGACTGATACTCAAAAAAACAACTAATAACCCATATAGACACTCATGTAGCTACTCACCAACCCATGCAGCCACTTATACACAAAGTGAGAGACTGATACAGATATTTTCATATTTAAACATTACTCACTAACCCATGTATTCACTAAGATACACTTAGTTATACAATCAATTTTACAAAAAAAAATCATCCATTTAGACACTTATATACCCATTTATTCTTCCATCGACCTTGAGATATACATATATAAAACATATTTAATTTTCAGAAAAACACATTCACTGGATGATGTCATCAGTGATGTCATTTGAGATGTCATCAGTGATGTCATGAGTGATGTCACTGACCATGTCATGAGTGATGTAATATGTGACGTCATCAGCAGTGCATTGCGGGCGCGCGAGTTATAGTTAGCTGAACTAACTATAACAGGGGAATTTCTATGGTTTTGTACGAGTGAAATGTCCAACAAACTATAACGCCCCTGAAACCTATGGTTTTTTCAGTGAATATATATATATTTATTATACTATGTATACATGTGAAAATGTCTCGGTCCCCGGTTTGCCTCGGTGGCACAGAAAAAATGGGTGGAACTGACGTCAGCACGCCGACGAGATCCTCTTATGGCTCCGATGACGTCATACGGTGTCGCGAGCGGAGCCGTGCTCGTTGACGTGGGAGAGCTAGGAAAGAATTTCCGTGGAATGCTGGTGCAGGGGATATTCACCTAAGTGTTCAGGCTAGTCCTTTGGGAGCAACTGTTTATGTTGCCACTCCAGAAACCGAAACCAGTGATCCGAGGGCAGAGGCCCTGCAGATGGCACACGAGGTGGGGTGCCCAGTCGTGTGCACCGGCGGGGCAGCGAAGTGACAAGCACCACAACCCACAAAAAAGGTAACGAGAGCACTGAATAACACAGGATCTTCTCTTTGTATCTGGCAGGAACAACGAAGTTAAAATGCCCTAGTACCAAAATGTAGAATTAGTGCTACAACGGTCTTCAAGAGGACCTGCGATGCCGCTTCTGCCTCCCGTGCCCTGGAGGCGGCACATGGGTCACGCGGTTCTGTCATACTGCTGTGGGACGCACACTCGTTGACCTCTCATGGCACTGCTCCACACTTCAGGGAGGACGCTTTCCATTAGCTATGTTTTCTGATGACATGTCGCGCCGGCCCCGTCCAACAACAGAACTCCTTTAGATCCAAACAGACTCTTCCACTCTCTCACCGGAAGTGAAACCAGGCCACGCGGACACTTTCAGAATACAACAGCCGGGAATGCACTTTTCGGTAAAAAAAACACATTCCTTCCTCCTAATTAATCAAATAAACGTCTCACTGAAGAACAGGGGCCAGCTTCGATCGGTAAACAGCCGTTACAACGACTTTTTACTTTGCGATACCATTACAATGCATGCATTACCACGCATGCGTTGTACATCACGAAGTCATTACTACGCATTTTTAGAACGCATGGTCATTTACCACGCATGCCTTTACAACGGATTTTGTTGTAAAGGTATGTATGGTAAATGACCATGCGTTCTAAAAACATGTAGACGATCCATGTCGTTGTAAGGAAGCAGAGGCTGTTCCGTTTCCTCACAACGACGTGCACCGCCCCTCAGAGATGACGTGAAGCAGGAACCACGAGGAGAGAGGAACCATGAGGAGTGAGAGGTAAGGGGGATTGGGCATGGGGTGGGGGTTTCTTTTCTAGGGTTTAGGGTAGTGCAGTGGTGTTTGGGTGGTGTAGGGGGTCGTGCTGGGGGTAGGTTTTTAGGGTTTAGGGTAGTGCAGTGGTGTTTGGGTAGTGTAGGGGGTCGTGCTGGGGGTAGTGTTTTAGGGTTTAGGGTAGTGCAGTAGTGTAGGGGGTCGTGCTGGGGTAGTGTTTTAGGGTAGTGCAGTGGTGTTTGAGTAGTGTAGGGGGTCATGCTGGTGGTAGTGTTTTAGGGTTTAGGGTAGTGCAGTAGTGTTTGTGTAGTGTAGGGGGTCATGCTGGGGGTAGTGTTTTATGGTTTAGGGTAGTGCAGTGGTGTTTGGGTAGTGTAGGGGTCGTGCTGGGGGTAGATTTAGGGTTTAGGGTAGTGCAGTGGTGTTTGGGTAGTGTAGGGAGTCGTGCTGGGGGTAGTGTTTTAGGGTTTAGGGTAGTGCAGTGGTGTTTGTGTAGTGTAGGGGGTTGTGCTGGGGGTAGTGTTTTAGGGTTTGTTAGTGCAGTGGTGTTTGGGTAGTGTAGGGGTAGTGCTGGGGTAGTGTTCTAGGGTTTAGGGCAGTGGTGTTTGTGTAGTGAAGGGGGTCATGCTGTGGGTAGTGTTTTAGGGTTTAGGGTAGTGCAGTCGTGTTTGTGTAGTGTAGGGGGTCGTGTTTTAGGGTATAGGGTAGTGCAGTGGTGTTTGGGTAGTGTAGGGGTCGTGCTGGGGGTAGTGTTTTAGGGTTTAGGGTAGTGCAGTGGTGTTTGTGTAGTGTGGGAGGTCATGTTGGGGGTATATTTAGGGTTTAGTGTAGTGCAGTGGTGTTTGGGTAGTGTAGGGAGTCGTGCTGGGGGTAGTGTTTTAGGGTTTAGGGTAGTGCAGTGGTGTTTGGGTAGTGTAGGGAGTCGTGCTGGTGGTAGTGTTTTAGGGTTTAGGGTAGTGCAGTTATGTTTGGGTAGTGTAGGGTGTCGTGCTGGGGGTAGTGTTTTAGCACTAATTTTTCTTTCTACAGCACTAACCATAATTTCTATGACAAAATGAACCCCTCATTTTGTTCCTTTTTAAATTAAATGTTTTAAGTGTTACCAGTTTATTCCAATCAAGATGGCTTCAGGTGTGCCATACTTTTGTCATAAGTAAGACTGTTAGCGCTCTAGTTGTTCTTTAGAACACTCTGGGAAGCTGCAGTAGAACACAAAGGCATCAACTGACAGGCTGCTCCTGTTGAAATATAACAGGAAGATATTTGAGATCACACTTGAAACATGTCCTAATTTTTCTTTCTACAGCACTAACCATAATTTCTATGGCAAAATGAACCCCCTCATTTTGTTCCTTTTTAAATTAAATTGTTTAAGTGTTACCAGTTTATTCCAATCAAGATGGCTTCAGGTGTGCCATACTTTTGTCATAAGTAAGGCTGTTAGCACTCTAGTTGTTCTTTAGAACACTCTGGGAAGCTGCAGTAGAACACAAAGGAATCAACTGACAGTCTCTGCCCTTGTTGGATGTACATGTTTTACTGAGAATGTCAGACTTCATTCTCACATGACTGAGAAAGATAATGTGAATTTACAGAAAATATGCTCTCATTTTAGCTTCTGGAGCACCTTCCAAAACTGTATGGAACAAGCATGTGAAAATAGTTCTCTCAAACATGATTCATGATATCCCAGCAGAAGGTTTTTCACAGGGTAAAATCACCTTAGAACACACCACAATTCCTGAAATTAGTATGGTACCATCAACAAATGAATTCTAATGTAACTAAAGTCTGTTATCACCCTTTATAGTTCTCCTTTTGGTAACCCTCAAAATCTTCGATTCACTACAATGCATTTCAATGGGGTACTATCATTTATATTGGTCCCAAGATGGCTGCCAGCAATTCCAGGATGAAGTGCTGACAGCCAATCAGATCTCACGATGACATGTGTGGTTAGGCTCCGCCCAGATATATATGTGTTTTCTTTTTCAAATTTCTCAGGAACTACTGAAGGGATTTGCACCATTTAAGCAAAAGGCACGACTCTGAACCAAGGGCTACCTTTTTGGCAAATTTGGTGTAATTCTGTTGAGCAGTTCGGGCTGTAGCTGCGACTAAAGGTTCCTATGGAAAATTGGATGGGGAAAACACGTTTTGGGACCCCCCCTTTTTTCTCGGCCCCCACTTGCCGAATCACCCCGAGACTTTCAGGATAGGAGCGGACCGGAGCGCCCCAACAAGTTGGAAAATTTTGCGAAGATTCGTCAACCGGCGCCAAAGTTATTTCAAATAGAATGTTGCGGATTTCCTATGGAAAATAGGTCCTAACTATAACTATCTACTGGCGACCGCCAGTAGATAATATATGTGTGTATATATATATATATATATGTGTATATATATATATATATATATATATATATATATATATATATATATATATATATATATATACATACACATACACATACTGGTATTTATAGAGTGTGAGCCTGGTTAGCTAGAAAGAGCCCCAAGAGCAGGTAGAAGGAATACTTTGAGAGAAAGAAGAGCTTTGTGAGGAGAGGACCATTTCATTCTTGAATTATAGAGACAAAAATTATAAAGATGCGCCAGTTCTTAAATCTATTTCTCTATTGTAATAATCCTAAAGTGTCAGAACGAATCAGTATGGGGAGTTTATTGCAATCAGAAATACAGTTGTATCTTCTTAATGGAGACTAGAGTTGATAAGATGGGGGCTACAAAAGAAAATGAGAACTCCGATACTTGGATTTTTAAGGCAGTGTGAACCGTCCAGGATGAACACAGTTTAAATCAGTTAATGCTGCATTTGAAGTGGGATTCATAGATATGGGATAATTCCAGTCTATCTCTAGTGGTGACTTGAGTACCACTATTATCACATCACATCATCTCATGTGCATATATAAGGTGCACATTCACGCCTGGGGGTTTCTTGTTGCTGAATACCATATGTTTTTTGTTATCCAAGTAAATAGTACTTATTGTATAGACCTTGGAAGGAATAAAGGCTGAATGGTAGCACCAGGATTCCAATATGTGAGAGAGTGGTCAAACACACATCCCTCAAGTGGATTCATTCATTTAATAAGCCACCAGACTAACACGATCTGTATGGGTTCTTCAACATACCTATCATTACACACATCACTGTAATTGCACAATAACTCTGTGAGGACTTGTACATGACTATAATCATGCACTATCTCTGTGTGTTATCCCTGTGCATCCCATTAGTCACACACTATCTGGGTGGGGACCTGGGCATGTCTATAAACACACACTATCTCTGTGAGGACCTGGGCATGTCTTTAATCACACACATTCTCTTTGGCAACTGTGATAATACTATAGTCACACACCATCTCTGTGGGGACCTCAACATCTCTATAATCACACACTATCTCTGTGGGGACCTGGGCATGTCTATAATCACACACTATGTTTGTGGGGTCCTGGGCATGTCTATAATCACACACCATCTCTGTGGGGACCTGGGCATGTCTATAATCACACACTATCTCTGTGGGGACCTCGACATCTCTATAATCACACACTAACTATGTGGGGACCTGGGCATGTCTAAAATCACACACTAGCTCTGTGGGGACCTGGGCATGTCTATAATCACACACTAGCTCTGTGGGTACCTGGGCATGTCTATAATCACACACCATCTCTGTGGGGACCTGGGCATGTCTATAATCACACACTATCTCTGTGGGGACCTCGACATCTCTATAATCACACACTAACTATGTGGGGACCTGGGCATGTCTATAATCACACACTATCTCTGTGGGGACCTGGGCATGTCTATAATCACACAAATTCTCTTTGGCGACCGTGGTAATACTATAGTCACACATCATCTCTGTGGGGACTTGAGCATTCCTGTAATTACACGCAAGCTCTGTTTTGGCTTGAGCATCATCAGCTTCGCATTCACTGTATGGGGCTTTGTGAATACTGAAAAGTAGAAAAGTTAGATTTTTGGTCTAAGTTTACATTTGTGAATACTGAAAAGTAGAAAAGTTAGATTTTTCTCTAAGTTTACCTTTGTGAATCGGGCCCTATTTTAATGAGGACTTAAACACAATCATCTTCATGCACTATCTCTGTGGGGACTTAAACATCGCTATAATAACACACTATCATTGTGGGGGCTTGAAAAAACTATAATAAAATACTATCTTTGTGGGGACTTGAACATCACTATAAAAACATACCATCTCTGTGGGGACTTGAGCATTCCTGTAATTAAACGCAAGCTCTGTTTCAACTTGAAGCACTAGGGGGTGCCATGAGGCACAGGGTCAAGACTGATTTGCATATAGCTAGGTCTGAACTGGGGTGGCAAAGTGAGCTAAAGAACGATGATGGATTCAACCCAGATCTGTGACTGGGGGTGAGTGACTGAAAAGGTTCAGCACTCCATCCATCACCTCCTTGTGTTTGCTTTGTTCACCCTAAGTTGGCAGGGCATGCCCAAACGTGGGTCCCTTGCTCACTTTGCCACTGGATTCAAGCTAGCCTGGCTGATGAGGGGGTGTTACCCCAAAACCGGCCCCAGGATGCTTGTTTCCGGTCCAAGGAAGACTTGGCTTGGCAGTTCAGGCTGGACTGTTCCCGATGAGGCACAGGGTCAAGACTGATTTGCATACCAAAACGCGTTATTTCCCCATATTAATTTCTATAGGAAACTTTAGACACCGCTACAGCCCGAACTGCTTAATGGAATTACACCAAATTTGGAAGAAAGGAAGCTGTTGGTCCAGAAAACGTCCTTTTGTTAAACAGTGTAAATCCGTTCAATAGTTGCAGAGTTATTTAAAGGTTTTTCAGATACTCAACTGGGGACGCAGAGGATCCGCGATCCCACCTGAGATCTCGTGCTATGATCTCATTGGCTGCCAACACTTCAAACTAGGAAGTGTTGGTAGCCATCTTAAGACTCGGTTTTACCAAGTCACTGGAATTTTTTTTTAAAACAAACCGTGGGCAGGATAGAAACACCATGACCCCCTAGGCCTCTGTGGGGGTCCGCACAGGGTCCCCACGGAGCCTAAAAAAGCTTTTTTTTTAAAAAACATTTTCGTTGGGAGTCGCACTGGATCTGCGAATCCTGCTGAAAATCTAAAAAAAAAAGCGCGTGCTTCTTTAATTATTGGCCCCGGGGTGGGTCAAGTCCCGAGGGCATCATACCGAAAAAGGAAGGGGCGCACGGGCCCCTCCTCCTGAGGCTTATTATGCCCCAGGGACAACCACCTCCCTGGAGCGTCTTTATTTTGTCTGTAGGTGGCCTCTATGACCCCCGCAGCCCTGGGGACCACCACTTTCCCAGAGGTTTTCTAAAATGTAATGCGTGGGGGGGGGGGTGCTCGGCCTTGGGAACCACCACCTCCCTGGGGCAAAATTGAAGCAAGGAGGGTGGCCTTGCGGCCCCTCCTTCGGGAGCCATAGATGGCCCTGGGGACCGCCACCCCCCAGGGTGGACTCTGTCTTAGGGTGCCCACCCCCTGGGACCTAGCTCTTTGCTATGGCTTTGTAGGATCTTTACTGCTCCCGCCAAGCCATAGCAAACTGTGTTCCGTTTTGAGCAATTGAGAGCATATTGCTCTTGCTTGCTCAAAGCGGAGCACAATTGCTTTGATGGAGAGGAACTGCATGTTAGCAGCTCCTTCTGTCAACGCAATGCCAACTTCCGCAGGAGGCGGGGAGGCGGCAGGGAGCACTGGGGCCTTGAGGCTCCTCCTGAAGTCCCCAGCAGAGTGGGTGCCCAGGCCCCAGGGGATGGTGTCTCCGGGGCCAAAATCTGCTCTGGAGGGAGGGCCTCTCAGACCCCCTCCCTTTAAAAAAAAAAAAAAAAAAAATTTTTAAGACTGACCCAAGGCAAAAATTTGCCTCCTCCACGAATAAATAAAGACAGGCAAGTTGCCGGCGACCACACACCCTTTCTCCGCCACTTTACAAACGCGCCTCCTGGCGCAGTGCTGGTTGGGGGATAAGGTCCCCTTCGCTCCAGAGGGTCCTTGGGGGCCAACAAGCCATCCTGTTACCTCCAGTAAGTCTCACAGAGCACGATTGCTGAGAGGACTTCGGAGGCCACCTCCTTTCTCCACCACTCTGCAAACGCGCCTCCTGGCTCACTGCTGGTTGGGGGATAAAGTCCTCTTGGATGCTGAGGGGTCTTGGGGGACCAGAAGCCCTCCTGTTAACTCCAGTAAGTCTGACACAGCAGGATTCGTGAGAGCTGGTCAGAGGCCCGCCCTCTTTCTCCACCACTCTGCAAATGCGACTGCTAGTTAAAAAGCCTTAGAAATTCACTGGAAAAAACAAAGGTTACAGGGACGTTATAGTTAGGCTCACATTTCACTCGTACAAAACCAGTGAAATTCAGCAGTTACCTAAGCTTTCTATAACTTTCAACCCCACAATGCACTGCTTATGATCTCGTATATTACATCTCTCTTGACATAGCCAGTGACATCACTGATGACATCTCAAATGACATCACTGATGACATCCTCCACTGAGTGTGTTTTGTAAAAGTTTTTCACACTGAATAATAAATACTGACGTACTGCATAATTAAATTCATATTTTTTGTGTAGTACTAATGAGTTTTAGTATTTTTACATATACTATCTTAAGTATAATTCTGCTTTTAAAGTGGGCGTACTATTTATTAGTGGGCTAGTCTGTTCACTGACATGTGTCCCCTGCTAATCTGTGTCTATGGTACTGCATTGCAATAGTCTAACCTGTTCATTAAGACTTAACTCTGTAGTGGTGGCTCAGTATAGTTCTGTTTTATGACATACTGACCAGTTTCCTAAGACCTGTTTCCGTTGTGAAGAATGACTGTAGTAGTAGTTTCTTAACAAGCCTTTCTGTAGGGTGGTGATTCAGTGTAGTAGACATTTGCAACAGACTTACCTCTCTGCTCCCACCTTTCTCTAGGATCAAGAATGATTTTACTAGTGCTTTGTGACATAGTGCCTTGTCCTTTAAGACCTCTGTACTGGGTGTGTGTTGTAGTGCGGTGTGTAAAATTGACATATTCTCTAAAACAGAGGTCTTCAAACGGGGGGTGGGGGCATAAGTGACCTCCGGGGGTGGGGAGATAGGCCATATGTTTAGACCTATTTAAACCATGCCAATTTAGCAGAATAATTATGAAAAAAGTGGAAAATTGGTGGGGGGGCAAGTTTTTTTTTGTTGTTTTTTTTTGGGGGGGGGGGGCAGCATTAGGAAGTTTGGGTTTTCAGTACAGGGGACTCGCCTTTGATCTCGCCCTGCGGGAGCAGAAAAAGTTGCTGCTCCTGATAGGGAGAGAGCAAAGAGAAAGTGCCAGCTCCCGCCAGCACCCAGGATGATGATGGCCACTGTCTGTGGCTGCTGGTGCCTCGGGGTTTCCCCCGCCTCCCCCAATGACCCCTGCATTGTGGGTGCCTGGGCGGGCACCAAGACACCCGCCAAAAATAAAAAAATAGGGATGGCTCCCGCAAGTGCCGCTGGCTGGGGCCATAGGGGCCCTAGCTACCTCAGCTGCCATAAACAGTAATGTAGCTGTGGATGAGGCACCCACTTAAGAAAAAATATGCTGCTCCTTCGGGCACACATGATATGTGGTGGCTGGGCCACATGGCCCTGCGGCTACTCCCCCCGCCCCCCTAGCTAAAATTAAAAATGTGCGTTTCCTAGGTGTCCACTGGGACACCCGTAACATTATTATGAAGAGTAAAAAAAAAAGTGAATAATAAATGCGCTGCTGGAGCCAGTCCATTATTATTCACTGCCCTGCGAGGGCTGGTTTTTTTTTTTTTTTTTAGTTTTTTTTCCCTTAGCTTGGTGATGTCCCTAGAAAGGACAGGCACACCACACCACCAAGCATTTATTTAATGTTGTGAGGGGCTGCAGTAGCTTCCCGGTGACATAAACAAAATCCTGTATGTCTTCTGGGTCATTAAATCCATGACCTCTGGAGAATTTACTATATGTTTCAAAAAGGCTCTTAGCTGGAACTCTGTGCCCTTCAGTTGGAGTACAAGGGCCTCTTGTGGTTGTATTTATGATTGGTTTCTGTGGGCTGAAAATTTTTAAAAGAAAGACATGTTAGTTTAATTTTTGGGAGAAAAAAAAGTCTTACAGTATCTTAACATTTGTCAGCCCACAAAATGTAATCATAAAATCTATGTTAAAAGGGAGACTTAGACATGTTGATTCTATTTATTTTAATTAAAACTTTATTTAAAATGTTTACAGTAATCATGGTTATTAAACACTGCACTGTGTAAACTACTGAAATATACATTTGATTAAAAATATTGGGGATTTTTGAAAAAAGAAGATAGATCTACTTTATAAATTGATATACTCGCCCCTAGATGAAGCCAGATAGGTCCACTTTTTATATTTTGGTGTAGTGACTCTTTGACAAAGTCAGTAAGTCTGCCTGAGTATGGCCAGGACCTTCGAGACCAAGTGTGTGCTGCAGCCAGTCCCGCTGTATGCATGGCCAAAGGCCATGTGTGAGTTTGCTTGTCTGCAAGGGGTTGGACACAGAGCCTGACCAAAGGCAAGGCCTTTTAGCCAACCCCACCCCATGGATGGCCTTTGGCCAAGCGCAACATTGGTTGGCTCCCCATGAGGCCTCCCACCCCCAAGCCTTAAGAGGCCCCAGGACCCCCGGGCCAGCTCTTTAACTGTGTCCCAGGGAGCAGACCTCTGGGACACAGTTTTCCCTGCCCAAAGGAGCGCGGACAGGGAAAGCAAGTGTGGTTCCCCCTGGCTGGAGCTTTGAAAAAGCATGGCTTTATGCATGTTAATAAAATATTACTTTACGTTCAACAAACCCCTTGAAATTCACTGATAAAGCCAAAGGTTTGAGTGATGTTATAGTTGGGTGAGAATTTCAGTGGCAGCGTAACATTTTAAACTAAAAAATCCACTGACATTCCCAGTTATAGTTATCTCTAGTAAATATAACTTTGCCCCAAAGGTACATATAACTGGCGCCCTCTCCATGCTCTGTTAATTTCCCACTTTGCTAGATCACTCATGGCATGTTCTATGGCTAGGGTATGAAATATGGTTACCTTAGTGCACGAGTTAAAGTTACTAGAGGTAACTGGTGATTTTAAGTGGATTTTTTTGTTTAAAACTTTACGTTGTTACAGAAATTTTTACCTAAGTATAACGTCACTTTTACCTTTGTTTATATTTTTTTCCGTGAAAGAAAAAAATGTGTGAAAGAAAGTGTGTGTGTGTGTATATGTATATATGTATATATATATGTATATATGTATATATGTATGTATATATATATATATATATATATATATATATATATATATATATATATATATCTACTGGCGGTCGCCAGTAGATAGTTATAGTTACAACCTATTATCCATAGGAAATCCGCGACATTCTATTTGAAATAACTCTCTTGCCGGTTGACGTATCTTCGCAAAATTTTCAAACTTTGTGGGGCGCTCCGGTCCGCTCCTACCCTGAAAGTCTCGGGGGGATTCGTCAAGGGGGGTCCCAAAACGCGTTTTCCCCATGCAATTTTCCATAGGAAACTTTAGACACGGCTACAGCCCGAACTGCTGAACGGAATTACACCAAATTTGGCAAAGAGGTAGTTCTTGGTTCAGAAAGAACCCTTTTGTTAAATGGTGTAAATCCGTTCAGTAGTTGCTGAGAAAATGAAAAGTAAAAAGATAGTGATATCTAGGGCCGCGGATCCTCCCGAGCACAGCTGCATGTTAATTGGCTGTCAGCTGGCTGTCAACACTCCAAATCAGGAAGTGTTGGCAGCCATTTTGTCCCTCGGTAGAACCGAGGGACAGAAACAGAAACACCCTGACCCCCTAGGTCTGCTCAGGGGGTCCCACAAGGACCCCTGGGCAAAAAAATTTTTTTTTAAAAAAATCGGCAGGATGCGCTCAGGGAGCGCGAACCCTGCCGGAAAAAAATCGAAGCGCGGTCTCCCGCGCTTCGATAGCACTGGCCCCCGGGTGAGCCAAGTCCCGGGGGCATGCTGGGGGGTAATTTTATGTGTGGGGGCCTCTAAGGGCCCCCAAGCCCCGGGGACCACCACCCCCCGGGGCTTTAATGTAGAATGGTGCGGGAGGGCTCTGAGCCCTCCCGCAGCCCCGGGACCACCACCTCCCCGGGGCTTCTTTTTTTAATTAAAAACCTGTGTGGGGGGCTCCAGCCCCACACGCCCCGGGACCACCACCTCCCCGGGGCACTAAGAAAAAATTACAATGGGGGTCCGTTTTGGACCCCCAGAGCCCCGGGGACCACCACCTCCCCGGGGCTGTGCACTGAATGGGAGGGGGACCGCGCGGCCCCCTCCTGGAGCCCTTGATGGCCCTGGGGACCACCACCCCCAGGGCCGGCTCCTCGCAGTGTCCCGGGGTGCCTACCCCCGGGACACTGCTGTTTGCAATGACAGGACGGGAGCCTCGCGGCTCCCGTCCTGTCATTGCAAACTTGCTTTGGATATTGGAAGAGAGAGCAGGAAACCTGCTCTCTCTTCCAATATCCAAAGCGGATTGCTTTTCCACATGGGGAGCAGCATGTCAGCTGCTCCCCATGTGTAAGCAATGCCGGCTCCCAAGGGACGTGGGGAGCCGGCGGGACTGTGGGGGTTTGGGGACCCCCACAGTCCCCAACGAGAGGCCAGGCCCCGGGGGATGGGGTCCCCGGGGCAAGTAGTGGTCCGGGAGGGGGGCCACGCGGCCCCCTCCCCCCAAAAAAAAACAAATTAAAAAAAAAAAAAACGATCGGGCCTGCAGGCCCCGCCCCTTCCTTCACCACTCTGCAAACGCGCCCCTGGCGCGTTTGCAGAGGGGGAACGATCCCCTTGAATACTGGGGGTCCCTGGAGGCCAACTAGCCCACCAGGAACCTCCAGTATGCGCCAGGGGCTGCCTTGCAGAGAGGTGTACAGAGGCCACGCCCTTTTACACCTCTCTGCAACGCAGCTCTATGGCGCTTTTGGAGGTATATGGTGGGCTAGTTGCACCTCAGGGACCCTCAGGATTCAAGGAGTTAATCCCCGACTTAAAACGCGCCACGGGGCGCGTTTGCACAGTGGTGAAGGGAGGGCGGGGCTTCAGGTGACATGTGTGCAAACAGGCCCCGTGGCGCGTTTTAAGATGGGGAATTAAATCCTCTTCAATCCTGAGGGTCCCTGGGGGCCAACTAGCCCAACAGGTACGTCCAGAAAGCGCCACAGAGCTGCGTTGCAGAGAGGTGTAAAAGGGGTGTGGCCTCTGTACATGTCTCTGCAACGCAGCCCCTGGCGCATACTGGAGGTTCCTGGTGGGCTAGTTGGCCCGTAGGGACCCTCATGATTCAAGGGGACTTAATCCCCCAACTTAAAACGCACCACGGGGCGCGTTTGCACAGATGTCACCTCAGGCCCCGCCCCTCCCTTCACCATTGTGCAAATATTCCTCTAAAATCAGCCGAAATCCGAATTCCGATTTACTCACCTGTTATCAGGAGAGACCTCAGTGCTGCATCTTTCAGCCCAGTACTGATCCTCAAAAGTAATTTTAACCGTACTTACCGGTAACTTGAATTTCCTTCATAGGCTAACATTGACTGGTTTCACTTGGAAATTCTTCTAAGTGTGGAGTTTTGGAACTTTAAAATATTCCTCTAAAATCAGCCGAAATACGAATTCCGATTTACTCACCTGTTATCAGGAGAGACCTCAGTGCTGCATCTTTCAGCCCAGTACTGATCCTCAAAAGTAATTTTAACCGTACTTACCGGTAACTTGAATTTCCTTCATAGGCTAACATTGACTGGTTTCACTTGGAAATTCTTCTAAGTGTTGATTTTTGAAACATACAAATATTCCTCTAAAATCAGCCGAAATACGAATTCCGATTTACTCACCTGTTATAAGGAGAGACCTCAGTGCTGTATCTTTCAGCCCAGTACTGGTCCTGAAAAGTAATTTTAACCGTACTTACCAGTAACTTATATTTTCTTCCATAGGAATCCATTGTCTGGTTTTCAGCAGAAAAGTTTCTCAGTGTCGATTTTCACAAACTACAAATATTCCTTAAAAATCGCCTGTATGACTTAAACGCATTCTTTCAACTGTTTACAGGAGATGCACCAGTGCTGGATCCAGGATCCAACACTGAGTAAGAAAAAGTAACGATAACAGTTTTTACCTGCTAAGTGAATTTCCTTCCATAGGATAACATTGGTGATTCTATGAGAAAAGTTTCTAAGTGTCAACTTTTAAAATACAATAATGTTCCTTAAAAATCACGACTGTAACCAAAACGCTTTTACTCAACTGTTTACAGGAGATGTACCAGGACTCAATCTAGGATCCAGTCCTGTGGTTAGAAAAGTAATCCATAAAGTAACTAATTGCATTTAACTAGAAATTCACATTGAGCTGAATGTTGCATTGTGTTTGAAAATGTGTTGCCCATTGCAACAACTGTAACTACTGTACTTAAAAGTCTATTGCCTATGTGTAAAGTATTTAAACTAAAGTAATTCATTCTGAGAAAGTATTTTTGTAATGTAATGTATAATGTAATTACAATGTAATTTAAAAATAAAATATGTAAAAGAAATTGTTTCTAAAAATGTAGTAAATCAGTATGAAAAAAATTAATATAAAAATTAATACATTTAAAAATTGTCATTTAAAAAACCTTTGAAATTCACTGAAAAAACCGTAGGTTTCAGGCACGTTATAGTTACAAATTAGCATTTTAAAAACCTTTGAAATTCACTGAAAAAACCATAGGTTTCAGACACGTTATAGTTAGAAATTAGCATTTAAAAAACCTTTGAAATTCACTGAAAAAACCAGAGGTTTTAGGGACAGTTATAGTTAGTTGGACATTGCACTCGTACAAAACCCGTGAAATTCCCCGTTATAGTTAGTTCAGCTAACTATAACTCGCGCCTCATAATGCACTGCTGATGACGTCACATATTACATCACTCATGACATGGTCAGTGACATCACTGATGACATCACTGATGACATCTCAAATGACATCACTGATGACATCATCCACGTGATAATCTGATGCAGCTCCTCACACCCTAATATAACCTTTGATACACCCAATCTAAATTACAGAGTGCCATTCGCAAAACCATAGACACTCCAACACCAATAACTACATACCCACTCACTGATTCTTAGGTCTACACACACACATCCACTCACTCACCCGTACAGTCACTCATACTTATGGTCACTCAGTACAGGACTATCATATGCACTCTTACTCCTATATAGACACTCAAACACCGCCACTCATCCATAGAGGTACTCACACACCTAGTCAGTCATGCAAATAATTAAACACACTGCCATTTACTCACCTATACAGTTATACACACACCAGCTCACTTAATCATACAAATACTAGCACATTGTTACGCTCTTATACAATCACTGATACAAGCACACACTCATCCATACAGCCACTATCACAATCACTCACTCTCGCTTATAGCTATTTATATACTCAATACACATATATACTGCCTTTCACATATTTAGTTACTCACACATGTACCACTGGGACATACATTCACTCACTAACACACTCTTACACACACTTACCCACCCATACAGTCTATCACAGATGCACTCTTGAAACCATCCACCCAGTGAATCACCCACTCACACATCTATGCACAGTCGCACACACCCCATCCACACAAACACTCAGGCACCCATACAGATACTCATAGAACCAATAAATAACCCATATAGACACTCATGTAGCTATTCGCAAATCCATGCATCCACTTACACACCAACAGACGGATACAGACATTCACACAGTTTAGTCACTAACCCATGCATTCAGTAAGATACGTTTAATCACTCACTTGTAGAGTCAGTCACGCACGTACTAAATCATCCATTCAGACACTTATACACCCACTCATTCTTCAATACGCCTTTCCCTATATATATTAAACATATTTAAACTTTACAGAAACACACAGTCACTGGATGATGTCATCAGTGATGTCATTTGAGATGTCATCAGTGATGTCATCAGTGATGTCACTGACCATGTCATGAGTGATGTAATATGTGACGTCATCAGCAGTGCATTGCGGGGCGCGAGTTATAGTTAGCTGAACTAACTATAACGGGGAATTCTCACGGGTTTTGTACGAGTGCAATGTCCAACTAACTATAACTGTCCCTAAAACCTATGGTTTTTTCAGTGAATTTCAAAGGTTTTTAAATGCTAATTTCTAACTATAACGTGTCTGAAACCTATGGTTTTTTTCAGTGAATATAATATATATATATATATTTTGACTGAAAAAACCATAGGTTTCAGGCACGTTATAGTTAGAAATTAGCATTTAAAAAAACCTTAGAAATTGACTGAAAAAACCATAGGTTTTAGGGACAGTTATAGCTAGTTGGACATTTCACTCGTATAAAACCCGTGAAATTCCCCTGTTATAGTTAGTTCAGCTAACTATAACTCGCGCCCCCGCAATGCACTGCTGATGACGTCACATATTACATCACTCATGACATGGTCAGTAACATCACTGATGACATCACTGATGACATCATCCAGTGACTGTGTGTTTCTGTAAAGTTTAAATATGTTTAATATATATGGGGAAAGGCGTATTGAAGAATGAGTGGGTGTATAATTGTCTGAATGGATGATTTAGTAGGTGCGTGACTGACTCCATAAGTTAGTGATTAAACGTATCTTACTGAATGCATGGGTTGGTGACTAAACTGTGTGAATGTCTGTATCCGTCTGTCTGTTGGTGTGTAAGCGGCTGCATGGGTTTGTGAATAGCTACATGAGTGTCTATATGGGTTATTGATTGGTTGTCTGAGTATCTGTATGGGTGCCTGAGTGTTTGTGTGGGTGGGGTGTGTGTGACTCTGTGCATAGATGTGTGAGTGGGTGATTCACTGGGTGCATGGTTTCAAGAGTGCATCTGTGATGGACTGTATGGGTGGGTGAGTGTGTGTATGGGTGTGTTAGTGAGTGAATGTATATCTCAGTGGTACATGTGTGAGTAACTACATATGTTAAAGGCAGTATATATGTGTGTTGGAGTATATAAATGGCTATAAGTGAGAGTGTCTGTGATTGTGAGAGTGGCTGTATGGATGAGTGTGTACTTGTATCAGTGATTGTAAAAGAGCGTAAGAATGTGCTAGTATTTGTATGAGTAAGTGAGCTGGTGTGTGTATAACTGTATAGGTTAGTAAATGGCAGTGTGATTAATTTTTTGCATGACTGACTAGGTGTGTGAGTACCTCTATGGATGAGTGGCGGGGTGTGAGTGTCTATGTAGGTGTATGAGTGCATATGATAGTCCTGTACTGAGTGACCGTAAGTATGAGTGACTGTACAGGTGTGTGAGTGGATGTGTGTGTAGACCTAAGAATCAGTGAGTGGGTATGTAGTTATTGGTGTTGGAGTGTCTATGGTTTTGACAATGGCAGTCTGTAATTTAGAGTGGGTGTATCAAAAGTTATATTAGGGTGTGAGAAGATGCATGAAATTATCACATGGATGACGTCATCAGTGATGTCATTTGAGATGTCATCAGTGATGTCATCAGTGATGTCACTGACCATGTCATGAGTGATGTAATATGTGACGTCATCAGCAGTGCATTGCGGGGGCGCGAGTTATAGTTAGCTGAACTAACTACAACGGGGGAATTTCACGGGTTTTATAAGAGTGAAATGTCCAACTAGCTATAACTGTCCCTAAAACCTATGGTTTTTTCAGTCAATTTCTAAGGTTTTTTAAATGCTAATTTCTAACTATAATGTGCCTGAAACCTATGGTTTTTTCAGTGAATTTCTAAGGTTTTTTAAATGCTAGTTTCTAACTATGCCTACAGAGGTAGGACATGTGAAGAAAGAAGAAAAAACGCACAGAAAGAAGCAAAAGAAATGCAGAAAGAAGCAACAGAAGTACACAAAGACGAAGAAAAGTGCAGGAAGAAGCAAAAGATATGCAGAAAGAACCAACAGAGGAGCAGAAAGAGGCCTTGTTCCAAAATCATCCTGTGCCCACAACGTTTTCCGACGTGTACTAGTGGTAACTGACTCTGACTAACCAGAGCCAGTGCTATGCTAAAACACACTTAGAATAGAGTGAAAACACCTACATACACTAGGGAACACTATGCGTTGGGGTACCCCTGTGATTAGCATGACCTCCTCTGTAAGTCCCTAGTACATAATAGGGCAGTGGGATTAAAACTACCTCTTAAAACGCGCTACAGGGCGCGTTTGCACAGTGGTGAAGGGAGTGGGGGCCTGAGGTGACGTGTGCAAACGCGCCCCGTGGCACGTTTTAAGTTGTAGGATTAAGTCCCCTTGAATTCTGAGTGTCCCTGGGGCCCAACTAGCCCCCCAGGTACCTACAGTTAGGACCACAGAGCTGAGTTGCAGAGAGGCGTTCCAACGCCACGCACCTTTTTTCACCTCTGTGCAACTCAACTCTGTGGCGCTTTCTGGACGTACCTGGTGGGCTAGTTGGCCCCCAGGGACCCTCAGGATTGAAGGGGATTTAATTCTCCATCTTAAAACGCGCTACGGGGCCTGTTTGCACACATGTCACCTGAAGCCCCGACCGCTCCCTTCACCACTGTGCAAACGCGCCCCGTGGCGCGTTTTAAGTTGGGGGATTAAGTCCCCTTGACTCCTGCGGGTCCCTAGAGTCCAACTAGCCCACCATGTACCTCCAAAAAGCGCCACAGAGCTGCGTTGCAGAGAGGTGTAAAAAGGGGCGTGGCCTCTGTACACCTCTCTGCAACGCAGCCCACTGGCGCATACTGGAGGTTCCTGGTGGCCTAGTTGGCCCCCAGGGACCCCCAGTATTCAAGGGGAATTACTTCCCCTTCTTAAAACGCGCCAGGGGGCGCGTTTGCAGACTGCTGCAGGGAGGGGGCAGGGCCTCCGGCACGATGCCAGTCTTTTTTTTTTTTTTTTTTGTATGGGAGGGGGGCTGCGTGGCCCCCCTTCCCTCGGCCACTTTTGGCCCCGGGGACCCCATCCCCCGGGGCCTGAGGATTTTCTTTTTTTTTTTTTTTTAAATTAAAAAAAAACGGGAAGGGGGCCGCGTAGCTCCCCTTCCCTGGGCCTCTATTGGCCCCGAGGACCCCATCCCCCGGGGCTTTTTTTTTTTTTTAATAAAAATATTTGGAGGGAGGCTGCGTGGCCCCCCTCCTCAGGCCATTTAAGGCCCCGGGGACCCCATCCCCCGGGGCCGGCCTTTACGTTTTCTGTTGTTGTTTTTTTTAAATTTTAATTTGTAGAGGAGGGGGGCCGCGTGGCCCCCCTCCTGGGCCACTACTAGCCCCGGGGACCCCATCCCCCGGGGCTGGCTCCTCTCCGTTGGGGACCGTGGGAGGGTCCCCAATACCCCACGGTCCCGCCGGCTCCCGCGTCCTTTGGGAGCCGGCATTGCTTTCCACATGGGGAGCTGCTAAGATGCAGCTCCCCGTGTGGAAAGCAATCGGCTTTGGTTTTGGAAGAGAGAGCAGGTTTCCTGCTCTCTCTTCCAAAACCAAAGCAGTTTGCTATGACAGGACGGGAGCCGCGAGGCTCCCGTCCTGTCATAGCAAACTACAGTGTCCCGGGGGTAGGCACCCTGGGACACTGCAGGAGCCGGCCCTGGGGGGTGGTGGTCCCCAGGGCTATCAAGGGCTCCAGGAGGGGGGTCACGCGGCCCCCCCTCCCTCCATTGGCAAAGCTCCAGGGAGGTGGTGGTCCCCGGGGCTCGGGGGTCCGTAACGGACCCCCATATTGAAATATTTAGTGCCCCGGGGAGGTGGCGGTCCCCAGGGCGTGTGGGGGGGCTCGAGCCCCCCCACACAGGTAATTTTTTTTTTTTTTTTAAAAGAAGACCCGGGTGGTGGCGGTCCCCGGGGCTGCGGCAGGGCCGAGAGCCCTCCCGCACCATTATTTTTGTAAAGCCCCGGGGGGTGGCGGTCCCCGGGGCTTGGGGGGGCCTTAGAGGCCCCCCACACAAAAAAAATCAAAACCCCTGCATGCCCCCGGGACTTGGGCCAAATAGCATCGAAGCGCGGGAGACCACACTTTGATTTTTTTTTTTTTTATCGGCTGGATCCGCGCACCCAGCGCGTTTTTGCCGATTACATTTTTTTTTTTTGGCCTTGGGTGGCCTTGTAGGACCCCCTGAGCAGGCCTAGGGGGTCAGGGTGTTTCTACCCTGCCCCCTTTTTGCGTCTGTTTTCGTCTTTTCTTGTGCCTCGGTTCTACCGAGGCACAAGATGGCTGCCAACACTTCCTGGTTTGGAGTGTTGACAGCCAATTAGCATACAGCTCGTGATCGGGAGGGTGCGCGGATCCTCCGCTGCCATAGATATATATGTGTTTTTACTTTTGATTTTCTCAGCAACTACTGAAAGGATTTACACCATTTAACAAAGGGTTCTTTCTGAACCAAGAACTACCTCTTTGCCAAATTTGGTGTAATTCCGTTCAGCAGTTCGGGCTGTAGCCGTGTCTAAAGTTTCCTATGGAAAATTGCATGGGGAAAACACGTTTTGGGACCCCCTTTTTCTCGGCCCCGCTTGCCGAATCACCCCGAAACTTTCAGGATAGGAGCGGACCGGAGCGGGCCATAAGTTTTGAGAATTTCGCGAAGATTCGTCAACCGGCGCCAAAGGTATTGGAAATAGAATGTTGCGAGTTTCCTATGGAAAATAGGTCCTAACTATAACTATCTACTGGCGACCGCCAGTAGATGATTATATATACAGGGATGTGGAATTCCTATAGCCCGACGCCCAGGACATATTGTTTGGGGTCAAGGGCAACAAGTTTTCATGTGTATTTTGTCCTTGGGACAAGTGGGCCCAACCCCCTAAAGCACAAACCCTTGGATTGCCAGTTTGCAGTACCACATTATGGATCAGGGAAGGGCATTGTCAGCAGTTAAGGTAATATTTGTATCCATGTATTAATGCTGTTCAAACTTGTATTTATGGTTCATTAATGCAAAGCCTTTCTAGTTAGGGTGAGCGCTCTAAGTAAATGTTGTAAGCTCGGACTCCACTACTGACCATGGTTCCAGTGTAAAAAATGTGTAAACACGTTTTCAAAGTTTAGCAATATAGGGCTATGTATAATGCTCCCAGAATGCTCTCTGATTAGATGCAAATATTTGCAGAAGCTTGAAAGCAAGATTGATGATTCTTTACTTTCAAAATAAAATGTTCACAAAAAATGCAAGTAGGAAAAAAACATTTTGCTAAGACACTGTAAAATTTTAGGTACCATTTCTTTGCAGGCTCATTTAGTAAAATATGTTGATGTATGCTAGTATTTCCCACAAAATATTCTTAATGTAAAATTAGTGTAAACAGTTTTAATAAGATTATGGGAAACATAAAAATAAACAAGCACTGGCAAAGCCAGTTGGTCTGAAATTGGTGGTCAGCCTTTTGGTTTTGCCAATGTGTGTCTTGTTTCAGCATGGTATTTGTAAAACCTTATTGGTGTGGGAGCTGCAGTGCCCTCACCATTATAACAAACATTGGCAAAAGCAAAAATTGTTTTTGGTCTCAAAAAGCACACATTGCCACAGTACTTCCTGGCACTGAACAAAACTTCTTTATGTGCCGATATGCTCCTCGTGGAAGTGCAGAATACTGTCACTCACAGTGAAGCCAGCCAATAGACAGAGAGAGACAGAATTTTAATAAACACAAAAGGTCATGGTTAACGCCACGCCTAATTAGGGGCCCAATTATTGAAGAAAGTCTCAAAAGTGCATCCATGGTACATGTCCTTGCATTGAGTGCAGATTTATGGCTTTCGTGAATTCACAAGAATTTACAGAAGTACGTCAAGTAATAGTACTCCTAGAAAATATTTGTCAACTGCATTTAAGCATGAGCAAATATACGTGTGTAGATTTGCTCATGCGAAAATCTCTTGAGTGTTTGCAAGTTCACTTTCCCTCTAACCACTTTTTTCACAGCCCTGGAAAAATGTTTACGTCTGCCATTGTCAGGGATAAATTTCCAACCTTTCTCAGTATGGGAAAAGATTAAAGAAGAGTTGGTGAAAACCCTTAAAACATGCATGTTAGTAGGTTTGCATAGACTCAAAATGACATTCCAACCCTGGATCTATTGCTTACCACTGCCTTCAGACCCAGTATGCAGCTCTGCGGAAACGTGGGAATTGCTAGTATTCAAACCCTACTATGGTATGAACTCTGGCATAATCAGAGAGGCTATAGCAGGGCTCTTATATAATGAGATTGCTGCCATAATTTGTCGCTGCATTACATGGCACAAAAGGGACAAGTGGATTTTGTTACAGGACAAGTAGATTTATGAAGCAACCTGCCCCATGGACAAGTAGATATTTTATTAAATTCCACACCCCTGTGTGTGTGTGTGTGTGTGTGTGTGTGTGTGTGTGTGTGTGTGTGTATATATATATGTATATGTATTACACTGTGTCGGGTGCCACTGTGTATTTATAGTTTGGACTGGGTTTTTATAGCAAATGGATTTTTTAGTTTGCATCTTAAGACACAGCTACAGTCAAAACTGCTGAACGGAATTGCATCAAATTTGGCAGAAAGCTAGATCTTTACCCAGAAAGCTTTCTTTTTGTGATGTGTAAATCCGGTCTTTAGTTTTTCAGATATTCAGGTTCAAAATTCATAGATATTTCATGTTGCTGTAGAATCGCAGGACCGGCAAACTGGCCACTGTCAACATCAGCAAAGATATTTGGCAGCCATTTTATGGCTGGGTCTCAGTCCCAGAGTCGTAGAAATAAAACCGAAAAACAAACGGGGGGGGGGCAGCTAAGAGATAGCCTCACCTTGGCTTTTAGGCCTTGTGGCAGGGCCCTGAGAGACATTCTCTGCGGCCAAAATTCATTTTTTTCTTATTTGTTTTTTTAATTAATTTTCTCTTTTTTTGGGCACTACCGCGCTACTGCCTAGTTGTAGGCCAGGGGCATATACAAATTACATTTGGGTAGGTAGCAGCGCTGGGGGGCCCCCCCTCCGCAAAGTGTATTCTGCCCCTGGGGCCCCAATCTCCCCAGGGGCTGCCACTGTTTCTAGTGGTCCTGGGACCCCGAACCACGAAAATACAAAGGGGCTGTCACTGGGGAAACTGTGGCACACTTTAGATGTACTCTCTTCCCACATGGAGCCAGCAGGGGGCAGGAAGGTGCTGACTTCCACACCAGTCCTGAATTTGCTGGCAGTTGGGGAGCTGCAAAAAAAAAAAAAAAAAAAAGGCTTTGGGTGCCCTGGATGGGTTCCCTACAGAGCTCCCAGGTTAAAAAAAGAGAATAAAATTAGTTGCAGGTTCGCAACCTAATTATTGTAGCGGCATGGCCACTCATTTAATAATCACTGCTCCCGAAAATCCCCAATAATGGCCTCCCTGGGCTTTGGTTTAAATATTGTAGTCGTTGTGGTGCCCTAAGGAGGGAACAGGGTCCCACCAGCAATTTATGCAAGTGTTTTGGGGGGCTGCAGGGAGCATACCAGCCCCCAGGAATATTAAAAAACACTCGGGGGTCGATTCCGATCTCGGTCGGTAGGGCTCCGAATCGGATTCGGCTTTACCGGATCCGAGTCGGAGGCTTTGTTTCCGACCGATTCGTACAGTCGTCCGAGCGAGCAAGTACGATGCGAGTGAACGCGAAATCGCCGACCGACTCGTTTCCGTGTCCGACCCGCTCCGTCCGACTCGGTCGCACTCGATTCGTGGTGCGCAATGGAGACGTTTTCCGACCGAGCCAGTACGATGCACGCGTCGGACTGCCGGATCAAGTCGGAGCGTCCGGCTCGAAAAAGCACCCGGAGCCGGACTTGGGGGGACCGTGCCGGACCCCCCTGCACCCGTAGCCGTACGAGTCAAACACTGGGGGGACCCAAGGGTCCCCGCTATACATGCGTGTACGGTGCGGATGGCACCAACGCGTACCCACTACAGGGGGCCCCCTTGTTTGCGACGTACCCATTGAGTCAATGGGAGCCCATGTACGCGTCGTACGACCGGCTCCCATTGACTTCAATGGGAGTCTGACCGAATCGAGTCCGGCAGCATGCGGCCGCATCGTACTCGCTCGGTCGGACTGCAGGAGTCCGGCTCGGTCGGAAATCTCTCCGGATCCGGCTCGGTCGGAGAGTTTTCCGACCCAGATCGGAATCGGCCCCTCAGTCTCCAGGGTCACTGAAACATGATCACAGGAGTGCTTATGATCATTTAAAGCATTCCGCGATGGATATGTGTGCTTCTTCAGTTGAGTGCAGGGACCCATTTGGTTTGGCCCTATGGCTGCATTTTGTGGCCATAAGAGTGTTAAAGAAAGACTCAAACATATGTATATGGTTGCTGTGAATAAAAATGCTTTATTTTACGATATTTTGGTGACTATTATTATGACACATTGCTATGTGTGTATTTATTAGGAATACATTGGATTATGGTTATTGATCAACTATTGTGGTGACTTTTTGACAAAGCCAATAGGTCAGTTTTATATATGTTGTTGTGCTGGCAACCTTATAAAGTCAATAGGCCTGCATTTTATATTTTGGTGGTCTGACTCTTTGACAAAGCCAGTAGGTCTGCCTTACTTAAAATAACACCTTTTTACTGAAGTAACTAGAATTTGGTTCCTTCGCCATGCACTGCTTCTGATCTTTAGTAGTACATCACTCACGACATGTTCTATGACATCATTGATAATCACGTCATTGATGACAACACTGTGCATGGCGAGGACGCAAGTTATAGTTACTCAGTTAACTATAATTGGGGAATTTCAGTATTTTTCTGAGTTTAAAATGTAATGTTTTAACTGACATTTTCACCTAACTATAACGTCACTTTAACCTTTGGTTTTTCAGTGAAAAAATGAAAATATATATATATATATATATACAAAAAGCATATGTCATTTGAAATGTCATCAGTGATCTCATTTAACATGTCATGAATGATGTAATATGTGAAGTCTTAACCGGTGCTTGGCCTTTGGGTTTTTCAGTAAATAAAAATTATATGTGTAATGGTTTACATGCAGACAACAGTATGCAATGTAGTGTAAATAACTGCTAGCTGAGAAGATCAGATGTAAACCCCATGTTGTTCATTTCTTATAAAAACAATATGCGTTTAAAAAATTTTTTTTACTTAAATGTTTTTTACAATGTTATATTTTCACTACTTTTGACTGCGGCTTGAAGTAAATTGAAATTCCTACATGTTGCATCATGTCGTTAATTTGAAGAACAAAAGGTTATGAAAACGAACATGGCAAAAAGTCTAAAATGGGGCTTAGCACCAGGGTTTGGAAATTAAATAATAGTCAAGGGTTAATGAGCTAACTAATTGAGAGCATACTTAGGCGCTTGACAGAACCCGTTTATGATTTTATTGAGGAAGGCAATTACTGAAATTGTATCTGTAAAAGGATAAAGAATAAAAATGCGATCGTTTTGTGTGTTCCAGAGTGCAAAAATTGTATTGGAAATATACACACTCAACAAACATTTGCCAAGTACTATGAACTAGTCTACTAATTCACTGTTTTTTTTTATATGTATGTTTCAGCATTTTCCACCAGATTATTCTCGGTTTTGAGATTTGAAAGCGTCATTCATGAATTCGATCCGTAAGTACTTTTATGTGGCCTTAATTCTCACACTTGACAAAAGTACAGTTTGAGCCCACTGTGATTGCTGTGTTCTGTCTATCCGATTTGCAATAATCAGTGACTGAATGATGCTGCCTTGTGCTTGTGCTTGTGCTTTTGCTTTGAATTGATCTTCTTTAGATATTAGGCATTTTAGCAAATGGCTTTTGTCTGATATTCTGTCAAAGGTGATCAGTTACTGCTCATCCTTTTTTTATTTCCCATATTCCTATCCGGTTAATCTGAAATGTTTATCTTTTAAGTAGCCCCTCCCAATTTCTGTAAAAGCCAGCTTTTGGGTGGATGTTTTTTTTTATTTTTTTTTTTGGTTTTTTTTTGTTGGTTTTTTTTTCTTCGTTTCTTCATTATTTTTTAAAGATTTTATTAAGGGTTCAATGCAATACAACACTGAGAAACGGCAACCACATGGATGGTAACCTACAACTGTATGCGCATTTAAGGAACAACTATAGCAAAATGATCCGTCATAGCAACAGCAGGAACATCACTACAAAAGAAAGCATTGAAGAAAAACTGGTCACTATAAAGGGTACACTATTGTCCCCGTTTATCCCAGGGTACCCAAAGACAAGGCGGTCGCTTGCAAACTGAGACAACAATATTATTTTGAGAGGAATGTGGGAGAGAGACCATGGGAAAACCCCAGTAGCTGTTCCCACCGGTCCAAGTTCTGACCGCATGTGTAGTGGTGAGAGTCACACACTCCATATAGGAAGTGTGTTTGAAGGAATGAGCAAGGCAGTCTGGTAGATTGACCTTAAAGAGCAAGACTCCGCCATGCCATGAATTAAGCAGACCAGTTCCAAGTGAAGTAAGGCCTCACAGCAGAACCTAGTTCGGCCGTCATCTGGGGGCCATTGGGGCACCGCAGGGGGTGGAGTGAAGACTAACTGAGGGCTACAGATATTATCTAATAAGCTCCCGTTAACGGTTAAACAGTATTTATCTATTGGACAACATTCTCAGTTGAAGTGGGTAACTTTTAAGGGGGGGCCTTGACATTAGTTAATTTCTCTGACAACGTTTTTGATCCCCCACGAAGTAAGGTGGCCCACACACTTGATCAATGTCTAGCAGCCTTTTTGCACCCTATTCATACTAATTTGGAACTAATTTGTGTAGGCTATTTTAACATTCAGTCTTACCCTCTTCCAGCACTGCGTGTATGTGGCTACACTAATCGGGATGGGTGGTGTCAGTAAATTTGTCACAATGAGTATGGGGATGCATTGAATTCCATTATTATTAAGCATGGCCTCCTTATGTTGAAAAGTAAAAGTGGGGCTAATGGGGAACCAATTCCATCTTTTACTGGTAGAAAAGCCTCTACTGTTATTGATCACATTTTGGTGTCTGTCTCGGCTAGTTCTCTGATTGGCACTCCTAGTATTACACAGACTGTACTAAGTGATCATTATCCCATTAAGTTATTTTTTTCCTATGGGGCAAGAGCCGTGAAGTATTTCCCTTAGTTACTAATATTGCTCCTACCAGGCCTAATGGAGTACGAATTAAATGGGCATGAATTGAGCCCGATAACATTTTACAAAGTTTTAGCTCACTTTTTACTGAATTTAATTACTGTCTAAATGAAGAGGTGGTTTCTAATAAGGTGCTGTCCAGTTTTAACCATATTATTTGCTCCATTAATTCTCTCCTGACCCGGAAATCGAACCCCAACCGGGTTGGAAACAAGGGATTGTTCGACCATGCGTGTACCCATGCTTCCCAGCGACTGAAGGTGGCTTTACATAGTTCCCCCAGGGATAATACGATAGTTAAGTCTCTATGTCTTGAGTATAAAAAAATACTTGCAGCTAGGAAGAAGGTATTCCAGAAAGAAGCATGGACAAAACTAACTCTTCGTGCAGAAACCAATGATAATAAGCTATTCTGGGACATGGTTAATGCTCCTTTTCTTAAAAATTATACAATTCCCGAGTTAAATTCGTTTGTTTCTTGCAAAGCATGGGCGACACATTTTTCTGATATATTTAAACAGAACTGTGAGAATAGTGGTTTAGAACTGTGGGGCTATTTGCAGGTGGGACCCTGTCCCATTGGAAATTTCTATTGCTCAGGTTATTCAAGCTCTACGTGATAGTGCAGGGGAAAGGGCACCCGGCCCAGACGGGTTGCTGGTAGGTGTTTTTAAAGCAGCCAAGGAATTATGGGGCCCAATCTTGACTAGGGCTTTTAATGCAGCAATAATGGACACTATACCATCGTCTTGGGCCATCTCAATAATTGTACCCATACAAGAAGGGCAATACGTTAGAACCTAAACTGTCGTCCTATATCACTTTTGGATTCCTCAATTAAACTGATGAGTAGAATCCTATTGAGGAGGCTGGAGGAGTGGGCTCTGGAATTCTCCATTTTATCAACAGCACAGTATGGATTTAGGAAGGGTCTTGGGATCTAGAGCAAAGTGTTAACCTAGATCTATTGATTGGGAAATATACCAGGGCCAAAGTGGGATCTTTGTATCTCTGCTTTGCCGACCTAAGCAGTGCATTTGATTTAGTTGACCCTTCCATCCTCTGGTCAACACTGCTCCCTTGGTGCCCCTACAACGATTATTGGCTTCCTTGCACGGTTATATGAGAAATTATCTAGTCTAGTCCGGTATGGCCCCCAAGGGGAATGAACTCCAAAATTTAATGTTGGTAGGGGCTGCGTCCTAACCCCTTTACTGTTTTCACTTTTTATTAATGGGGTGGATAACACTTTGAAGGCCTTACAAACTGGTGCCCCCCCCCCCAGCGTTGTTGGGTGTTCTATACCGGGGTTATTATACTCTAACGACACTTTATTGCTATCTAGGATCCCGGTTGGCTTACAGAAACAGATGAATGCTTTTGGGGAGTTTATGAAATCTAAAATCTAAAAAAAAAAATTGTGATTAACAAATCTAAAACCTGTACCATGGTATGTGGGAATAAGCCTACAAATTTGAGCTCTTTTTTTTATTGATGATACTTCAATCACTAGAATTGGCTCCTTTTGTTATGTAGGTGTTCTATTCACGAGTAATGGTTTCTGGGCACAGCAGATTTTGAATGCTATAGCTAAAATGAGCAGGCTATCTCGTGGTATATTTAGGTTTTCAACCAAACTGGGTAGTTGGCCTATTAAGGAAATTATTGTGATATACAAGGCCAGAGTGATGTCTACCGCCACCTATTTATTTATTTTATATATTTATTGAGTTTTATATAGCGCTGGCTAGACCCGGAGGTATCAGAGCGCTTTACATGAGGAACATAGCAATAAAGTTTCACAGTTACATCAATAAAAAAAAAGGGCATAGTAACAAAACACAAAGAACAAGTCCAAGGAGAAAAAAGAGGAAAAGGGGGGAAGAGTCAGTGGCTGGAGAAGAAAAGCGATTAGGTCAGATAAATCTGCAACGGAAGGTAGAAGTTCAGGGTAACAACTGACCGGCTGGAGATCAACAAGCATAACTCCCCAGGGTCACGGAGGCTGGAACAAAATGAGAAGGGGTGAAAGGGACCTAGGGGGAGGAAATAGGGGGAAAAGGTTCGACAGGCGAATCAGACAGGGACCGTCAAGATGGAGGACCCATGACTCGGGCACAGAGTAGCATAAACACAAGATGGCGGAAGCATGTGAAAAAGTTCAAAAACAACAAAATAACAAAGGAGTTGGCTCCGGGGCAGCCGCCGGGGCTAGGGAGGGAGGGGGCTGGAGATCGCCGTTAAAAACGGGTCGTTGCCGAGTACAGAACTCTGGGTTGCATAGGTGGCAGAGTCATCGTTCAATGAGCCGCAAAGTCAACTTGGGCGCCCCAGAAAAGGGGGGGCAGCCGCGGGAACCAAGAGGGTGCTTCTCTCACCGGCTTGGAGAGTGGAGACGAGATCGTGGGAACTGGATACCAGTGCTATGGAAAACCCTCCGTTGCTCCCCCGTCGTTCAGAAAGCCGCAAAAGTCACCATTGAGCGCCCCAGAAAAAGGGGAGGCAGCAGCAGAGACCAAGAGGGCACTTCACTCACCGGCTCGAGGAGTGGAAACAAGCACGGGGGCACTGGTCATCAGTGCTGTGGGAATCCCTCCGTAGAACCTCCATAGGGGGAAATGAAATTCACGCACCTCCGTCGACAATCCGGCAAAGCGAAACCAGGGGACAAGCAGTTGCGGACAAGCCCGGAAAGGCAGGAGAACGGCCGGAGGGTAGATCACCAACCCAACACCTCAGCAGCCACCAGTCAACTCCACCGGGCAGCATGGAGCGCAGAATTGAAGTCCGCCATCAGAGAAAAACCTCGGTGAGTCGTAGAAAAAGGCGGGGGAGGTGGGAGAACCAAAAGGAGAGACTAAGGAAATTGTGCCCAGTGACCGGCTGGGTAGGTGACGGCCGTGGGGGGTGATCACAGCCAGTCTCCCCTATAGCTACAACGGTAGCTCCACCGGTCATCGGCCACGAAGCTAGGTCTCATTAGTCGGCAGACATCCTCACGATTTTTCGGAAATTGCAGGGGCAGGTCTCGAAGAACTATCGCGGGAAATTGGAGAATCGGAAAGCCCGCAATCCACGGAGAGCCCAGGAGAGTAAAGAGGCCCGGGGATGGGGTAGATTCCTGGGGATAAAGGCAATCCCTAGCCGGGAGCTCCCGCCGGAGCTCCTCACCAGTCAGCCATCTTTGTGTCGATAGGCTTGTGGGGTTATACCCCAAGTAATCTCCTACAAGTTGAGGAAAACTGCTTTTTGAAACGTCTGCTTTGTCCAGCTGTATCCGCCCCATCTCTGATTGCCCATCGGGAGGTTTGCTTTTACAGTACCTGAAGGACCAGCTTTTGGTAAGACCCTTACTATTATGGTTTTCCACGTGGTCCAAAGAGGAAATGGGTACTACCAAATCGATTATTTTAGATTGTTTAACACTGGATAATGTTTCCCGCATTCCTTGGTTAGCTCATATAAATTCAACTTTGGGTTCAAACTGTCAATATGGTCGGATCCACCTCAGGTGCGATCATTTGCTAAGAAATCTATTAAAGATATTTTTAACAATATAGATCTGAATGCCGAATGGACAATGAGATGAAGAAGTTGATGGTTGCATTCTATATGCCTCTGGCGGAGGGTTGTCAAAACTACTTATCTTGTGTTACAAAAATCCAGCTTTGTTTTATCTGACCAGACATAGAGTTGGCTTTGTGCACCAACTGGTTGCCTTCCCCACAATGAGATATTGCCCTTCAGATATGGCCCCTTGTCTGTGTGATGGTCTGAGTAAACAAAGCACGTTGCACTTTATTTTGTAAATTCTATGATAATTTTCAGTGCTTCTATCTGAAACCTATTTTTGTTGCGCAAACTATTACAGCTTATAAAGATGCAATGAAGTATTTGATTGCACTATATGACAATCTTGTGTGTTTTAATGTCGCTCTTTTTATTACGAAGGCTATTTATGTGAGGAAAATCATCATGTATTAGATGTTATCATGTTAAGAAATGTTCTTTACTGGTTGAAAGACCATGATGACTTGTTTATTGTATCTATTAATCTGACTTGTAAAGGAGTGTATTTGATATTTTATGTAGTTTTATGACAGTTTTTAACTTGTCGAATAAAGTTTTTGAACTGAACCGACCTTCATGTGTAGATGAGCACGATGGATGCCAGGAAGAAAGACAGCTGGGCTAGAGGAATGAGCTGCAGGGGAGGGGAGACAAAAGGAGGCAGCCTCTGCAGTGATAAAGACAACCTCTACTGTTTCGGTGGTTATTGGGGAAGCACAGTCAAGGTCAGACCGCTCCTGAGGAGTCCTGATGCATTCCGAAAGATCAATGGACGCTGACAATAGCTTAGTAGAATTTTGCAAAATCCAGGTTGCTCCTGGAAGTAGGAGACAAAGAGCGAGCCTAGAGGGTGGGTGCACCATATAGCCTGGAACTTGTCTAGAGCATCATGTAAAGCGTAGATGAGTCTCTAATGGAAGGCCACCGTGTACATCTCATCAAGCTATTTGTCGTGGGTAAGTGTGGGGATCACCAGTGCCAGAATATGCATATTTTGGTGGTGGTGGTGACCGCCGTTGTTGGTAGTCTACGTGCATGGCCAGAGACGTCAAACAATTTAACTGCGGTATCATGTAAGAAGAGAAGTTGTATGAGCAGAGGAGATGTCGGGACTACTCCGCATTCAGGGTTTGTCGGACACTAAACCAGAAAGAACATATTTTGGGGCACTCGTATATGGATTATGTCACTGTCCGTTCCAGAGCATCTCCAGCAGTTCTAGTGATAGAGGACCAGATCCAGCCAGCTTTGTTGGGGTCCAATACCAATCTTTCAGAGTTTTTAAAAGATCGAACTTCATCTAAGCCTTCCATGTTACCTTGTTTAGGGCCTGCAGTACTTCCCATTCCCGGTCCATATAGACCTTCTGTACCCCCTGCTGCCATTTAATCCGTAGATGGCAGGAAATCAGTTTGTATATGATGCACCAGCAGATTATAACAGCCAGACATGAACCATCTGTGTAGCTCCCAGTACTGCAGATATTGTACAATATGCTCATCTTGAACATCCCTGGATGGGCCTCCCAGGCTACCGCATAGGCAGTGTTTCAACTGCAAGTAATGCTATTCTTGCACTGCGGGTAGTTTGAATTCCTCTCTGACGGCAGGAAATGTTTTCAGGCCCTTCACTAAGAGAAGATGGGTAAGCATAAGGATCCTGGCATTCTTCCATACTTCCCAACATACATTGTTCTCATCTACCCTTATAGCCGCATTGTCCCATAAGGGGGCATGCATGTGTAATCTGGCATTGCAGACTAGCAGTTTGTGGGCAGAGATCCAGGCACAGAGAATATTTTGTATATAGGGTTCAAGATAGACACAGTAGGAGGCAAATTGGTATAGCATCTGGATCATCGCCGCAGTAGTGCGTCTTGGTCTGTTCCAAGTGAACCTAGGGAGTGGTATCATAAGTCCTAGGTCGCATGTACGACAGTTGTGAGCAGTGTTAATTGGAATAGTAGTGTTCAATGCTTGGGAGGCTGAGACCACAGAGCGCCTATGACCTTAGACATTTTAAGTCTGGGCCTTGTAGTCCCACAGCCAAAGTTTTGAATGTCTTTGTGTATGGATCTGAATACCAGGGTTCTCACCAACAAAGGAAGCATGCCGAGGACATATATGTAGCGAAGGACCACTACTGTTTTGACCGCTTGGACCCTACCCCAAAGAGAGAGGCTGACCTGACCCCATTTTGCATAATCCAGCCCAGCCTTGGCAATGAGGGACTCCAAATTGTCAGCTACCATTCTCTCTAGACGGCAATCAGTACCCCCAGATATTTGATACTGGCACTTTTCCACTTAATCTGGTAGTCCCTAACTGCTGCCTTGTCCTTGATGGTAACCCACAACATGGGCAGTGCTTCGCTTTTGTCCCCGTTGATTTTTAGGTCGGGTCTAGGCAGCGCGCACGTGCTGCAAGACATGCTGTATTCAGTATATGGCCTTTAACCACGCCCATCTATTGACATTCATTCTTTGGTGTGCTGGTCTTTAATGCTTCCTTTTTATTGATTCATTTTTAGGTCGAGCTTAGCGACAGCGCATCGCTGTCTGCAAGACATGTTGTATCCTATTCTATGACTTGTGGCACACCCAGCGATTCTGGTTGTCTGTGTCAATCAGAAATGCAGCTTTGTTATTGCTGCATTTCAGTAACAGTCCCTCCTTTGTGTGCTTAACTTTGCTTCTGGCGATTTAACTTGGAGAGCATTTTGTTTGGCCTTCACACTGTACAGCGTGTGATGGCCTCTTCTCCCTTTTCAGGCGAAGGGACAAAACAAGATATTTGAATGTTGTGCCAGCGCTGCATACATCGTCTTCTCCTGGGACACACAAAACATTGCCGGTGTTTATTATTGTGGGCCATTTGTGTGTTTATAATAAAACATCCTTTTTTGTTTTCTTTTCGTGTTTTTGTGTATTTATGGTTATATTATCGCCAAAATACAGAGACGGTTCCTTTTTCTAAGATGCATAAAACAGTAAGCATGTTTATTACTGTGTACCCTTTGCATGTCTAATTGTTTTCTGCCCGTGTTTTTGTGCATTCATTATTATATAGTTGCCGAAATACAAGGATGTTTATTTTTCGGTTATACAATTATGTTACATGGGCACGCCCGGGGGTGATTAAGTGATTTGACCACATTCACAGGATGTTGAGCTACGCTGAGCCTTGAACACTGATTCCCCCCCCCCCCCCGCCGCCAGGTCTGCAGTCGGCAGCTCTGATGCGGCCACTCATTGGAGGAGGGGGCAGGGTAAAGCCGGGGCTGCTCTGTGAGCTTTGTTCAAATTCCAGGCACCTAATTCCCCTCACTTTTGAGGCATCACGACTCCAAGGCGTAAAACCTGCTGTGACCTGCAGACATCTGGACACCCAGGAGGATAAAATCTGTGGCTCTGTAAGCCTTGGTTTATGAAGCCTGGCTCTGTTTATTTATACGAAACTCTTAGACAGTTTGGGCTGATAATATGGAGGGAGAGCTGAATAAATACTAAATTGAGATTTGGCAACGTTCCGGCGCACAGCTGCAGGTTTTCTTTAAAATGTACACCTACGAAATAAGAAATAATTAATGCTCGTTTTCATCGGCTGGCTTCAGGGGGTTGTTCACTTTTTAAAGCTTTAAACGTTATATGTGTGGTAGGCAAAACAGCAATGAGATGACGGGGTTTAATTTGTGTGCAATTGCATTTCGTTAAAGACACGCTGGTGGGATAAACAAGGGAGACCCGTGAGAGCTGTTTGGCCCCAATAATGAATACATCCGAAAGCATTGCGGAAATGGCGTTTCCGGTGCTAACATTACAGGTAGCTATTTTTTACAACATTTTTAAGCATGTTTGCAGATTATGGGAGTATAACCGGAGCAAACAGTGTTTCGTACGGTCATTACCACAATTCTCCCCAGTAAAATCCTGCTTGTTTTCTTTTCTTCCTACAGTCCTGAACCATTGCACTCTGTCAGGCTTCACACATTTACAAGTTAACAAAATATCAGAAAACAGGCACTCGCTTTTAACATTTCAGAGCTTGTCCTCGAAAACCATTGAGAACCCATTCTAAATTCGTCACGGAAAAAGTGATCCCAGAGCCTTTTAATTGATGAGCTCCTCTTGTGCTGCCTGTCAATTAGGAGCATGCTGGTGTCTGCACACTGTGAATGTGCAATCAATGGCAATCCATAGCTGCCAAGGTTTCAGATTGCTATGTGTGACATTTTCATAATTTCAGTGTAATTATGAGTGACATTTCAACGACTATGAGTGACACTTTCTTGCGTGCAAAATCAAGCAATGAAGACAAGAGAAACATTTAAATATCAGAAAGTACACCCATTTGAGCAACGAGAAACTCTAGGACATTAGCTGCTGCAAAGTACCAGAAATGGAAAGGCGCTAAGCTAGTGGCCTTGTAACCTGAAGTGGTATCTGAGGAGCTCCATGGAATTGACTGGTGATTACTTGCGTATGGTGCAATAACAGGAGGACTCCAAACAGCAGAAAGCCGTCATTTAGAGGTGGCAGGTAATGGGACACCCACCGGAAACTGATGGCTATATAATCTATCTTCCTCTCAGCACTCTTTTCCCCCCACCCAGTCCCGCCCCTCCTCATTCAGAGGTTGGGTTACCTCTGTGTGTTGGATGCTGAATCTACAATAGCTCCACCTTCATAGAAGCCTTGCGGGAGGGGTGTGGGGCGTCAGCTGCTGCAATTTGGCATGGCATTACATAAGAAGGCAAACCAAATCTGCAGTGGTTTTTCCTGCATCCACGATGCAGAACATGGTGGTGCTGGCCATAAGTGATCAATGGCTGCTGACTTTGGCAATGCAGTTCAGGAAATGAGAGGAATATGTTAATCAAGGGTTTGGTCCACATCTTGGTCACAAATTAGGGACTTGGGACCTCTCTGGTAAAATATGAGAGGGTCCTGGATATACGAAAACTCTACGCTGGGACGGCCTCCATGAAGGCATCTCGGGAGACCTCTGACAGATCCCTCGAGCCTTCGGTTCCAGTCAGCAGCACTCGGCTCACTGTCCCTCCACACAGCTTCCAGCCACCTTAGACTCAGCATTCCGTCAGGATATCAGACACACTGCACCTTCGGAAATGCCCTATAATTAGGGCCACTGGAATTGTGTGATTCTGCAGCCACCCTTTTTTTCGGATAGTTGGGGATTTACCAAGCTCGTCAGATAATCCATCTGCTTTATAATTCGCAGATTCAACAAACAAATATTTTGTTTCTAGCTCAACTGATAAAGTTACAAAAAAGTACTACAAGTGGCGCTGCACAGTGGCAGGCCCTCTGGAAAGGCTGAGTGGTCACTTTTTAGTAGTTCATTTCTGTGTTAACTTGTTAAGCTAGTCCTACCAATGTACTTCTTTTACCCAGGCAGTATTAATTCGAGTCAAAATAGCAAAATAATACTGCCCCAAATGTGCAGCATTATGCCACGCAATTTGCGTTTCATGCCGTATAATCTAGTAAACCCTACTGCATAATGTGGTCCACCATTGCTGCTTATTGTCCTAGAGTTGCTCTCTCTGCCTATAATGTTCCGCTGAGCAAAAGCACAGTCTGTAGTCGCCTACATAAAAGCCCAGTTTAAATGCATTTACTCAAAACACGCAAAGCTGAAATCTGATCCAAACGCTCGATCAACCTTAAGCAAAATTAAAGCACTGCCCACTTCTACTCCTGTCAAGCGACTTTATGCCACAGATAAAGTATCTATTCTTGCAGTGCTGTGCAGCAGAGCACACACAGGGTCCACCGATGGTGCCCGGCTATGCCGGCAAACATATTACTTACCGGCGCGTGCCCTAATGAAAGTGCGGCTGCATCTTGAACAATAAATATGCCGTAACTGACTTCATGGAGTGTACAGTGTGAGTTTGACAACACAGTACTACTAAAGTGGCAGGCAGGCTGCCTGGCCAAGTAACCTACTGTCTCTGTTGTGTGCAGTTAGTTCAGCAGCGCCCGGTGGACAGGTGTCAGTGAGTCCTCCACTGGTGTCTGAGCGAGTTCGGTCCGGCGGTGAGCCACACCACCGTCGCACCCTGCAGCGACGGAGGCCTCTCAGGTGCCATCGCTGATGCTGCCGACGACGGTTTTACAGTGCGCAGCGCACTGACTGACTTATGCGGACAGATGCGGACAGGACACAGTCACTGCCCGCTGGTGCGCGGCACGCCTCTGAGTCCCCGCTTCCTCAATACAACCTCACTTCCTTCCAGGACGTGAGGTCACCCCCCCGCGGCGCCACAGCCACTAATCGAGCAACCATGGAGTGCAGGCACCGCCCGGGTGTCTCGGTATTGGGTACAGCACTACCTCGGCCTGGGGAGGTCAGGCGGCCTGGCCTGTAGTCTGAGTGACTCAGCCAGGCCGCGGGCGGGAATTTCAATGAGGCAGGTTATTAAGATACATTTGTAGCAGCTATGTGCACAAGATTTACTGTTACTGACTGAGCCTGTGCTGGTGGCAGCGCCCGGGCCGGCAAGTCTGCGGGGAGCAGCTGAGCCGGCGCAGGTCACAGGCGCGCGCTCTAGCAGCCTGGCGTGGCCAATTACTTCAGCGCTGGTACACGAGTCAGTGGCATTAAAATGCGTGACAATGCATTTCAGTGCGGTGATGCGGAACACCACACTGAAATGCGTTAGTCACGCCTGATGCGTGATACTTGGCAGGCCTGCCTCGATTAGCTCAAGTGCGAAATCGGAAAGGAGCTTCACTAGGGTCGGAGTGTGGAGACTTTGCTTGAGGATATTCAAGGATAGGGCCTAGTCAGCTGCCGTCCTATCTCCACAAAGACAGTAGTAATGCAAACATGATTTCCTGTTGTATATCCCAAACCAACTATCCTGCTATGCATGCAATATATGTGATGCAATGTGAGAAAGATTAAACTTTCCCCTGCCTCTTCTAAGCGCACGCCTCATTTCCTGATAATGAATACATGGAGGAGGGACTACAAGTGACCTTTTCATATGGGAATACCTCACCTACTCCTATTGCCGCAAATAAATATTGGGCTAAAAATGTATATAGACAGCCTTATTTTTTGTTGCTCTCTTCAGTTGATTGGGCCACACAGCCTGCTGCAGTTTGGCATGTCTTTGAACCCGATTTTGCTCAGTGAAACTGGCCACAGGTTAACCACAGTGAAATAGAAATAACGGGCAATGAGTGTGGAGATGGCCTGACCACCTGCCTTGAAAGGGAAATACCTCTCTAGTTGAGCCAGCCAGCCAAATAATAAAGTAATCATTCATTCTGATGAACATTTGTCGTTTTCTATAGCGCAAACTCTACCCCATGGTATCAGAGTGGTTTACATGAGCACCTGTTGCATTACAGATGGACACATTCATTTTTAGGTCGAACCTGGGCAACGCATGCGCTGCTCTGCGAGGCATGCTGTGTTCAGGTAAGGACTTATAGCTCTGCCACTCTCCGCCCATATTTTTCATCGGCTTCTGTCATTGACCATTGTAAACTGAGGCTTTTCATTGGTCAATAGGCTTAGTAGTCCCTCCTTGGTACTGTTCTTTCTCATTTTGTAACCTCCCATGGCGACACCCCCTGTTACGTGTGTTGTTACTCGTTAGGCTTTAATTACAGCCTCCAAGCACTATTTTCTCAAATAGCTTTGGCCTGCTTGCTGTTTCAGGCAGGACACGCTCTCTCCCAACGCTTTTTTATTTTAGTTTTATAGCACGGGCGCCGAACGCGTTTGCAATGCATTTGCGAGGGTTTAAGCTATTGGCAATGTAAATGGCAATGCCATTTATTTAGCTGTTTTAAAAAACAAAACCTAAATTAAAGGCATTGTCATTTACAATGCCAATAGCTCAAACTCTCGTAAATGCAAGACCTATTGCATTGCAAATTCTTGTTCTAAATGTCCCTCCTTTGTGTGCTTAGTTATCTCCCGGGCGATTTCACTAAGTGAAAATTTTTGTTGCCCATCACACTACGTTCACGCTCGTTTATGCTTCCTCCTGTTTGGAGTGTGATGGCCCCTCCTCCCGTCTGGGCATTGCATCCTTAGTGTTCTTTTGGTTGTCCATTGCTGGCACCGAACACAAAGCAAGCAAGAGAAATTAAAGCGTTCCTTGACGCTCCTTCTAGGTGAGGGCTCCACAGAGCACTATCGGGCGACTCCGTGTGTGCTGCGCCCTGTTTCTCCTGGTCGGTCATCTCAACGCATTCAGGTATGGTTATCCGACAGCTCCACAGCTTCCTTCACTTACTCTCACTGTCCCGTGCCGTCCCTCCACCCGCTCGCCCCTCCCACAACACACTTCTGCCTCTCCTCTGATCAGCCCCCTTCACAGCAGCTCCCGCTGCTCCCCTCTATGGGAGCGAGAGACCTCAGGGGACTGCATCCCTACTGCGCCTCACCTCCGGCTGGGCCTCCTTCACAACCACAATCTAGTGAATTTGCCATTTTTGGCAGTGGCAGCGAAGGCGCCAAACCTCCTCCACAGGTCCGGTGCGCCGGCATCCGTGTTTTCGGCGTTCAGTCCCAGCAGCAGTGGACACTACTGCGCTTCTGCTCTCCTGGTTACTGACGTAAATGGTACTTATTTTACACGCTTTACAATGGTAAAAGGTTGAGCAATGCTCTTGCATTTCTAGTTTGTGACCAGGAGAATCCACCAGTCGTGAGCGCTCTGAAGACACACTGATGGAGGAAAATTTATGAAATAAGTCCAGATCTGCCATCGTTTGAGAACATGGTGAACCTCAATAGTTAAACTGAAAAACATGAAGCGCAGCATGCACATTGGGGCAGGAACCCACCGCACATACTCTTGATTTAATTCTGTAAAGAATCTGGGTGTTTTTCAATTCATGGAAGAGAGCTGTTCAGCGATGGAGATGTGCTTGTAGATCTTTGAAAGAAGTTGAAGTTTGCCCTCGTAATAGATCTGTACCGCCAGTATGTCCACTTAACACTTAATAACCTGGCGCACACACGTGAAGCACCCTAGTATTTCCCTTAAACGTTTGTCTGCAGCAACCACCAGAGTGCATGGGTCACCTTGGCCCTGCCCATTGCCCATGTTTACAGTCCTAAGAGCCACATGCACTCAAACGTACGTCCCACTTACCTCTGACCAGGAGCTGCCTTCCTCTTTGGTCAAACTTTTATCTAGACATTTTCTCTTACTTTCTCTTTTTGAAACGTCCCTTGGTTAAATGCAGTCACCGGCCATGCGCAGCTATCTCTCTTCCTGCTGTGCTGTCTCCATTTTGGCTGTTCCCAAACGCCGGCATGTGTGCCTTGGCAGACACGTGGGGGCGAAGGGCACTTCACAAAAGGAACTTCTTTTTAACTTGGACTCAGTTCAGGTCCAACACTTGTGTGGTTTGTTTATTTTGGGATGGCATATGGTGCATGTGTCTCTCCCGCTCACTTCGAGAAATAAGCGCCAAATCCGCCAATGTAACAGCTTCAAATGCATTACATTTAATGGGCACAAGAGAAGCAAGGAACTTCCCTCAGTATTTACTTTTCAGTGCATGCAATGTTCAGTTGGCACAGACCGTTTTGAGACGGTTCTAAAATATATTTACTTTAGTCATAAGTTACTATATTTACAAACGTGTCCAGCATTGATTATTATTATTTTTATTGGCTGTTTCACCCTGTTCCCGGTAATTTCAACCTTTCATTGGGATTAGAGTGTCGGAGAAATCTTAATTGCGCACTATGCCTGACACAGAGTATTTTGTTGTAAAATGTGCTATTCAGGGCACTATCTACCTGTCAGGAGGTAAAATTATCTTGTCAAAGCAGTACATTAAGAGTATTCATCCACAGAATAATTCATTAGCGCATCAGTGCCCAGGCTGATGGAATGTGCTTGCTCATGTGCTCCGCAAAGCACAGCAGAGGCTGTTTCTGTGTACTATAGATGTTCTGGCAATGCTTGGAAGTCCAATGGGCGAGTAATTGGTGATAAATGGGTATGTCTGTGTCTTCTGTCAAACTCACTCTGCATGGAACACATACGCAAATGTGCACATAGTTAACACCTGGTCCGATGCCTTCTGGCAATTAATCAAAGTATCAATCAATTTTCTAACAAAACAGTAATTATTAAAAACGTGGCTATGCCAATGCTTGTTTAACCTGGGATTGTAGAGAAGGCTGCTATCGGGGACATGAATTCTTGGAGGGACCTATCAAGGGTCAAAAGTAGGTCATCTTCACAGAGTAGTATTTTAGTGTGCCCGGCGGATGGCCGCGGCTAGGGGCTCCATTGCCAGTAAAAAGAGCAACGGGGACAGTGGACAGCCCTGACGAGTGCCTCTTTGAACTGGGAAAAGATCCGAGAGCAAGCGCCTATAGTTAACCTACGTCCTAGGATTACGGTAGAGCCATCGTATTTTGCAGATAGTCATTTCCCAGTCCCAACTTCTGCAGGGTGTGAAACAGATAACCTCACTTGATATGTTGGAACGCTGTCTGTGTCTAAGATAGTACCAGCATGGTCTCAGCACAATCTTGTGTGAGCCAGAGGAGGTGAGACAGCAAGCAAAATGGTTGCGAGACTTTCTACTCAGTGCAAATCCCACCTGTGAGTGATGGATTAAACTAAGTATGACCTGCTTGAGACGGGTTGCTAAGATGCTGACCAGAATTTTTGTCTGTATTCAGGAGTGAGATCGGTCAGTACCTCCTACATAATAGGGAGTGTCTCTTACCGGTTTCAGGAAGACTGCAATAGTAGCTTTATTGCAGAGGGAAGAGAGGTTCCCTGAACGATCCGCCACCCTGAGTTCCTCGTACAGTTGATCAACTGCTTCCGATTTGTCCCATCTGTAGAACTGTCTCTGAAAACCGTCCTTCCCTGATGCTTTATAGTAAGGTAGAGTGTGTATAGCCGTTGCTTCTCCTCCTTCACGATCTTAAGCAAAGTCCTGGGCACACATTCTGGGGTAATGTACTTGGTTTGTAAAGTCTCGTAACCTGAGGGAATAACCTGTGAGGTCGACACGGGTATATTTCTTTGGTTTCTTTTATTCCTTATTGAAAACACACAACCAGCCAACACGTGTTTCGTCACAATGGGAACGTGTCCCGTGACTTCTTCAGGGCTGGGGAAGATATAAAAAGGTATGTGAAGCTACATGAACACGGGGCAACATAGATAGAGATTAGCAACACTTGTGAAGAAAGAGCTGAGACACCAAAATATGAGTGGATACCCTACAAGAATGGTGTAAAGGCAAGTATGAGTGACTTCACAGCAAAACGAGACAAACCTAGTGGGGCATACAGTGAGAAACAAGGGGCAAAACCGCTCCTAATGCACATAGACTGCACGATTTGAGGAAAAGGTGAAAAAAGATCAAGTGAATGTAAAATACCGCAAAGTGAACAAAAATTGGCATGATAAATTATTTAGCAGAAGACAATGTGAATAATGACAGCAAAAGCTGAAAATTTAAAAGCAAAAACGTAACAGATGGTCCTGACATCAAATAACACCATAGGGTGAAGAATACATCCCTCATGGGGAAAAGAGTCCTTGTTATGCATTGGAAATGCCGCACAAGACAAATTAATTACAAAACAGTGATTCTCAAATAATAAAAGCAGGGCGCAAGGTAGTCACAAAGGAAAGGCGCAGAAAAAGAAAGATATTCTTGCAAAGTTCCCTTATAGGGAAAACAGTCATTGTCATGCATTAGAAATGCCGCGCAGAACAGAATAATTAACAAGGGGTGGTTCTCAAAATTGTAATGGCAGGGCGTAAGATTATCACAGAGAAAGGCGCAGAAATAGAGGAGAAAGTAAGACGGAGGGCTATCTGCAATGGAAGATCTGTAAAATGTGTTAACTGCAGAAAGAAATAATAAGAAAGCTAATAAGGGGTACTGTAAACTCAGTGGGCTACTGTATGAGGAAAATAAAAAATAAAAAAATAAAAGGAAACGTTCCTCACCGCTCTGCCGGTGATAATTCCGACCCGGCTGGTCTGAAGCCAATGCAATTAAAAGCGTGAATAAATGTGCAAAGTAGTGGGGGATGAACCTGAAAGGGAAAAAACCTAGAAAAAGTGTTGGCTAAAACACAATTTCATCGAGATAGTTGGACTAAAGGTATATGACCGGGCATGGAATCATACCCGAGTACAGGTGATCCCCAGGAGTCCAGTGCCTGTGAGCGCGGTAGAGGGAGGGTAAACCACTCTAACCGTCAACCTGAAAAAATAAATCCGGTAAAAGTATGTAGGGACCCCACCAAGGTAAAAAAAGGCTCAAAGTACAGGAATACTAGAGCGCAAAAAAGCGTTCAGGGTTGTCTTACCTGCAACGTGTGTGCTGCAAGTGGTCTCGACACTGGTTCCGCCTCTGTTCCAAGTTTGTGGAACGAGCGCAAACCGGAAGTGTCTTGAAATAGAAAAAATGGCAGAAGGACTAGACCGCAAAAAAACGTAGCCCGAAAGTCCATCTAAAGTGGAGCGAGAAGTATAAAGGAAGTGAACAGTGAAAAGGACACAAACAGACTGGACAGTGGGTGTGAGGTAGAATGTGTAAGAAAAAGAACAGGAAAGGGAAGGGGGTAGGGAAAACGCAATGAATGAAAGCGCTGAAAAAGGAAGTGAGAATCAAAGAAAGGAGTAAAGACACAGAAATGAAAAAGAAAACACAGGAGCAATCGGCAGTAAGTATTACGGTATAGAAAAATATGAGAGATAATCATGTAATATAAGGTGCGCAAAAGATGTCCTTTGAGAGTGCTCAAAAGACAGTCAAGAAATACAAAAAATATATAAAGAAAAATTCTTTCTAAATAAATGGATTACATGACAGAATGTAGAGAATTAATCATCTCATAATGAAAGTTGCCTATTGGATACTTGAAGGGCAAACATAGAGAGACCGTGATAGCCACAGGTAGAACAGATAAGGATTGGGGAAATTAATGAGGAAAGCGAGATAGCAAACACTGTTCATTGTCATGGATCTCAGTTGCCCAGAAAGTATTGCATCTCGTGGTCAGAGTTCAATCCATGTTTCACTGTGTGGAGGCGCATGATCCAGGTTGCTTCCAAACGTCGTAATCTCAGTTCCCTGTTACCACCTCTGAGGCCTGGCTTGGTCACATCGATGCCGTAGAATGAAAATCGTTTCTGCTGGCTTTGAGAAGGGCAGGTTGTGACGTGTACAGCCATGGGGTATCTGGTGTCTTGGTGATTAAGTGCTCTCACATGCTCGCTGATCCTTTCTTTCAGGGGTCTAATAGTACTTCCCACGTACTGGCCCTTGCATGTGCACTCTATGATGTACACCACAATTTTGGTGTTGCAATTGATGTTCCGTTTGATGTAATAAATGTTTTTCTTGTCGAAGCTGGTGAAGTTCTTGATTCCATTTTGGGCCCATCTGCACACACCACAACAACCACATTTGTAGAAACCTATCATATGAGTTGAGAGCCAAGAACAGTCCACCACAGTGCGTGGAACCGTTGGACTGAGTCTGTTCCTGAGTGTCCTGCCTCGTCTGTAAGTAATTTGGGGACGGGTGGTTATAAAGTCACTAAGGGATTTATCAGCAAGCAGAATGCCCCAGTGTTTGTTAAGACTCTTCCTGATCGCCACATTCATGTCATTAAAATCTGTAATCCGTCTCACTGGTTGTTTGTGTGGCTGAGTAGTGTTCTTGTCGCATAATGTGGCTTCCATCCCTATTTTACCAATTCTGTTTACAGCTTTTTGAATGGTAAGTGGTTTGTAACCTCTTCTCTTGAATCTACTCTTCATGTCTGCAATGCATTTGTGGAATTCTGGTTCTTCACTGCAGTTTCTCCTAGCTCTGACAAATTCGCCATACGTAATGGCCTGGATTTGGTGGACAGGGTGAGAACTCTCAGCGTGTAGAATAGCATTGCATGATGTTTCTTTACGATGAAGTCGACTATGCAATTTATCTGCTCTAATGTATAATTCTACATCTAAAAAGGTGATGCTAGATGTGCTAGAGTTACTGGTAAATCTCATGTCCATATCATTGGAGTTAAGATACGTGCAAAAGTCATTAAATCTTTCTTGGGAGCCTGACCACAGTAGCAGACAGTCGTCTATGTAGCGACCCCAAAAGATAATGGAGTCAATCCAAGGGGCTCCCTTACTGCCCCAGATCCATTCTGATTCTAAGCAGCCCATGTATAGATTAGCGAAAGAGGGTGAAAATCTCGAGCCCATGGCAACGCCTTTAATCTGTTTGTACCAATGTTTATCGAACATAAAAAAGTTGTTATTGAGAATGACCTCCATCATGGTGGTTAGCATGTTGGTATGTTGCCATAAAGTCGCCGGCCTATTGTGTAGAAGGCGTGTTACTGCCTGTAGGCCTAGATCTGGTTTGATAGTGGTGTAGAGGGAAACGACATCTAAAGTAGCCAGAATCGTGCCCGGTTGCCATTGTAAGTCGGCTAGAATACTTATTCATTCTGAGGCCTGGCATCGATGTGACCGAGCCAGGCCTCAGAGGTGGTAACAGGGAACTGAGATTACGACGTTTGGAAGCAACCTGGATCATGCGCCTCCACACAGTGAAACATGGATTGAACTCTGACCACGAGATGCAATACTTTCTGGGCAACTGAGATCCATGACAATGAACAGTGTTTGCTATCTCTCTTTCCTCATTAATTTCCCCAATCCTTATCTGTTCTACCTGTGGCTATCACTGTCTCTCTATGTTTGCCCTTCAAGTATCCAATAGGCAACTTTCATTATGAGATGAATAATTCTCTACATTCTGTCATGTACTCCATTTATTTAGAAAGAATTTTTCTTTATATATTTTTTGTATTTCTTGACTGTCTTTTGAGCACTCTCAAAGGACATCTTTTGCGCACCTTATATTACATGATTATCTCTCATATTTTTCTATACCGTAATACTTACTGCCGATTGCTCCTGTGTTTTCTTTTTCATTTCTGTGTCTTTACTCCTTTCTTTGATTCTCACTTCCTTTTTCAGCGCTTTCATTCATTGCGTTTTCCCTACCCCTTCCCTTTCCTGTTCTTTTCTTACACATTCTACCTCACACCCACTGTCCAGTCTGTTTGTGTCCTTTTCACTGTTCACTTCCTTTATACTTCTCGCTCCACTTTAGATGGACTTTCGGGCTACGTTTTTTTGCGGTCTAGTCCTTCTGCCATTTTTTCTATTTCAAGACACTTCCGGTTTGCGCTCGTTCCACAAACTTGGAACAGAGGCGGTACCAGTGTCGAGACCGCTTGCAGCACACACGTTGCAGGTAAGACAACCCTGAACGCTTTTTTGCGCTCTAGTATTCCTGTACTTTGAGCCTTTTTTACCTTGGTGGGGTCCCTACATACTTTTACCTGATTTATTTTTTCAGGTTGACGGTTAGAGTGGTTTACCCTCCCTCTACCGCGCTCACAGGCACTGGACTCCTGGGGATCACCTGTACTCTGGTATGATTCCATGCCCGGTCATATACCTTTAGTCCAACTATCTCGATGAAATTGTGTTTTAGCCAACACTTTTTCTGATTTTTTTTTTTCCCTCCCCCTTTCAGGTTCATCCCCCACTACTTTGCACATTTATTCACGCTTTTAATTGCATTGGCTTCAGACCAGCCGGGTCGGAATTATCACCGGCAGAGCGGTGAGGACTGTTTCCTTTTATTTTTTATTCTCATACAGTAGCCCACTGTGTTTACAGTACCCCTTATTAGCTTTCTTATTATTTATTTCTGCAGATAACACAGATTTTACAGATCTTCCATTGCAGGTAGCCCTCCGTCTTACTTTCTCCTCTATTTCTGCGCCTTTCTCTGTGATAATCTTACGCCCTGCCGTTACAATTTTGAGAACCACCCCTTGTTAATTATTCTGTTCTGCGCGGCATTTCTAATGCATGACAATGACTGTTTTCCCTATAAGGGATGTTTGCAAGAATATCTTTCTTTTTCTGCGCCTTTCCTTTGTGACTACCTTGCGCCCTGCTTTTATTATTTGAGAATCACTGTTTTGTAATTAATTTGTCTTGTGCGGCATTTCTAATGCATAACAAGGACTCTCTTCCCCATGAGGGATGTATTCTTCACCCTATGGTGTTATTTGATGTCAGGACCATGTGTTACGTTTTTGCTTTTTACATTTTCAGCTTTTGCTGTCATTATTCACATTGTCTTCTGCTAAATAATTTATCATGCCAATTTTTTTGTTCACTTTGCGGTATTTTACATTCACTTGATCACTTTTCACCTTTTCCTCAAATCGTGCCGTCTATGTGCATTAGGAGCAGTTTTGCCCCTTGTTTCTCACTGTATGCCCCACTAGGTTTGTCTCGTTTTGCTGTGAAGTCACTCATACTTGCCTTTACACCATTCTTGTAGGGTATCCACTCATATTTTGGTGTCTTCGCTCTTTCTTCACAAGTGTTGCTAATCTCTATCTATGTTGCCCCGTGTTCATGTAGCTTCACATACAAAAAGGTATCTTCTCCAGCCCTGAAGAAGTCACGAGACACGTTCCCATTGTGACAAAACACGTGTTGGCTGGTTGTGTGTTTTCAATAAGGAATAAAAGAAACCGAAGAAATATACCTGTGTCGACCTCACAGGTTATTCCCTCAGGTTACGAGACTTTACAAACCAAGTACATTACCCCAGAACGTGTGCCCAGGACTTTGCTTCTCATTTGTGTGGGCTCCCACCCACACATACACAGGGGTTTAAGGGTAGTTCCCCTGACCTGGTAGCACCGTATTTACCTTGAACATTCCATACCTCTCGCGTACTAGACAGAGCGCCAAACTTCCTGATATTCTAAAACCCTACACAGTGACAATCCTCACGATCTTACCCTACAGTAATTCCTTGACATCACCATAGCAGCAGGGCAAACGCAAGGGGGGGCAAAGAGGACTTCATTCGTTGGTCATTTAAATAATGTCTGAGCTATAAAGTTGAGTATAGTCTCTAGCAAAGGTATTCGCAATGCCTTGGGTGTCCCTATTGAAATGGCCTGTCTCGTCTTTAATTGCTGATATGCTCATCAGCCCCTCCCACTGCCTAATCTGAGCTGCCGGAGCCTCCTCACCTTTTGTCCCTGCTATTAATGGCATGCCTTGTGTTTATAGACCATATATTCAGCCTTGGATGTATACCGATTATTACAGTGCAGTTTACCTTTTCTGTGAGTTGCAGGCGCTCAGCTGTGGACTCTGTAGTGTATGCTTAATCTTCTGTTCCTGTAGCCTCAGGTTCTTAGTAGCAAGGGCCTCGTCTCTCATTAATTGTCCCCATAAGGTAGCCTTAGACGCTTCCAGAGAACTTGGGCCAATTGGACCGACCCGCATTATCTTGAAGATAAGTAGACGTATGTGCCTTTAGCTGCGCTTTTTCATGCATAACTTTGTAACCAGCATTGTTGCGGCTCCACAGTTTTCTCACAGGTTTGCCTATATGCCAGTCTATGGCAAGATGGACAGGGGTGTGATCAGTGATGGAACCCTCCAAAATATTGCAGGTCAAGGGAGTGAGAGCGTGGGTAACGAGGAAGTAGTCAATGCGTGATTGCTTACAGTGTGTGGTAGAGAGAAAGGTGTATTCCTTGTCTGATGGGGATAGGAGTCGCCATAAGTTGATGAGACCCTGGTCTTTGAGAACGTCTTTAAGGAGCACAGGTCATTAGTATCACACCTGTCAATTGGGCCAATGCCGACTAGCATGGCATCAAAGGCCAGGTTCCAGTCGCAGCCTGCAATGATACACATTGTGATTAATTTTGACAGTACCCAGTTTAAGCGCATGAATCTGGCCTTGTGTCTTTTGCGGGCATAAACCGAATCCACACTCACTACGTTGGTGCCTATCCTGAGCTTTGCGATCACATAACGTCCTTCCAGGTCCCCAAAACCATGCGTTGTAGGGCTTTGTCCAAGCCCCACTTTTGGCTACAGGACCGGCGGGAAAATTAGTAAGCAGAGTAGGAGTGTCCACGTTAGCCTGGCACATCCCTAGGGTCGCCAAGAGCCGAGGTGAGCCCCTCTCTTAAGAAATTCTCCTTCTTGATTTGGAGAATTAGGCCCAATAGGAACAGGGATGTGCCCCTCTCCCCAAAGGTAGGGGGCACCCAAAGGGTGTAGTCACCCTAGGGGACAGAAGCCATTGGCTACTGCCCGACCTCAGTAATGCCCTTAAATTTAGTATTTAAGGTGTCCCCTGAACCTTGTTCCTCAGAGTCGATGACTTACAAAGAACAAGGACCAAAGGGCCGTGCAGCAGTGGAGAAGATGACGACTGATTTGGCCCCAGCCATCCCGGCCTGTCTCCTCCTCCAGCGACCCTGCTCCAAGAAACAGTTGTGGCCCGCAGCCAGCAACCTCCAAGAACCTGTGCTGACTTCAACAAAAACCCTTGCCTCCCGTGGTCATCCGATTTGTCCAGCAAGCAGCCAACCCAAAGACTCCAGATCCAGTTGGATCTGCGACACTTGCACCACTCTGCACCAGACGCCCACAGCCAGAATCCAGGTGGCCCACCGACCCAGTGAAGTCTCCCCGGCGATCCTGACCTGGGATCCAGCATTGGACGACCTCTGCGGACCTCCCCCCTCATAGCCTGCAGCCTCAACCTGAAGGTTCCCCCCGACCGCGACCAGATCTGGTAAGAAAAAGTCTATGCTTAAAGACACCCCTGTACCCGCAGCCCCATGCCTTGGTGTGCCCAACTGATTGAGTCCCTACATCCCCCACCTATCCAACTTAACTCTCCAGTCGTGGGATTCCTTCAGCCAGCCTGTGGACCCAAGCCTGAAGTAGTTTTCCCCAACGAGGATCTCAGTTGGTTTCTTCAGGGCACCCGACTCCACATTAGCACTCCGCACCTTACTGCTGTGCCGCTGGTGGTGCAGTCAGTGTTCTTTGTTGGCCCCTCCAGTGCTGACCACAGCCCCCAGGGCCTGTGTCCCTGACCCGCAGGTACTTACCTGTAACCGGTGCCTCTTCGAGGTGCCCCCAGCCTCCGCAGGATAACATTGGGCACAGTGACCTCTGCACCCGGCCGCCCCAGTGCTGCTGGTGGTGCAGTACCTACCTTGGTCCGACCCTTGCCCAGTGTTGACCAAAACACCTGGAGACTAAATCTCAAAACCGTTTACTTACCTGTAAGTTACTCACCTGTCTTTCCTCCCATAGGATAGCATTGGTCTCCCACTGTATTGTGCTTAGTGCAATCCTGAAAACACAGTATCTTTTTCTGTACTGCAAAAGATTTCATGCATATTTAAAGCACTGTTTGATGCTATACAAATCTTTTGCCGGAAATCTTAAAGTATTGCTTTAAAGTCTACTTATCTGTAACTGAGTTCAATTGGTTCCTAAAATAAAAGTAACTAAAGTAATATTTTTGTACCAAACATTGGCCTGGATTCAGTCATTGAGTGTGTGTTCCGCCCTTGTATGAGTATGTACACCAAATGCATTCACACTACCCTCTGATAAGCCTAACTGCTCAGCCCAGCTTCCACTAAATTGAGAGTAAGGTATTATCTACTGCAACCCCTGCCATATCTTTGGAGACTTACTGGACTCTGTGCACACTATACCTCTTTTTGGTATAGTATATACAGAGCCAGCTTCCTACAGTTCCTGGCCATTATACCCATACCTCGTGAACCTGTGGAAAATCATGAGTGCACGAGGACAGAGTAGTGGCACCTCCCCAGAAATGCACAATTGTTGCCCACTAAGTGGGTCTCGTGCTGTAGAATTATGTCTGGTGTCTGTCTAAACCAAAAGCGTGACACAACCCTTCTCCAAATTGCTTCCCAAGCCATTTACATTCCAGGAGAACAGCGCGAGCCCCTGACGTTGTACATCTGGCTCCATCCCCACTCTTTTCCTCAATGGTCAGATGGTTGATCCCTGGTTCTCCGGACCAGCCTCTCCATGTGTGTATCATCACTGGTGTCAAACTACCCTCACCCTACAACCCCAGACTGTAAGCGTAGAACTACCCAGCTTCCCCAATGCTGCGCTGTCCGTCACCCTACCCTAACCAATATCAAATCTTAAGTCTTAATATCATTCACTCTTGGTCTCTGTACCAAGGGTGTATTATGGCTGCTGTTAGTCCCAAGTAACGCCTCTGGTTTCAATGCACTGTTCATTGGTGGTCGCACCAGTGGCTGGCATATCAGTCGCCGTCTGCTTGGGAGTTCAACAGAGTCTCTCAGGGTGTCGCTGCTCATTCCACAGGGGGCTGAGGGGACCGCGGGCCCCCACTTCGTGACTGTCATGCAGGACAAGTCCTCCAGCCATTCCTAAGCCTTCCTCGGGGAGAAGCAGATCAAGGCCACCCCACCTCCCCCCAGGATTTGCAGTTTCGTGGGGAATTGCTGCGATTATTGCAGGTGCTTTTCCTCCGTTCCAGTTTGACGAGCGGGCCTTGGTGCCAGGTAGCATGAAGTTGAGAAATCTGGTAGTTATCGACCTCGTACAGACCTATGGCTTAGGCGGTGCCCAAGACACTCTGAGGCAGCGCCACTGCAAACTGGGGAGAAATTACGGGTATCTGCAATGGTAAATGGCAAATCTTCCCCACATCAATTCCTTAAGCTTTTTCCAGTATCCCAACAAAGTGGGCATTATTGCAGCAGGATCTGCCCTGCGTCTTCAGCCCTGACATGGAGATGTTGAGTGGTCTGTTTGAGTTGGCGATCTTCTGTGTTCAGGGTCTTGATGTAGCTCACATGGTCTTTCAGAGTGGCCTCTGCGATAGGTCTGTTATCTTCCCTATGTCTTCTCGGATCAGAGTGACCTCCACCGCCACTGTGTCAATTGTCATTTTGAGGGCCGACCTGAAGGCCCGGATGGGCTGAAGCAGTTACGAAGCAGGTTCTCAGTGTGGTGCCCTGGTCCTCCATGGCTGAGTACTCTTTCTGCCAGACGGTTTTGCCACTGGCCCCTCCGGCACTCCTAAAGGCGTATTTCTCCAAGCGGTTGATGTGGGACCCTCTCTGGCCTTTGTCTCTCACTGTGGTTCCGGGCCCAGGCCTCAGGAGCTAGGGTGTTATTGGGTCACTCTGCCTACTGTAAAGCAGCCTTTCTCCAGGCCCCACCTGGCTTGGGTTTGTCAGGTGGTGGAGGAGGGGTCCAGGGACACAGAGGGATGTGCACCCTGGCTTCCCAACCCACGGCCCTGATTTGGTGGGTACAGTCTTTGTGCCGCTTCAGCTGATCAATGGATGCCGGCTGCAGTCTGTGGGGCGGGATTGAGAAAGGCAGCAGGTGGGTGCCGCTCACCCAAAGTCCGGTATGCGGGGGTCCTGGGTGGCCACAGCTGTGTTCTCAGCCTCCAAGCTGTGCCACGGGCGCATTCTGACCTACATCTTGGGTGCTTAGGCCTTCAGGAGCATCGTCTCATTAAGACCCTCCTCGGTGCTGTGGGTCCCACCTGCTGTGGGTCTCGGCAGCTTCCATGACCGGTGGATGTGCTCAGCAAACCCCAGGAACAACAGATGGGCGTCGCAGCAGCTAATTGCTCACCGGAGCTTACCTGCAGGGCACCATGTTTACTCGGCATCCTGGACATGCTCCCTCAGGCATGCAAGAAGTCCTTTGTTCTTTCAGTCCTCTTTGAAATTGTGTCACAACACTAGTCAAGCTCATGTTCCAATACTTTTATCGCCTTCATACTTGTCTGGTTTGTAAATTTGTCTAGAGCCTGATCCTCCCAAAGAAACATTACTGTGTAATCTGGCCATATTCCCAATATAGAATATTGTGTAACTTGAATGCATTTTGTGTGTGACACATTGGTGGAAAATTCAAATACTGAAGATTTCTTTGTGTATTCCCTGAAATCTGATTGATCAGCGCCATGAGAATCGAAGACCTGAAATCTATAACACTGTCTTGGGTCAAATGTTGCTGACCTTTGAGAACACACAATCTGAAGAATGTAAATGTGAAATTCTACTGAGAGAAATGCTGACTATAATCAGCAAAAAGCATGAAATCCGAGTCATGGTAGATTGACAAGGATGGTGATTAGCATTTAGTGTTATCACAATGGTGAATCTGCAATGTCGGTATTTCTCTTACAGCTATTTCAATTACCGCACAACCCGCTTTCTGACTGAAGAAGGATTTTATAAGTTTCATAACTGGTTTGATGATCGGGCCTGGTACCCTCTAGGAAGGATCATTGGTGGAACTATTTACCCAGGTAACCTCCAAAATCTTAAAGTGTGTGTGCACACCAAAGTTGAAGAAGCATAAATGAATTATGTGAATATGAACCATTATTTTTACATTTATATGGGTAGCTTGGTACTTCAAATATTACACAGTGGCATGGCAACCTAAATCTAAAGTTTGGAATAACCCTTTAAAACTGAATCGCTGGAGATAATTCTCTTTGATGTTGGAAATGGAGATCATTTGTGTGCATGTAGTAATCTAGAGAATGGTTCTATGCGCACGCCTTTTAATTTCAGGTCACTTTCCATTAAGCAGAATGCAAAGAAAATTCCAAATATTGTTGTGTACCCATGCATAGTGTGATGCGTAACTCATTTAGAAAGTCCGTTTTCACATATGGGGCATTGTACTTTTTTTCTTTTATATATATATATATAGAAATTGGACAGTCATTTTTAATTTCTGTCTTTTTTTTTTTTTTTTTTTACTGAAGTTGCACTTGTGTGTTTGGTATCTCAAATGAAAATGCGTATTAATAGTGATGACTTTTGTAAAAATTGAAACCCATTATTTAATATATTAATTTCAAGCACTGCCACTACTCATTGAAATGTAGTAGATTTTTCACTGCCAATTCCATTGTTTTTCTGATTGTTAAAATGTATGGCCGCGTCACCCTATAGAACTAATCTACGTCTAGGGTTTCGAGCTCGTTGGTGCTTACACACAGAGGCTCACAGCAGTGTTTCAGTCAGTCCATATTCCGGACCCCAGAATGTCAGGCACACGAAGGGAGTAACCGCAATTTCAAGGTGGTTAGGATAGTGAAGGGGTAGAGCTGTTATTATTTTCTTTGTTAAGCCCTGTTTGAATGGCAGGCACACACTGAAGACTGTAAATCCCTCATGATTTACTGGGGACTAAGGATTATCCTAGCATCTCTGTGCGAGATTACTATTCATGAGCAACTCTCATAAGAGTTCTCCAAGGACTGTTTGTGAGTAACTCATCTCAAGATGCAAAATCTGACATGTTCAGGACTACTTCTACTATTAGAGACAAAGAATAGGCCAAATAATTTCATAAGTGGTGGAAGTGTCTACTCTCCTCTGGAATCTCCAACTCACCTTTTGGGCCCACTTTCCATCTGAGGAATCACCCTCAAAGGCTACACTGGCAACCCCTGGAGATATACTAGTGGGTTTGTTTTTAGCACAGGAAGGGTCCTTGAATGTGTGACCTGTCTTGTTACAGTTAAGACACCAAGTCTTCTTGAGGGTCCATGTTCTTACACTGTCATCAACTTCTGTTTTGTGAGGGGTTGCGGGACCCACACTCTTACAGATTTTTGGGGTTTACAGAGGACTCCTTCTTTATCTTTGTCTTCAGAGTGATCCACCTTCTTCGCTTGGGGGGGCTTTTTAGCCTCTTTCTTTTGGTCACCCCCACCATGCCTAGTCTTGGTTACCCAATTATCAGCCTTCTGCCCCAACTCTTGGGGAGAGACTGGCCCCAGGTCCACCAGGTATTTATGCAACTTTTCATGAACACAATTACTTAACAGATGCTCTTTCATCAGTAAATTGTAAAGCCCATCATAATCATGCACATTGCTACCTTTTAACCAACCACCTAGTGTTTTTACTGAAAAGTCTACAAAATCCATGCAGGACTGCCTCTGGGTTTTTCTGCATTTACTAGAGAACAGTTCCCAAAGGGGAGAGAGCCCCAATACTTCTGGCTGACCTTCCTTTCTCTACAGGCTCTCTCAAAGCTGTTAACCATGTTGTGATGTCATCACTTCTATATATTTAGGGACAATTCCTTTGGGGGTTTTAGGGTCTGAGTTTTCCTCCCTAATTTTGCTGCCGTCAGAGATGGGTCCTCTCTTTTTCTATAGCCAGGAGTTTAGCCTCTAATGCTATCCTCATGGCCAGTTTCAAAAGATCTGCATCTTCACGATTTGAATGAATTTTATTTTATTGCACAGTTACTTAAAACCATTTGCAATATGACTTGCATACCTATTTTTTTTTTTTTTAAACGGAATTACAATTGTTTAAAAGTTCAGAGTAGAAATGATATGCTATTTACATTTAAAAGGAGAAAAGTTACCAGTTCATCAGGATAGCAGAATTAATATGTCTTACTAAGGTGAGTATTTAAAGCAGACTCCAGCAAGACTAATTACTCGAGGCTAACTTTTTGTCAGACAAAGGACCTTCAGTGTTCCCAGGACCATCTTTTTCAATAAGTCTAAGACGCAGCTCGGCCATATATCTCCCAAATCTGGCCAAGTCTGATGGTAGGGTGCAAGAAAATAAAACCAAAGTCGCTTCTTTCACTGTCCAGGCCCCAATGCGTAGCCATATTTGTTTTAAAAGCTTCTGACTGGGCTGTAGCATGCCGGGACAACAACAAATCAAATGTATCTTCACGATTTCTTTGTTCTGAGATACTACTAGGAGTGCTCCTAGAGGTATTTCTGTTTGAAGGGGCAGTGCTAGAATTGGAATCATCCTCATCCACTACTTGCTCTTCATCTGCCCCCTCTTCTATAGGGGGGGTATCCTCTCCCATTGTTTTAGCATTTTCTGCAAGCAATGTTTGCAGATAAGCTTTTGTGGTCTAGGCCCCATGCTGAGGTTCCTTGCTTTACACAGGGCCTTAAGTCTGTCCAACTTAATGTTTTTATACAGCCCAAGGTCTAGGTCCTGGGAAGTACCTGGTGCATCAGTCATGGTTTTAAGTGAGTTTGGATTATTTTAGAAAAGTGATAAAAAAATACTACATCAATTTCTAAAGGCCCAACTTACAAAAAATACTTTTTAAATTTTAAAACAGTTTTGCAAAGGGACTTACCAAAGCCCTACAGCTATTTTAAAACAATTTAGAAGAATCGAAAATTTAAAAATTGTTTTTATCTATAGACCATTTTGGATTCCTTTGTGAAATCACTTATTAACCAAGTGGTGCAGCACATGTTGAGTCTTCTTACCCACCGCTGCACCCCCAATGTAGGAAGCTGGCTCTTTATGCGATATATCTATAATCTGATATACCGTGTAAAGAGTCCAGGGATTCCCTTGCTCGTGGACAGGACTTGCTATGCAATCCCAAAGTGCTCTGTTAGGGGGCCAGTGTGGTCGAACAGCCTTAGGCTTAACACAGGAGTGTAAGACATTTGCAAATACACATAATGATCAATAAATGACAACATGACTCAAGAAGGAGATCCACAACAATTTATAAAAATAGTAAGTATTTTTATATATGTTTAGGCATCTGACAAAAATCTTTCAGGTTAGTACTTTTTAAAATATATATTATTTTCACTTTAAAAAGTGGACACTGCAATTTCTGAGTTTGGCAATGTTATCCTATGGAAAGAAGAGCAAGTTCTGCGAACAGGTAAAGTACATCGACTTTCAGGACCAATCTCCAGGAGTTAAGGTGAGTGGTGGGCAAGGTCTAAGGCAGCACCAACAGTACACCACCAGTGGCACAAGGGTGGCCGGTTGCAGGGTGCAAATTAGCATCAGGAGCCCAATGAGGATCGGACTCTGTAAAAAGAGGCTGCCAGGGAGCCAGTCCGGCTGGACCAGCAAGTGTGCTCAGGCCTTGCGTTGCTCGGGGACACCTTTTGGTCCTCTTCTCCTAGGCCCAGTAGTGACAGGTGTCTTTAGGCATCAGGTTTTTCCTTACCGGAGCAGTCACGGTAGAGGGGTCCTGCGTGCAGAGGCAGCAGGCGACATCTGAGTGCAGGTGGGGTGAAATCATGATGGACTCTAGCTCTGGAGGGCTGGGGAACCTTGTTGGCACGGTAGCCCACTTCAACTCAGACAGGAGGCGTCTGGTGCAGTGGTTGCTTCAGGTGTTGGGTTTTGGCTGTTCCGAAGACCTCAGCCTTCTTTTTGCAGTTCCTGCTGAACAGGTCCGCTGTTCACAGGAGGGCTTCAGTCTTTTTTGAAGGCGTGTAGTCCTTCCAAATTTCTGGAGTCACAGCTGTGGGATGAGTCGACTTGGGTCCAGTATTCGATGAGGGCTGCAGACAGGCCGGCGGGGCTGGGGCCAAGTCGGGTGCTTTCTTCAGTCTTCTCTGCTTTTGCGGCTCTTTGGTGTCCTCTCTTCTTAGGAATTTATAGTCTTAAACTGTCAAACTTTCTTTGCATCTCAAGATTGCTTTAAGTGCTGCTGCTGCATACAATATGTTGCCTTCACTTCGGTTTTGCTTTAGATTTTATTTATAAAGCTGGGCATCTTTACTTGCAAAAAAATAGAATAAAATTATGGCATGTGTTTTTTTTCCGGTGTTCACTTACAAAACTAAATAATACTCAAATATTTATAATTTTTGGTAAAATAATGTGCACTTTTATGCTCTATGTAGACTTAAACTTAAATCCCATCTTTTGTTGAGATGCCACGATTAAGTTTTGTATTTTTCATGTGGCTTCAAGGCAAGGTCAGAGTTTTTAAGGGAATAGATATGAATTTGGTTGCTGAAACTGCTGGCCATGGCAATGGAGAGCCTCCATCTCTAGACGTAACTCTTGCCACTCATTTTTTTTTTTTTGTGTTACAGGTTTGATGATCACATCTGCAGCATTATACCATGTTCTCCATTTCTTCCACATTACCATTGATATCCGGAATGTGTGTGTGTTCCTGGCTCCCCTCTTCTCATCCTTCACCACAATAGTCACGTACCACCTGACCAAAGAACTCAAGGTAACACAAAGCTCATATTTTACCCCTCCCCACCCTAAACACACTTTCCTTGCTTGCATGTAATTTACCTCCGGGATGAATTTGTAAAGTGAGATTTTTCTGTGGGTAAACTTCTTAAACTTGTGAAACCATTTCCTTTTTCTTTTATCTACTGTTCACTGGAGATTTTGCATCTATAGTTATATAGGTCCAGATTCCCAAAGTTAAAATTACATTAGAAAATCTACTCCTATGTCGATCTACTCCTACACCTTGATGTAAAACTCTGCTCCTTTGCTATTCACGGTACTTGTGGAGATTATACCTAGGTTTAGACTTCCATGTCTCCACTCCCTTCTCTAAGCGATTGGAATCTTCTGTAACTGAATTTATAAGTGCAAAGTTAATATTACCTAAACTTTCACCTGTTGGTGGAGATCTCTTCTCCCCCCACCCCCACCCCGTGAGAAAGTATAGGGAAATGCAATCTTTTTTTTTTTTTATTGAAAAATATTTCTGTGTAAAATATAAATGTAAAACATTTTTTCTGTATAACATTAACTAATAAAATGTTATTGCACATAAACTCCTCAAATTAAATGTGTATTAAATAATGAAATAATTTAAATATATTAAATTAAGAAATATATATTTAACAAAAAGGTAAACAAAAACGCCTTTGTTTTGTTTAATGTGTAGCAAAATTGGGTAAAAGTTGAGTATACAATGTAAATACTTTTAATATTTTTTTAAGTAATTTAACAAGTTTTGTTCTTTTCAATTGTCTTCAAATTAAAAAATAAAAGTAATTACTAATCATTCCTAATATTTTATCGCACAAATATATATTTGCATGTATATATGTGATTTCAATGTAAAACATTTATTTAATTTAACATGAATTCCTATGGGATGTTAGTATAAATGCCTGCCTCCATTGATTTTTAAGGGAGTATGTTGTACCTGTGAATGGCCATGTGTGTGGTGCTTGATATACTCCAGGGCTGGGCTGGAGTACTTTTAAGTATGTTTTGACACACTTAGGACTGTAATAACTTTAAAAGTATGTCTGATTTATTAATGGTCTTTTTTGTTTGTGGATGTTTGTTTTGTATTAGAATCACGACCACTCTACCCCCCAACCCTCTCCTTAATACCACCCATTTTTAAGCAAATATTGCTAGTTTTGCTAACGCTCCCCAGATCTTCCCACATTTACTACAAAATAATATACGTACTTTGCCGGGTCTGCGCCAAAGGAAAGATGGGAGAGGTGGAGATCTCCACCCATAGGTTTGTGAATGGCTTTCTGTGATAAGTAATAGTACATTATGTGCATAAAAAGCAAATTATGAATTGGGTCTAACATCCTTAAATATAAAGTGCATGTACCACTTTCTTTCTCGAGTGGTATCTACTCAGACTCCTTGTCGCCTAGGTGTTTATTTGAAATAGAAGACACTATTCTTGTGAAACGGAGCCTGGCCCTTGGCCACACCCTTGTTCCTTTAATATCAACTACGACCAGGAACATCTGTGGTGCTGTGAGATACCTTTAAAAGCAGCAGCACAGAGACGAAGCTGAGGTTCTTCCATAATTCTGAAAGCTGAAATGTAGTTCTGAATGGCCTGCTTTTAAAACTGCACTGGTTTCTTCACCTTGTTTTCAGCATGTTTCTTAACATGCATAACAGTCTACAGTGAGTTGAAAATGTTCTGTTACTATTATCCTAGCTGTCTGGGCAAGTATATGTGACTGGCGTCTGGCTGTATTTTCACCAGAACGTATTTTTCTAATGGTAAAAAAGGTCAGATATAGTGTTTCAGTATAATAAACTTCATTATGACCTCAAACTTTTTGTATCCACTTGCATTGGTTCTGTGCATTGTAAATAACTGGTGTTACCCATCTTCATGGTGCTCAGAGTGGGTTTTGACGGGATTCACACTTCGGACCTGTGTGTCACACTAGATGCCGTTATGAAAGACTTGACTCTATGCAGTCATGCTGATTTTCGGTTTTCTTTTTTAAATATAAAGAGTAAACTGAGTTATGACTTTTGACTTATGTAGGGAAAAATGTTGTGTAAGGTAATGGTTGGGATTTTAATTTCATTCTGTGGAATTGTTTTAATTGTCTATAGAAAAATATATAATTTTAATTACATGTTGTAGCACTATGGAGCAAACCAAATATAAATATTAGCAAAATAGACAATCGCTGGATAGGGTATTTGCCAACGAACATGTTAACTGCTTGGCAAACCAAAAGAAATTTACGTAGTACTGTATTTTAGAGAACTTATGATTTAAGTAGTTGATGACTGGTGCCACATCCAATTTCATCTTTATTAATAAATACGTAGTTTCAACTTTCTGTGGTGCAATGAAATCGGAGCAGAATTCTGGTGCAAAAAAGAACAAAATTGATTAAATGTCCCAGGGTCTTTAGCTCAAATGAGGGATTATGACCTGGTGTATTCCATATCATTAAAGTACACCTACATGAGTAGCTAGTCCATTACAGCTGGGATGAAAGTATCTTCACCTTCGAGCAATTTCTTTTCAGGTGCAGCACATACAACAAAGTAAACCGGTGTTAGTCGGGATCGGTGCGGTCCACTCTGACACACAAAGAACATGTGCAGGATGGGCAGCAGCGGTGCAAGATAAGAGAGAAGACCTGTAGCATGGCCAGCAGAAAGCCAAGCCTCCTCGTCCAAGAGTGTATGCATGTGGGTGTGGGTAACAGGAGTCTATGGGCCTCTTCATTTCCTTTTCAGTGTTCAGTACAGAGAAGGTGGAAAAATTGTTTTACTCTAGGATGCTCCCAGCCCCAACAGTGCATGCCAAGAACACAATGTTGACGGCTTGGTCACATCTGATGACCGCAGCAGTGCTTTACCTCCTGTCCGCACTCTACCTGGCCTGGGAAAGTCTTTGGCTTTTATGCATAGAGGAAGCTTCTAGAAGAAATCCACACTGATCTAAAGACTTCAGCAGTTTGTTGGACACATTTTGATGAGAAAATAGCAAGCTGCGAAGTAGATGTGCCACATCAGTAAGGATGAATTCCTACCTAATTCAGAAACGAAAGATTATTCTGGTACGTGACTGTCTGCAACTTGTGGGGTCGTGGTCAGGTGTGTATCTTGATATATTCCAGAAGTGATATTTTATTTATGAATAAAGTAATACACTGTGGTGCCTTAGCCAATCTAAACATCTTTTTTGCTTCAATAGTTCTAGTGGCTCTTTAACTCATTGGTTACTTTCAGCAGTGTTTTCCTTACAGTTGCCAAGTTTAGGGAATTATATCCATTGCCTGTCTGTGTATGTTTTGAGGGAACAAAATTTGATTTAATGCAAACTTTGTATTCTCTTTCCTGTAGGATGCAGGTGCAGGTCTTTTAGCTGCTGCCATGATTGCCGTAGTGCCAGGTTACATCTCCAGATCAGTTGCTGGCTCCTATGATAATGAAGGTGAGTGATGGAACCAGAACACCTCACTTCTGAATTCAGAAATGTGGGCTTGGGTACAAGAGGGTCATAATGTATGACACTGTATGTAGTTAGCATGGATGCCCAACCAGCTGTAACATCATTCTAAAGTATTGACCATCTCAAATATGTCATTGTGGCACACAAGTCAAAATTCACGTAGATTATTTTACGTTATTTGGCTTTTCCAAAGCATGTGTGCAACCAACGATTTTATGGCCCTAATTATAAGTAATAACAGAATCTTCAAGAAAAGGATTATAGTAGGTATTGACAAGGCTGAACACTGTAATATGTTATAGGTCACAGGGGAAAGGAAGAAAATTCCACATGGTGGGAGCCAGTTTAGCAAATCGGTACTCTCACAGTTCTATCTGAGATTCAATGTAAGGTTGCAGATGAAGATAGAAGGGGCTGAATAAAAATGAGTGTTCCAAATAAAAATAGGGAAATGCCCACGTTCAGCTCTATGGATGATGCACAGAACCTAGAAGACGTCCCTACCCTTAATGGCCAGCCAGTGGAGATAGTAGTTGCTCATCTAATACTTGACCTGCTCTATGCATCTTTTGAAAAGATTTGCTGACACTGTGGTGTCATCAGAACACCTGTAGAAGCAGATGCTAAAGTAGTACAAGCTTGGACAGAGACTGAACATTATGTTAAAGAGGAAGTGGAACAGTAAAAATCCATTTAGCGATACACCTGAAAAACCAAAAAGCATGAGTGCTGTGACCCGATTGTGTGAAAAGACTACATCCATGTCGGGTCTGGGCCCTCAAGTTCAATCACCCTTAATTGGCTAAAAAGGGAGGTGGTTGACCGTGTCAAATGAGTCTCAGTGTTATGATGCCCACTTTGCTAGAGTCCGCCTCCTCCCTCAAGTCATCCACTACAGTCATCCACTACAGCCAGAATAAACCACTCTCTGCTTCAACCAGGTCCGTATTCTGTCTGAGTGTTGCCATAGGAGCAACTTAGTTGTTTAGCTACATACCTCTCACAGCTTCAGGAAGAAGTGAGCTAGGGAGATAGTTTGCTTGGATTGGAGTTCAACTTCCTGGGCTCTTGGAATATTAGGGCTTAACACCCCCTTGGGTAAAATGAGTCACTGGAGAAGGATCTGTATGAAAAGCCCTGCTTATTGATCCACCAAAATTCCTAGAGCTTGCGGAAGTGATATCACACACATTTTATCTCCACAGCAGCATTGTAGTTGCTGCTGAGTCGCTAAAAGGTACAGGACTTAAGAGACATATGTTGATCCGCACACGCACACACACACACACACATTGGTGGAGTGGAAACAAGCGAAGACAAATAATAGGAAGATTCATATTTCTAAAAGGAATGGACCCAGGAGGTAAGCCATGGGGTGAGAACTCTTGCAATTAGAGTAAGGATTTTTTTTAAATGTGGAAAAACATGGCAGCTGTTAGAAATTGGGTTACTAGTGGTGGTGGGGGGGGGGGGAATGAGACCCTACTCAAATAATAACCACAATCCTTGTCTGGGTGAAGTCCCAAGCAAACCCCAAATCAACCTCTGCTCAACCCTCTGTTAGCTCGGCACAGAGCAGTCGGGCATAACTTCGAGGTAATGTGTAAAGCATTTATGCAGCACATCAAGCAGTAATAAAATGAAAACACAACAAGAAAAACCCCACACCAAATTTAAAAAATAGAGTAACATGTAAAAAATAATTTGACACTAGAACAACAAAAATCCAATTGGTAGAATCGGAGACATGCAATTTTAAAGATTTAAGAGGAAAAAGGCGCCAAAAACACAAAGCGCCAGCCGCAGCTATCTGGTTGTGCGAGCATGGGTGAAGTCACAAGTTCAGGCCGATCTCGATGTAGTGCTGGCCGGATATAGGGACCAGGTTATTCCCGCTGAAAGAGTTACCTTCAGGTCCAGTTCAACAAGTTCCTTTTATGATGGAAGCAGCCGCGAAGAGCAGGGAGAGCGTCCTAGATGGCTATCTCAGTAGTATAAAGAGCAGGCTGGGCGTCGCAGACCAGTCGTTGCTGTAGCACAAATTTCCTGTCTGGTTGTGGACCATCCTTGCTGGTACTTTGCGCTGGCAGGTGCAAGTTGGAATGTGCCTAACTCCGCCCTCCCATCGTGCCAGTGATGGCCCATCTAGGCACACCTAAGCTCTCTGTTGTGTGTAGCGGCCTAAGAGGAATACACAATGGCCAACTGCCAACTATACACAGTCATGTGACCCAGAGGCAGGTTGCAAGATCTGAATGGCTAGGGCAAGAAAATGCCAACTTTCTAAAAGTGCCATTTTCAATATTGTAATTCAGAATCCTACTTTACCATAAAAGTGGGTTTTTCATTACAATTCAAAAGACACCAAACATGAACTGTTTACCTGCTCCCATTTGGAAGTTAACAGCGTATTAAATGTAGTAAGGTAACTCCACTGTTATTCTATGGAAGAAGCAGGCCTAGCAGTATTGAAAAACAAATGTAAGAGTTTTTCACTTCTAGGACACGCAATACATTGTACCCTGCCCTGTGGGCTGTTTAGCCCCTACCTAGGGGTAATTTATATGTATTAAAAAGGCAGGTCTGAGCTTGGCAAAACGTTTATTTTGCTAGGTCGAAATGACAGTTTAAAACTGCGCACAGGCTGCAATGGTAGGCCTGAAACGTGTTTAAAGGGCTTCTTAAATGGGTAGCACTATCAGTGCTGCAGGCCTACTAGTAGCATTTAATTTACAGGCCCTGGGCACATATAGTGCTACTTAGAAGTAAATTAAATAGGCCAATTGGGGATAAGCCAATGGTACCATGTTTTAAGGAAGTGAGCACACACACTTTAGCACTGGTTAGCAGTGGTAACGTGCACAGTCCTAAGGGCAACAAAAACAAGATCAGAAAAATATGGAGGAGTAAAGCAAAAAGTGTGGAGGAAGAACACCCTATGGCTGACAAGTTTAACTACAGCAATATAAGATTTCTTATTGTTAGATTTATTTGTGTATTTTTGAATGGTAATGTACAGTGTTGTCTTTGAAAATAGAGTTATAAAATGAGATAGGAATTGCTAATGAAGAATGTGCTTGCTATTTATTCATTTTTTCTGAATGGCCTTTGGTACAAAATGCCGCTTTTGTTGAGATGACAGTTCTTGCCTCCTATACTTGATGTTTATAAATCTTAATTTGTGTTTGTTTAGGGATTGCTATTTTCTGCATGCTTCTTACCTACTACATGTGGATCAAATCTGTGAAGACTGGCTCTATCTACTGGGGAGCCATGTGTGCTCTAGCATATTTTTACATGGTAAATTTTTTTTTTTTTCTCTATACACATGCCTTGTTTAAACACAATTTTCAGTGTTCTTTTGTGTCTGTGATGGTGCTGAGAGCATATTGTTTGCAACATGTTTATGAATCTCTTCCATTTTATGTTGCAAGTTCACAATTGAATCCCGTTAAGTCAAGTTAGCGATGTTCAGTGTGTCAATTATATGAAATTCTGCCATTAGACTCCTCCTCGATGTTAAGTTTGCTGTAATAACAGCTAGGCTGTGGCTACATTAGACCCTGAAGTTGCCATCTACGAGTAATCTAATCATAAGAAAACACTTGGTATACAAACCAGCCAGTTTTTCCAAGTAATGGATTTGGCAATTCTAGTACTCTTCGGGTTTCCCAAAGAGAAAGAATGTTGACGCAGTCTCAAAGTATGTATCACATGCACGTTGCCTTTTGTCAGATAATTTTGAGACTGATTCTAATTTCTATATGATTATATAAAAAAATCTCTTCACTAGGTCTCCTCCTGGGGTGGCTACGTGTTTCTTATTAACCTGATTCCCCTGCATGTCCTGGTGCTGATGCTGACTGGAAGATTTTCACATAGGATCTACGTTGCATATTGCACAGTTTACTGCTTGGGCACCATCCTGTCAATGCAGATCTCTTTTGTTGGATTTCAGGTAAGGAGAGGTCCATGCATTTAAAGATTTGTTTCTGCAATGGCATGAACATTCAGAGCTGCTTGAACTTGACTAGTCCATATTACTAAAATTGTAGTGCGAATCCTGAGACGCTGCGAAATGTGAATCTGTTGTATTGTAGCTGTGATCTCGTATTTTGAGAACCCTTGCGATAAGCAAAAGGATCAGTTGCAGCACTAGAGCATTACCAGCTTTAGGTGCCATTATGTCAGAGTACCGTAGATATGGTTACAAACTTGGTCTAAAAACAAATCACTCTCCAAAAGACTATTCTACTTGAACAACCATTTGCACATGTAATTATGCAAATTAATATTGCCGTAGAGAAATGTGTTGCAGATGAAATGTGCACACCTTTGTGTAAATATCTGGATTGCCTTCCTTTTTTTTGTTCACTTTTATATTGCTTTTTAAGTGTTTACCCTTTTCAGGGTTGATTTAATCTAAAACTTAATGCTTGATCATTGATTAGTAACTCGCTTTCTGTTATCCAAATTTTAATTCCACAACAATGTACTTCAAGAAATGCACATTTTGTTATCAACACGTGTTACACAGAACGCACTCACATTATTCATTTTCCCCCATCCATACTCCACCCCCAATCATTTCCCTTATGGCATTCCATGACGTTGACTAGAACATGACAGAACATAGTACGCCACAATTGTTGAAGCAAAATATCACAATGGTAGACTAAGAATCTATGTATCTTTATACCACCAAGCCATACGCAATGTTGTCTGGCTGAAATTGGAATACTCCATTAAGTTTAAAAATGTATTCTTGATCCATAACTGCCCTTGCAACTTGAAACCCTACTAACTGCAAGCTGTCTCTTCTGCAAACATTGAACTCTACAGACAAATGTGTACTTCCCAGTGTGTTTCGGTAATTTAGTCTAGAGTTTGCTTTTGATCCTATTTTACATAGCAATTGTGAAGCACCTTACCATTTAGATAGAAATATCATGCCTGGAACTGTGACCTACTTAGTTTTCTGTTTAAATTTTGACTTTCCCGCACTCAAACCCCAGTTTTTTCAGCAGGTAATTGACAATTCAGCAGCTAGATACATTTCTCCGAGAAAACTGTGCGCATTTTTCTACCTGTCTTTTCCCCTTTCAACGTTGATTCTTGATGTCTAATACATAGGCACTGTATTTTATGGTTTGTGCCTAGACTGATTCTGAATCCTTATTATAAATCCTCTTTTTTTCATTGCGTCTTTTAACAGTAATTGTGCCTTAATTTTACTCTTCCAGGTATTTATTTATGTATTCAGTGTAAATCTTACTTGCAGATATTTTGTGAAATGGCATCCGTCAGTGGTATATGCTCTTCATTATTTTTTTAGAGATTTTCAGCATGTTCCTTTCATGTATCTGTCGACTATTTGGCTTTCATACTTGTAAAAATAGGAATGTTAGAGATCTAATCTAAATCTCACAGGACTTGCAAATTGTGAAATAATGCTTTTGCTGAAATGTTTTTTTGTTTCTTCAACGTGCTTCCAAAACAAAGCTGCACCTTTATAGCCATTCTTTTGACAATATTGTTCATTCTAGATGGCTAACCTCTTGCTCGCGCCATAGTTGTGTGAATTTAGCACATCATTGTATGAACACTCTCAAATAAAATTGCGGCACCTCTGTGGGGTGGAAACATTACTGAGAACAAATATTTGACTGGCGTGCGATTCAGAAACAAATGCAATAAATTATATGCTCTGTACGCTGATTTGTCATCTTTCATCTCTCCACAGCCGGTCCTATCGTCTGAACATATGGCTGCCTTTGGTGTGTTTGGCCTGTGCCAGATTCATGCCTTTGTGGATTATTTGCGCAGCAAGCTGAATCCCCAGCAGTTTGAAGTCCTCTTTAGGAGCGTCATCTCCCTGGTTGGATTTGTACTTCTCACTGTTGGCGGTGTTCTAATGCTTACAGGTAAGACATAGGACTGTTCAGAAATCTGCTGAGGACTTGGAGGATAAAAGGACAAAGTTTGATTGTATTATTGTACAGTGAACATTTGCATACCTTGAGATCAATTTAAATTATTTCATGCTGCCAAAACAATACGCTGTAGCCTCCATGCCCCTTCTCATATCGGGTGTTCCAACGGCATTGTTTTAGCACGTATTAATTTTGTGACTAGTACTAGCTTTGATTTTATATGGTATTTATTCATCACAAGAGGTTAATAGGTTATTTCTTAGAAGTTAAACATAGAAAGCTAGATAAAAAATTAGACTGAGAAAAGACCTTTAGTCTTTGGTGCCACTGCTAACTGGTGGTCGGGCAGAGTCTTGTAGCACCTCAGGTTTCAAATTAACTGCACGTATTTGGTGGCTAAACCTGTGCCAAATAGTTTTTTTAGACTTATTCTTTTAGGCTGTTTTTCTGTTTGCACATTCGTTTTAGGAGCCAATACTGTACTGTGTAGAATGGCTTTCCTATTGTATGAGAAATAAATGTTTGGTCACTTATATACATACATATGTGTGGTTATGTTGATGGTACCCAACTGTCAAACAAAATTAATCCTTCTGAATAAATGTTTTCAAAGTCAATCTCTTGGTTATGAACTTGTCAACAAATGCCCTAGAGAAGTGACCATATTTTATGAACTTGATGTATTGCTATTCCAGATTACTAGGCAGTCACCAATAGGTGCGTTGTGTCGAGTCTTTGGGCTTTTTTAAATTTAATCTGATTTGTACCTATTTTTTGTTCTGTAAGGTAAAATCTCTCCCTGGACTGGCCGTTTTTACTCACTGCTGGATCCTTCGTATGCCAAGAATAACATCCCCATCATTGCCTCAGTTTCCGAGCATCAGCCTACCACATGGTCCTCCTATTACTTTGACTTGCAGTTGCTTGTCTTCATGTTCCCTGGTATGTGTGTTTCGTGATGGTTGGTACTTGTTATGTTTACACACATATGTGCTTGTTTAAATAGATTACTTGTTTGGTAAATTATTCTTTAGGATTTTAACACTTACAACGTTACAGCACTACATTAGTATTTTCTTGTAGGTTATGCAATTGAAATGTGTTATTCAACTGAGTAACTCTTTGTACAACTTTCCTTATCATAATAGAAATAATATTTCCACCTCCAGTATTTTCATAGCTACCTTGGTTTTAAAATATTCATTCTTGTCTGCCTAACATTCCCTCTTTGGATGCAGTCCATACACTTTGTGAGGCAATGATAGGTTCCCTTGTGCCAGGCATGTTGATCAGTCCTTCTTTGAGAACGATTGCCAGCCCATAATCCTAACCTCCATAATCTTTGCAGTTAGTCTGTGGTCTCGATTCCATTTTTGATCTGTGCCAAAACCTGTTTGTATGATTCGAAGTTCAAGGGCATGCTCTATCCTGGCTTATGCCACACTTTATGAGCTAATTTAAATATATATTGTTGTATGGTGGTGTTCTAATTCGGCCAAGGGCACCGCCAGAATTCTTTTAGTGTTGTGGGGGGCTGCAGGGATTGCAGCAGCTCCCCTGAAATACTTTAAATGTTAACCCTATGCTCCCTCTGATCTATATATCTTCTACCCCAGGTAAAGCTGTTTTGATCACTCCCTGGAGACTGCCCCTGTTACAGGGATCATTTTACTATCGGCCATATATGTTTGTTTCGACACACTACTTTTTCTTTTGCCTACGCTTGTTTGGCTTTCAGAACGCACTCAGCCGAGGGCTGCAAATCCTGTCCTTATCTTGTTTTTGGTTTCACAAGCGCTTTTTAAGCCAGAGGCTAATTTTTATATCCTGTAATATTTTTGGTTTCATTAGCTCAAAAGTCCACACCTTAAATAATATACTTACATAATGGAAGTGTAGTTTAAGTAGGCAGCCGACAGTAGGATCAATCTATTTACATGGTGCTTTTGACAGTGTGATTATTTGGATACGATTAAAGAGGTAAACATGCAGTTATTGCCCGGTTCTATGAAAATGAAGCAGCTTTAAATAAATGTATGAAGCTGGCTCTGTATATGGTGTATCACTAAGTGGTTATACCGTGCACAGAGTACAGAGATTCCCCCAGAAGTGTACAGGTCTCAATGTGAACCCAAAGTGCTCTATTTGTAGTGGTGTGGCCGAGCATCTTTAGGCCTAACACAGAGGAGTGTAAGACATTTGTTATGCACACAGTAACCAATAAATGACACATGACTCAAAAAAGAGATCCACACCAATTTTAGAAAAATAAGCTTCTTTCAAGATTTATTTTCAAGACCAAGATGTTCTCAAAAAGATGAGTACGTTTTTCAAGAAAAATACTTTATACTTTAAAAAGTGGAAAACAAGAATGCAGTTTTTGCAGGTAAGGACTTGACTTACAGATTCAGTCTTCGGAGTCTTTGGTCAACACCAGGCTTGGTTCAAATCACTTTCAAGAGTGCACCACCAGCGGCACAGAGGCAGCCGGGTGGAGAAGTAAACATCGAAGTTAACCAATGAAGACTGGGTGTACTCTAAATCACGCTCCTCAAAGGTGAGTACAGAGGTGTCGGGGGTCGATCACAAGGCAGCCCCAAACTTACACCCTCAGGGGCAGCTGGGTGCAGAGTGCCAACACACTGTCGGGCACTCGGTGTTAGCCAATGGGGAGATCGGTCTGGAAGATCGGCTGCAGGCTCAAGCCAGGTGTCCGGATGAAGAAAACCCACAGCTGACCAGGTAAGTAGAGATGCTAGGGGACACCAAAGGTTGAAGTTCCCAGGGGTTTTGGGTGCAGTGATGTCCTTAGGTGCTGCAACACTTACCAGGCAGGTCGCGGTCAGGAGCGTCTTAAAGTTGAGGCTGCAGGCATCGAGGAGGAGTCCGGCAGGGGTCAGATCACGGTGGACTCTGGCTCAGAAGAGCTGGGGAACCTTTGCAGGACCAGTGGGCCACTTGGACTCGGGCCGTGGGCGTGTGGTGCAGAGGTGGATCCGTAGGCGAGTTTACTGTTCCTATTGGCAGAGTTTTTTTAGATGGTTTCTTCTGGACAGGTCCGCTGTCCACAGGAGATTAGGAGCCTCTCTTGAAGGCAGGCAGTCCTCCCAGGGTTCTTGTGGTCGCTGGTCTGCGGGTCGAGTTGCTCTTCTTCAGCAGGGTCTTTGAGGGATGCAGACAGGCCGGTAGGGCTGGGACCAAGTCATTTGGTGTCTTCAGTCTTCGCTGCTGCCCAGTTCTTTTTTTGTAGGTGTTGAAATCTGATTTCAGGGTCTGGGGGTGCCACCTAAATACTAGATTTTGCGGCGTTAAAGGGGAATAACCGGTAGGGACCAATGGGTTCCTTACCTGTGGTGTCTACAACCACTGTTATGCCACCCTCCTGTGGGAGGGGGAATAACCCTAGCCTTGATTGGATAAGTCCTACCATCTTCAAGATGGTGGGAACTGAAAAGGGTGCTTTACTTCACATCCAGCACCTGAGGGGCGGAGATGGCGAAGGGGGGCACACCTCCGATTCTTCCTAGGTTTTCCCGCCAGTTCTCCTGCCAAAAGTGGGGGTTTGAACCAGGTACGGCCATCTGCTGCTAGCAGCGGAGGCTGGTGTCGCATTACAAAGGCGGTAGGCCTTTGAAGCTTCCCTCTTGAGCACTGTGCCCATCTTGGGGGAGGAGATGTGACACCTCTAATCAGGATGTACTTTGTTTCTGGCCTCAGAGAGCAGAGGCTGTCAACCCAGAGGGTCCAGAAACATGTCTGGTGGTGGCAGGATGCCTAAGCCAGTCAGAAACCACACCAGGGTTGGTAGGTTTACAGGGGGCACTTCTGAGGTGCCCTCTGAGTACATGTTTTAATAAATCCACTCTGGCCTCCGTGTCGATTTATTAAGTGGAGTGGTTTGGTACCAAACATGCCTGGGTTCAGTGAAGCCATCATGGTCCTTGTGAACTTGAGTTGTCAAGTTTACAGCCCATGTACTCTTTATGGCTTCCCTGGCACTTAAAATATTAAAGAATTGACTTAAATATTGTAGGGGCATATCTGCTCAGGCACATATGCCCACACCTGAGATATAGTGCGCCCTGTCTTAGGGTTTGTAAGGCCTGCTAGAGGGGAGACTTACCTTTACCTTGGGCAGTGCTGCTGGACATGGCACACAGGCAGTGAGTGTGCCATGTCGACTCTGTCGTTTTTCAATGCACCAAGGCATGCAAGCTGCAGTAGCATGACCTTGGTGAGGGGTACCTAGGGGACCCTCTTCAGTCCCCATGCCCTAGGTACCAAGAGTACTATTTACTAGGGACTTACAGGGGAGCTGAAGTTGTCAATCATGGTACAGTTTTAGAGAAGGAGCACTGGCTCAGGAGGCCTGGTTGGCAGGTACACTGTGCACTTTCAATCGAAACCACAACATTTTCCAGGAAAAAGTGGGGGCCTAACCATGTCAAAAGAGGCACATTCTCACATGCGCGCTTTCAACTTTTGATGTTTTCTGTTAGGGTTCAATCGTTGGTGAAGTAAAACCAATATCATGGGATGCCTCCTCGCTCTCCAAACGTGGCATGTGATGTGAGGTTACTTAATATATCCTACAAACAGACAGTGCAACACCACCTCAGCACCACTGCATCAGCGCTGCACCACTTCAGCACCAGTCGGCATCACTCAGCACTACTGCAGCATCACCTGAGCATCATTCAGCAGCACCTGAGCATCATTCAGCAGCACCTGAGCATCATTCAGCTGCACCACCTGCGCATCATTCAGCCCCAGCGCAGCATCCCCTCAGCACTAGTGCAGCACCACCTCACTGCCAGCGCAGCACTACCTCTGCATCAGTACAGCAACACCACCTCAGCATCAGCGCAGCACCAGCACAGCATCACTCAGCACCAGTGCAGCATCTCCTCCGCATCACTCAACAGCACCACCTCAGTGCAACACCAACTCCACACCAGCGCAGCCCGACAGCACCAGCGCAGCACCATCTAAGCAGGAACTTGGCACCAACGCAGCACTACTTCTGTATTCGTGTAGCACCCCCTCAACACTAGTGCAGCATCACCTCGGTACCAGCTCAGCATCTCCTAAGCACCAGCACTGCATCACCTGAGCACGACCAAGGCATCACTCAGCACCACGTCAGCATCACCTGAGCACCACCTCCGCACAAGCACAGCACCACCTCCGCATCAGCACAGCACCACCTCCGCATCGGCACAGCACCACCTCCGCATCGGCACAGCACCACCTCCGCATCGGCACAGCACCACCTTAGCACAAGCGCTGCACCACCTTAGCACAAGACCTGCACCACCTTAGCACAAGCGCTGCACCATCTCAGCACCAGCGCTTTCTGCTTACAAACTCTTGTACTTGCTCCATTTCCCACAAGGCCTCATCTGACATTTTTTGCGCTTTCTCATTGGCACTCTGACGACAAGAAATATTTCTATTTGTTGCACGTGCAGTATATGTTTTAATACTGATATTTATGGTCTTATTAGAAGTGTTACATTACACTTTTTAAAGTAATTTTAACTGGTTTTACCATATGACAAAGATTTTAACCTAACTTATGTGTAACACAGTATTACGTATGTACTCAAGGTTTTATAGTTGGTGTTTTTATTGCATTGATTTTAAGTCCCTATGCAAATAAAATAAACTTGTAACTTATGCCCCTGCCATGCACAGTGTTGTCTTCAATGATGTCATTTCCGATGTTGCAGTGATGTTATCAATGATGTCATAGAACATGTCATGAGTGAATTTTTGAGGATTTGTCATATTTCCTTTACATTTTGAAAATGTCCCTTCCCGCTTTATCTAACATTTCAAATTGGGTAAAGAGAATCCCCAGCACCCTTGGGACAAAAATGGCCTCTGTCTATTTTATAGATCTCTCTTGTGTGTCATGTTTGAGGAAAGGAATGGGCACATTTGATTAATCTATAACAGTACTTTTTCACATACTGTGGTTATGAGTATCAAGGGCACTTCCATGGAATCTGTTGTACTGCGAATAGTCTCTTTCCTTGTTTTTTTTTTTTTTTTTAACCTGTATGGCCAAAGGCTTTTCTTCACCATCTAATATTTAAGCACACACTGTTAAAGCCATACCACATACATGGCCTTCCGGAAACTCTTGAGGATTAACATCACACATAATGCAGCTGCCCATTCCTCCTGTAAGCATCGTACATTGTACAACAGTCCCACAGCTAATGACCATTTTGCCTGACACTTTTTAAAGAATATTTTTGTTTATCCTGGATTTTGCTGCTATTTCTCCGCAAGTATTAGCATGCTTAGGAATCTTTCAACGGCTATACATGAATGGAGTTTGGGGTGTAAGGCTTCATCACAGAAACTCTGTTGCTGTCATTCAGCACTGAGCAGTCATGTTTTTGGTATACCTCAAACCTATGGGCATACTAGAGAAGATGTGTAAAGATCTTGGCCTTTACAGGAGCTAGGCGACTTACAACCTTTAAACGTGGTGTGGAAATGATCCACTAACAAATAATCATTGACTGCATGTTGTAAGGTAATTTTCTTTTATAGAGAAATCATCGCAGGAATAGCTGTACATGAGATATCTTGCCTGAAAAGGTCAGGGTGTGAGCAATCTGCCATCACAACTTCACCCCATATCAGATTTTTACTGTACTAAAATATACATTTTGTATTTTCAGTAATGTTAAGAAGGGCTTCTAAAAGACAGTGAATTGTCTAACTTACCTGCTTTCCGTTATTCTTTAAGTTTTAATGTTTTATTACTGGAAGCTAATTATTTCGATCTTGTTTTTCTCAGTTGGCCTTTATTACTGCTTCAATAACTTGTCTGATGCCAGAATTTTTATCATCATGTATGGAGTGACCAGCATGTACTTCTCAGCTGTCATGGTAAGCTTTCTATTTTTGTAGGCATGCCTTTTTTTTTTCCCACCAACCATATTGTGTTAATTCTGACTGTATCTAAATAGATCATCCATCAGTGCAAGATGCATTTTTACGGCTAGTATATAAAATCAAGTTTACATTTTTCTTCTTTTAATTTACTTTTGTTTTACTGTCAAAAAATTCAAAATGTTTGTGTTCCCCCAAAAAATTGTTCCTCAAGTAATTCTCTACTAAACATAGTCTTCAGTAGACTAAAGTTCGATTTAATTTCTAAGAACCTGTTGTTCATATTCTCATGCTGCTCCTAAAGATTACCTATGCATAATGTTTTTGCAAATGTTTTTAATTCTTGAATGAATCAGATTGGTATGAAAATGTGTATTTTTTGGCTAGTTCTGCAGTTGAACGGGGTTTTTTTCTTTCTCCTTTCTAAAAGATACAGTGTGGCCATGAATGAGATAGGCAGTTTGAGGTTCACCATAGGTCTATCATGCCCATCCTCACATTGTGTCCAACCCTGCAACTTATTCTCTGCAAAGCCTGATAGTCCATATTGCTGAATGCCGGAAGCAGGCTCTGCTTAGGTTAGCTCCTGCCTTGTTTACATTGGTTAGTATAGGAGGAGGAAGCTCTCTTCTCTCTGCTGGCCTCACTGAGAGGAGCAGAATAAGTTTGTATAGAGACGGCCATTCTGATCGGGTAGTAGAGAAACAAAAATGCCAAAAAGCGGGCAACAAAGAAATTGGAAAGCTCAGTCTTTTATGATGTTTCAATTGTGCTAATCCATGCAGGGTCAGATTTTCAATGAAAGGCTGGGAAAGGGGCAGACTGTTTGTGGATAATTATCTTTAGCATTGCATTGCAGGTACTCTACCAATGTAGAAGCAGGGCACCATTGCACCTCAGCTCGGTTAGACTCAGGCTTGCTCCTACAAACCGTAGCAAACAATCTATTCTTTCTCCCACCAACACATAGAAGCACAGTAGTTCAGAACGTACCACAAGCTGCTTTCATTCAGCGCTGAATGTAGTATTCTTGTGAAAACGAATTCTTTTGTATTCATAGTCCTTTTGTTAAATATGTACACAATGACTAAAATGTGTTTCAATAACAATAGGTGCGTCTGATGCTGGTCCTGGCCCCAGTTATGTGCATCCTCTCTGGCATTGGTGTTTCTCAAGTGCTTTCCACGTATATGAAGAACCTGGATGTTAGCAGGCCGGATAAGAAAACAAAAAAGCAACAGGACTCTACCTACCCAATCAAAAACGAGGTGAAGTTCTAAAGCAGTTCAAGATCTGCACATTGTTTTGTTTGTCAGATGAAGGATTGGTTATTCAAGCCAGCCTTATGTTGAAGAGAGCGTAAGTGTAAGGGTTGTAATAATTGCAATAGTGCTTTTATCTTGTGAACTGTCTTTAATACCGTGTGTGAGGAAGGAAACTGTAAAAGAAACATGCGTCATGCCAGGTCTCTAGGCCTGTTCAACTTGAGTGGACAGGCAATTCTAACAACTAATAATGTTGCTGTGCCTGGGAATGCAGAAAATTATTGCAAGGCCATTAAAATGCCACATGCCTACTTTCTAACCTTTGAATTTAAGGGGGTAATGTGATTGCACATTCAGGGGTTACTTTTGGGGGATGGTGTAGGGGTTGAACATCTGGTTCAGGCAGCACAGGTATCCCATGGAATAAATAGATTGTCCAATCCGTATTAGACTTTGTATAGACAGGAATATGAATTTTATTAGTAGTATGCAAACCTGCTAATTGGCTCACTTTTCTGTTTGTATTATGTTTCTTCTACCTGCACCTGGGGAAACCAGGCTGGCACTAGATTTAAACTATAATTTAACCTAGTCATCTTTTATTTATGAGACTGTTGTGCACCTTTTGAAATTCTTACGAGGTCTCTTGCTTGTTCAGGAACTCACATGGGAGTTCAGGGTCTCTTTGATGTTTGGCTGGCACAGTATGTTGCGAGTGGAGTAACAGGAGCACATGCCGACCTGGTGATTTCTGCAAAAAGAACAGATGATGGACGGAATGCTCAACAAATCAAACATTCACCTCCAGTCACAGATCTGGGTTAAATCCATCTTTTTTTTTTTTTTTTTGCACGCCACGCCATTACAGTTTAGACCCATGGGAACAGTCCAGCCCGATCTGCCAGGCCAGGTCCTCTCTGGACTAGAAGCAAGCATCCTGGAACCGGTTTCAGGGTATCACCCGTCATCAGCCAGGCTAGCTTGAATTTGGCGGTGGCTGGAGGTGAGTGGTTAAAAGTTTCAGCACTCTGTCCATCATCTTGTTGAATTTGCTATGTTTGCCCTAAGTGGCCATGGGTATGCCCAGACGTGGGTCCCTTGCTCGCTGTGCCACTGGATTCAAGCTAGCCTGGCTGATGAGGGTTGGTACCCTGAAATTTGGTCCCAGGATGCTTGTTTCCGGTCCAGGGAGGACCTGGCCTGGCAGTTCGGACTGGACTGTTTCCATGGGGAGCAGGGTCAACCCTGATTTGCATAGGGGTGGGTCCAAACTGGGGTGGCATAGTGAGCAAAAGAACGATGGATTAAACCCAGATTTCTTGATTTGGGGTGAGTGGTTAAAAAGTTTAATCACTCAGTCCATCATCTTGCTATGTTTGCTAGGCCTGATGAATTCTGGCTGCCTTTGGCAATTCGAGAACTCTGGCTGTTGTCTTGCAGGGCAGCTGTGCTAGCAAATCCTCCATGCAGTGTTGGTAGATTTTCAAGGAGCATCCCTGAGGTGCCCTCTGGGTATATGTTTTAATAAATCCACCACTGGCATCAGTGTGGGTTTATTAAGAAGAGTTGTTTGGTACCAAACACTCCTGAGGTCATTAAAGCCATCATGCTGCGGTGGAACTAGAGTTGTCAAGTTCCCAGTCCATGTACTATCTATGGCTTGACCTATAGGGGGGTCTGAAGTTGTGCCAATCATGGTGCAGTTTTAGGGAAGGAGCTCTGGCACAGGGGACCTGGTTGGCAGAGACCCTGATCACATTCAGTCGAAACCACATCATGATCCAGTCAAAAAGTTGGGGGCTAACCATGTCAAAAGAGGCACTTTCTCACAATGTAGTATATGTAAGTCATCCCACATCAGGAGTTGCTTGCGGAGTTTGATGCAGCCCAGGCAATAGCAGGGAAGCCTGACATTCCTAAAGAGGAAGAAGTTGGTGAAGATGATTCTGTAACCAGCAGTTATGAGGATGATTCCCCTACCAATGGTATGGGTGATGAGATCTCTCACCTATACCCTAACACTGTACCTAGAGGGTCACCCCCTGCTGGGGGTTGCTCAGGCCACTCCGTACCGGAAGAAGAGCTGGATGAAGAGGACTTAGTCCTTCTGAGACTAGCCAGAAGGGCAGCCTTTAAGGCTAAAATCCTGGCCAAAGAAAGAGAAACGCCATAAGTGGTGGTAGCAATAAAGTAAATGAGGAGAGAGAGGCAACTTTTGATTCCACAGTCCCCAAAGGGATTGTCCCTAAATATGTTGAGGGTGATGACATTACCAAGTGGTTTACTGCCTTTGAGAGAACATATAAAATTAGAAGGTTACACCAGATATACTGGGGCTCTCTCCTCTGGGAGTTGTTCTCAGGAAAGTGCAGGGATAGACTCCTGGAACTGAATGAGGCAGATGCTGAATCTTATGACCTTATGAAGGAAACCCTGATTGAGTGCTTTGGACTCACCACTGAGTAGTACAGGATTAAGTTCAGGGAGAGTCTTCTAAAGGCCCCAAAAACCTGTTCAGGAAAGTGGGCCCATAGACGCTTCCCAGACCAAAAGCTGGAATCCCAAAAAGGCTTGGTGTTTCAATTGTAAAGCCAGTGGACATCCACTGGGGACTCTTCCTGCCCCCAAAAGGCACACTTGTGCACCTCCAGTTTATACTGGGGTGGGGAGTCTCCAAATGGGATCATTTGTGTGCCCTGACCAGGTCAGAGATACTGAAGCTACTTTAGTCTCTGAGGGTGGGGTGGATTTAGCTATCCTGGCTGACTGGCCCAGTAACCTGGAGAAGTACAGACAAAAGCTATATGTCAATGGGGTTGGAGTAGAAGCAATGAGGGATACATTTGCAAGTGTCACCACGGGAACTGCATAAACTGATATCCCTAGAACAGTACTTTACTGGACAAAGTTATCCAGTCATCAGTGCTGATAATCATACCAAGGTCCATCCCATGGCGATGGTGACCTTAGAATGGGGAGGGGCTACTGGCCAAAACAATGTGGTCATGTCCTCTGCAATGCCAATTCAATGTTATGTTATAACAATTTGTAGAGCGCACAGCTACTCGAGTGTCCCGGCGCTAAAGACGTACGGCACCAAATTAAAAAAAACGAATCGGATTGTGTGAAAAGCCAGGTTTTCTGTTTCTTTTTGAAAACCGAGATCACTGGTTAGGCGTAGATCTCTCAGGAGTTTTGTTCCAGTTGAGGGGCCCCAGATAAGAAAAAGATCTGCCGCCCATTCTAAGTCGATGGATCCGAGGGACTCTTGCCAGATCAGCAGAGCAATGTCTTTTCGGAAATGATCCGAGACCTCAGCATGGGCTGAGTTAGAGCTAAGATCCCATGCAGCCATGCTGGGAATACCTGAATGGGTGTGTGTGAAAACTAAAGCACAATGCAAAGCCCAGGGTAAAAAAGAGTAGTTGAGGCCTGGAACCCAACCCTCCAAGAGAAAATGCAAGAAGACTTGGAAAAAAAGCTCAGGTTCCCTCTCTTCAGGGAGAAGACCCGTCTGCTCTTGAGGGACTGAGCCCTAGGAATTTGGGACTTACCAGGCAGAACTCCTAGGCCCAGGGGGCCCTCTATGGAAGATCTTTGCCAGGGACAGAAGAGCTGTCCCACTCTTGAGAGCCTAAGACAGCAAGCTGCAGACCGTAAAAAGGGAGATGTCAGTGGCTCCAACAGAACCTATTGGGAAGAGGGACTCCTGTATACTGAGGCCAGAGACCCCAATCTTGGTGCCACTACAAGAGTGGTAGTGCCTCACCAATACAGAGAGTTCTTACTCTCTTTAGCACATGAAATCCCCCTAGCTGGATATCTTGGCCAGACAAAGACTTACAGTAGGTTAGTTACCCACTTCTACTGGCCAGGTATGTCCCAGAAAGTGAAGTAGTTTTGCAGCTCGTGTTAGCTGTCAAGCCAGTGGCAAGATATGTAGCAAGCCAAAGGTCCCCTTAATTCCTCTGCCAGTGGTTGGGGTGCCATTTGAGAGGGTAGGCATTGACATTGTTGGTCCCCTTGACCCCCAAACAACCTCAGGAAACAGATTCGTGCTGGTGGTAGTGGATCATGCTACCAGATATCCTAAAGCAATTCCTCTTAGGACTGTCACCGCTCCTGCAGTTGCCAAGGCCCTCATGAGTATTTTTACTAGTGTGGGCTTTCCCAAGGAGACTGTTTCAGACAGAGGTAGTAACTGCATGTCTGCGTATCTAAAAGCCATGTGGGCTGAGTGTAGGGTGACGTATAAGTTTACAACCCCATATCACCCACAAACAAATGTTCTGGTTGAGAGATCAAACAAGTCTATGGAAGGTATGATAATGGGACTCCCTGAAAATCTCAGAAGGAGATGGGATGTCCTTTTGCCATGCCTGCATTTTGCTTACAGAGAGGTGCCACAGAAAGGAGTGGGCTTTAGTCCCTTTGAGCTTCTGTTTGGCCATCCTGTGAAAGGTCCACTAAGGAAAGGCTGGGAGAAGCCTCTCCTAGAACCAAAACGGGATATAGTAGACTATGTGCTTGGCCTTTGTTCCAGGATGGCTGAGTACATGGAGAAAGCCAATAAAAACCAAGAGGCAAGCCAGGAGCTCCAGAAGCAATGGTTTGACCAATAGGCTCTTACTTTTGTTTGCACCAAAACGCTCAGCCTGCAATGACAGTCTTGCATGAGTTTGGTGAGGAGTCCCTTAAGGTGGCACGGTTCGTGCTGCAGCCCTTGGGGACCCTTCTTAGTAACTCATGCCCTAGGTACTAGGGGTACCATTTACTATGGACATATAGAGAGTGCTTAAAGTATAGTCAATTGGGGAACATTTGTATTGTTTTTGGGAAAGAGATCTGGCACTGAGAACCTGGTTAGCAGGAACCCAGTGCACTTCCAGTCTAAATCACGCCAATGGCCAGGCAAAAAGTGGGGGTGACCATTTCAAAAAGGGGCTCTTTCCTATAACTGACTTTAGTCTGTAGCGTTAGAGGCTGCCACCCCTGAAAGCACCTCCGCACCCAGACACCCAATGGTAAGTAAACTTGAACTCTTGGTGCTTTCTTGAACTTGGCCCCTACTTACCTTAAGTCTAGAAGAACAGTCCTGTAAGTTTTGTAAGTGTACCTATGCTGTCTGTTTCTTCCATAGGATAACATTACTGCGTTCTAGTCTCATGCCTCAAATCTGACGGCTGTCATTTTCTACTGTTTTACTGTAAAATTTGATAATGTCTAAAGTACTTACCCAATGATCTTGGTGTATAAAATTGTTTAAAATGTTATTTTTCTAAATTGGTCTCAAGTTTCTTCCTGAGTGTGTCTCATTTATTGACTCTGTGTGTTCAACAAATGCTTAACATTGTCCTTTGAGCCTAAACTGCTCGCCCACACTACTATAAAAGAGAGCATTTGAGATTATTAATTTAAGCCTTGTAAGCCAATAAGGGTCGTCTGCAGTTATTTGGTACACTACATAAAAAGCCAGCTTCCTGCAGAATTGCATTAGAAGCAAAATAATAACAATCTGGGCACGGCCCATAGAGTACAAAAGAGATGCCTAGAGGACAAAACAAGGACCCTGCCCTCCACAAACAGTTAATAAAAAAACAGTTTTCCTATGTAAGTAGAATTGTTCATGTAAAGTGCACCAATGTGTTTTTAAATATTAACAAAGACCGCCATTAACTGTTGATTTGAAACCGGTTGTTGTTGTTGAACCTTGTAAACGTGATGTCGGGCAAACTCTCAATTCAAGCACAGTTTGTGCAAAAATAAAATGTAGCTTGGCTGAGCCTGGTCTCATTGTTTGTTCCCATAGGTTGCAAGTGGGATGATCTTGGTCATGGCGTTCTTCCTAATAACGTACACCTTCCATTCTACATGGGTGACTAGTGAGGCCTATTCCTCTCCATCCATTGTACTGTCAGCACGAGGTGGAGATGGCAGCAGAATCATCTTTGATGATTTTCGTGAGGCGTATTATTGGCTCCGTCACAATACCCCGGAGGTACTGTATTCACGTTTTTTCCTCTGAGCTGTAGAAGCCTCATGTTTGGTAAATGTTAAGTAAAAGTTGGCAAATGTTATTGTAGCTTTAATATTTTTGTAGCATGGTTCGTGTAATCTAATCAGTATTGTAGTGACTGTAGCAGGGTTAAAGTTCTTATGTTTGAAAATAATACTTAGTCGATGCAAGTAAACTAATAATCTGTTAAAACAATCTGAGGTTATATGTTTTTATAAGGTAAAATATCAATTAAACGTTTTGTATTCTGCCAGAACATAATTCACTAGAACTATTGATTGATGCTGAATCTAGCTTTTGGATCTGACTTAATTTATCCAGTACGAAAGTGAGATGTGACAGAAACATTCAAAAGTTTGATGGGAAAAGTTATTTGCAATACAGAGGTGTACCCTTGTTGACTTGCGGCTCTGAGGAGACCATGTTTTGAGGTTACGGCAAAGTACATTTTGGAGAAACAAAGCAGTATTTTGTCCAACAGTAGTGGGTAACTAAACAACTTCCAGCCCCAGAAGTGACAACAGAAACAAGAATGCATTGGAAAGTAGCTCACTTGGAGATTAAGGGGGTTTCTAAATAGTCTGAAGAAAACTGACTGACTTAAATGTAGTGGGCCTTGTAGACTATTACCTTAAAAGGCGAGAGAGGGCTCTTTAAATTAGGCTGCTTTCTGTTGAAAATCTCAGCCCTTAAGTATCTAGTGAAAGGAGTCTCTTGGTATCATTCTAGCAGAAAACTAAGGAGTCCTGGCTGTTGGCGATTCTACGGCAAAGCTAAAAGCATAGCTTCTTCTTTCCAAGGTCCACCTTTGTAGACTTCCCTAATGCTTAAACTTAAGCTAATGCCCAACCTGGCTTTCTTTAAGAAAACCCTGAAGACGTTCCTGCTTTAGTTGGCAAGACCAGTCCCCTAGACACCTCCCAGGTAGTGTGAGTGTTTCAGTGCCTTGATTCATTCATTAATGTATCTTTTGGCAATTACATTTGCTTGTGAGGTGTCAGAAGTTTCAAACTGGTTATTGTGAGTACATGCCACACATCCGAGATCACTCGTTTGTGGATATGCCAATAGATTCTTGATTTTGTTGAAATGTAACATGTTTTTCTGATAGAGACGCCTGGCCGCAGATTCCTTACCCTAGAGTTATCCCCAGATGTCAGACTGGATCCCCAAATTTTCAAGCAGAACCCCTGCGTGGCAGTACGTGCCATTGTTCGCCTCTGCAGCGTCTGCGCCGGAAGTGGCGTATGCGGTATCTATTTAGGTGGCACCTCGGCACGCTAATGTAAGGTCTTTCCTTCCCATGCCAGATAGTGCAGATCCGTGAAGAGCTAACCCTCAGTAATTTTTTTCCTGGCTTTTTTGTCAACGTTTTGCAAAGTATTTTGTTTAGAAAAGTCATTTCTTCTGGCGTTACAGGGATGCCCTCCAAATAACAGTCTGTTTTCAAACGATGTGGCTCCTATCACAGGCAGATGTGTGTGACAGGAGTCTCAACGTGGTCCAAATGTGTTTCTTCCCAAGCTAATGCGCCCTCGCCTGCTGGGCACATTCAATTAATATTCCTTTGTTTTTTATTTGCCCTTTTGTTTTTCCTTTTATATTTGACCAAAATTCTCTTCTTTATATTTGTTTTCCCAATAAATAGGTTTTCCTTTAATTGATTTCTCTGAAATGGATTTTTATTATTTTGTTTTTCTAGAATACTCATTCAGTAATTGATATCAGACTAAGAGCTAGAATATTTTCCATTTGATTTTTTTCCCAGATAATTTTTCGTATATACTAAAACAATCGTCCATAACTTGTCAACAGCACACAAAATACTTGTGCTTCATAAAAACCCATTTTGTTAACTGTGGTGACAACGCCTTCTTTGTTGAATAGGCAATTTTCTGTACGATGACAGTCTTCTATGTGCACCAGGAGAACTGGCATGCTCATGCAATCAGGCTGAAGGCAGATTAAGTTCAATTCCTTTAGAGGTGATTTGTAGGGTAGGCACTCATAAAACCTCCCCTGCTCTCCATAGGCACAATGTGTTGAATGTTGGCTTGAGATAAGATGTCAATTTCTCTTAGCTTGATGACGTGAGAATTGTATGCTGATTCTTCGGCTTTCTTTCTAGCTGTCAACCCCATTATTTTGTATGACTGGCACTTTTTCCTGTAATTACAAATGAACAGTATGGTGGATTTGTAAGTATGTACAAGATGCACACCAAAAAGACTCTCCTTTTACCAGCAGGCCCTTTGGAACCCTCATGCTCCCTAGTCTCACAATGAGTCTATATGAGTAGGTAGATGGAGAGAAAAAGAATGTGCTAGTGGGTCTGTGCCGGAGGATATTAGCCATAAGCAGGTGGAACCACGTGTTTTAGCGCTTCCAATGTTTTTATCCATCTTTATTGCTTTTTATGTAACATTTCCACATTATACACAAACTGCTAATTTTGCATTAATTTCAAGTTCTCAACAGGACATCACTCGTCTCATCTCCCTCCCATGTAATGAACCTCCCCCTCAATGTTCTTACCAGACATTCCACATTTGATGGTATTTGCGTGGGCAATCTCTTTTTTTTTTTTGTTTTAAATCTTTTTTTTATTCAAAAAGTAGGCATATGACAGTAATAAGGCCAAAGTAAGCACACTGGCGAAAAAGGTAACATAGTAAATGGTTCCTTGACGTATATTACATCACAAATAAAGGAAACCATATTCATCATACAAAATCAGGACCCCTCGTTGATATCTCCTCTAGCTCTCGGAGGTTCACAAATCTCCCCCCTATAAACATTCCACTGCCCCCATATTTGTGTCCATTTATTCGGGCATCCCCTGGCTTCATAAATGGACTTTTCTGTCACCATACACCAGTCCATGTCGTTGGCCCAATCTACAATCTTCGGTGGGGTCGGAGCCCTCCATAGCCGTGCTATATTCCTTTTAGCCACCATCAGCCCCATTGTGACCCATATATGCTCCTTAGAGTTCAAGTCTGTAGGTTCCCAAATGTTCAATAATGCCAACTTGATAGTACAGTGGATCTGTTGCCCCAACGCTTCTTCCATTTGGCTCGCAACCCTCCCCCAATACCTCTGAATCCCCGGACATTCCCAGAGAGTGTGAATAAAAGTTCCCTCCTGTCCACATTTCCGTGCACAACCACCATCCAGGGTGAAACCCATGCTAACCATAAGGGGCCCTGACAAATAGGATCTATGGAAAAGCTTTAATTGCGCCAGATGGAGCCGCGAGGAAATGGCCACCTCCCGAGGGGAGGCCACCACCGCCCGCCACTCCTCATCATCCAGACCCGCAACGTCATGGTCCCACTTAGCTCTCAGGCGAGTCAGGGGATCCGCCATATAGTTGACTAGCTTTTTATAAATGAGGAAATGGCTTTCTCGGGTAAATCGCCGTCCAAGATCCTGTCTTCAAGTGGGGAGGATTCAGGGAGAACACTACCCTTGGGGAGCACCGCGTTTAAGGCATGTCTGATTTGGAGGTACCTGAAATATTCAGACTGGGCGAGTTCGTACTCTTGCTGCAATCGGGGAAAGGGGACTGTCCCACCAGACTTCCAAAGATCACCCACCGTGGAGATACCTATAAGGTCCCATTTGTCGAAACCCTTTGAACGAATCAACCTACCCAGTTGGTCACAGTGCCAGAGTGGCGTGGCCTCTGTGAGTTTGCCTTCCCAACCTAGGCTCCTGGTAGCCACCCTCCCCACGTGCACGGCATGACCGGTCGGGCCAGTCAAAGCGGGCTTCAAAGAACGTGTGTATAAAGCACCCTCAAAGCCACCCCCGGGAGAAGCCACCTGTCAATCCGAAAGGCTGGGTCATCCTGCGGTCTATACGTGCATTGATTAATAGCTGCGAGTTGCGAAGCCCAATAGTACCTTTTGATGTCTGGGAGCCCAATGCCTCCATCAAACCATCCTAGCGTAAGTTTATGTGTTGCGATACGGGGTGGTCTACCCTCCCATAGCAAATCCCGAACAATACAGTCGAGCTCCTTGAAATACGAGGCCGCGACTGGGAGTGGGGTATTCTGTAGTGCATATAAAAGTCTAGGAAGGTACATCATCTTGAATAGGGCTGCTCGCCCCAGAAGAGTCAACGGGAGCAACTTCCAGTGCTGGACGTCTGATTTAAGACGTATAAGGGGTGGTAAGAGATTATTATCGTGAAATTTAGATAAGTCTTTGGAAACCCAGATCCCCAGATACTTGAAGCCATCAACTGCCTCTGCCAAATGGCAGCCACGGGGAGCGAGGGCCGCTTACCGTAGAGGACGTAAAATACCGACTTAGACCAATTTATTATGTATCCCGCAAACCTACCAAACACTCGAAATATGTCCAGGACCACATTGAGGGATGCCGACGGGGAGGCCAAGTAGAGCAAGATGTCGTCTGCGTACAGCGAAATGCGGTCCTCCCAGCCTGAGGTCCACTTAAGGCCCCTGATAGTGGGGACTTGTCGAACCCAAGTCGCCAAAGGCTCCAGGATCAGGGTGAAGAGAAGCGGTGACAGGGGGCAGCCCTGTCTTGTGCCCCTGCCGAGAAGAAAAACGGGAGATTTCCTATTGTTGACTGTTACTTGGGCAAGTGGTTGGTGATAAAGAAGCCGCACCCAGTTGATAAATTCGGGCCCGAAACCCAGTTTACGGAGCACTGCGAACATGTAGGGCCATTCGATGGTGTCGAATGCCGACGCCGCATCCAGGGACACCAGGACAGCATCCTCTCTAATTGTGTCAGCCCGGCACAACACACCATGGAGCCTACGCAGGTTGAGGGAGGTATTCCTCGCCGGCATAAATCCCGACTGGTCCGGGTGGACCAGGCGGGCTAGGACCCTGAGCAAGCGGGTAGCGAGAACCTTCGCCAGAATTTTCGCTTCACAATTAAGCAATGATATGGGCCTATAGGACGAACATTTGTTAGGCTGCTTACCAGCCTTATGGATGACTACAATGTTAACCAGTCTTTGGTCCTCAGGAAGGGTGCCCTTTTCTTTGCTGTCCCGGTACATAGCGGTGAGAAAGGGTGCAGTTTTACTTGCCGTGAACTTATATAATTCTATAGGCAGGCCGTTGGGGCCCGATGCCTTCCCACCACGCAAGTCATGTATGGCTTTTTCAACCTCCACAGCCGTAATCTCAAGGTCAAGGTCGGAGCACTCCTCCTCAGTGAGGAGTGGCATCGAGATATCGCGTAAGAGAGGAAGCCTCCTCCTCTGTGTGCGTCGTGTGGGACGTGTAAAGCGACTGATAGTACTGACCAAATGCGTCCGCTATCTCCTGTGGTGCTGTGAGGTGAGACTGTGGGTCTGTTTCGATCTCGACCACAACCCGCTGAGCCCGTTCCCTGCGATCCAACCAAGTCAGTAACTTGCCCGCCTTGTCGCCTGCATCATAGATTCTGCTAAGTGTGGCTCTGTAGTGACTCGGCAGCTTCCGTGGCTAGATCGGAGAATTCCTTTATTTTAATGCACAGCTTCTGACGCGCTTCTACCGTATCTTGTGTCCGGACCGCATCTTCTAAGTCAAGGATTTCCCCCTCCAACCGTGCCATTTCAGCTCCCCGCTCCCTACGTTGTCCGGCGACCTGGGCCAAGACCACCCCCCGTATAACCACTTTATAAGCCTCCCAGAGTGTTGTCGCCGAGTCAACTGACCCTTCGTTATCCTGAAAATAGAGTTCTGACTCGCTCAAAACCTTGTCTCTAATGGAGGGAGTCGTTAGGTACCAGGAATTGATCGGCGCTACACGACCAACTGTGGGCTCGCCCACCTCAAGACGACACTGTATGGGTGAATGGTCAGAAATCCCCCCTGGCCAGATGTTGTATGTGTCTGACGGTGTGAAGGTGGTGCGCTAGCGTCAACACATAGTCAATGCGGGACATACTGCGATGCGGTCCAGAGGGATAAGTGTATTGGAGTTCAGACGGGTGCAGGCTCCTCCAAATATCTACCAGGCCCATCGCGCCCAGGAAGCCATGACTCCGCCTGCGGGAAGGCGGCAAGGCCCTTTGGGGCCACCGATCGAGGGAGTCGGAGACAATGGAATTAAAATCACCCCCGATCAACAATCTGCCTTCCGGGAGACCGAGAAGGAGATCTCCAAGATCTGCAAAGGCCTGAGTGTGCAATCCTGGTGGTATATAAACCGAGACAAGATTGAGTGTGCGCCCTTCCCATGTCCCAGAAAGGGCGACAAATCTACCCAATGCATCAGTGCGAACCGATTCAACAGTCAGGGGGAACGATTTCCGGACTAAGATACCCACACCCCGAGAACCAGAGCCGAAGGCCGAGTGGGCCGCCAGCTGGAAACCCCAACGTGACAAGGCCTTGCATGCATTCCCAAGCAGGTGGGTCTCTTGCAGAAGAACAACATCTGGAGTGTGCCGCTTTAAATATTGGAGAACCACACCTCTCTTAATCTTATCCCCCAGGCCGTTGACATTCCACGATAGTAACTTAAGCTCCTGCCTATGCATCGTGCCCATAACGCCTTCTCAGGGGTATCTGCAATCTTGGAGAGGACCCCCCAGAAAGGTCCCCAAGGGGAAACATTCCCGTATACTTTGGTCCCTTCATCAATGGATAGAACAAAAGCATGGAACCTGCATCCGCCTCTGTCAGAGGCCAGTTAAATATGTCATGCCTACACAACAAATAAACAACAACACAAAATAAAACAAACCCCCCCCCCCCAACCCCACCACGAGCCCGGGACACACTCACCGGAACCCCCCTCCCTGCCTCCCTGCTTGGCGGTGTCAAAACCTCCCGCCCACCCAAACTAGCAGAGTGCCTATCGCCCACCCCTCAAACAGTTGTGGGTGCGTGTAACCAACCGAGCACCCGTCACTGAACAATTGACAGCTGAAAATCACATTTTGCAAACATAAATAGTCCGGAGGCACCAGTCAACCCCACTGCATGCTGTGTGACCAGAACCATGAAAACTGGTGTTGAAGGAAAGTCACAGTGAATCTATTTTGAGAGGAAAAAAAAGGGAAAAAGAAGAGAGTCCCCAGTGGATTCAGCACACTGCGTGGGCATTCTCGAGCTTTATACAGTTTTTAGGTCGAGCCTCGAGTAGCGCGCAAGCGCTGCTCTGGCAAGACTTTGTTAGGGGTTTCAGAAAGCTGACCACACGCTCGTGCACAATGGCCTTTTCCCTGCGGTTACCCGCAAGCAAAAGGCCATGGTGCACGAGCGTGTGGTCACGCCTGCTGCTTGCAAGCGCGCGCGCACCACTCGCGTGCTTGTTCTGCTAGCGTCTCCCCGTGCTTTCCCTTTCTCTGTATGGTCTGCACGTCTGTTCGTTCCGTCCCACTGCTTTGCGCTGCTCGTCTCTGCTTTATGCCCCTGGACTGCTTTCTTTCACTCCCATCTCATTTGTATTCGGTGTTTTGTTTGCTATTTCTCGGTGACGTGATAGCTGCTTGAATCAGTTTCTGTGGGGGTTCACTGAACGGAGATGTATGTAGGTGGGGACGAGAGCGGGGGCGGGAGAGGGGGAGACGGGGGGCGGGAGAGGAGGGGGGACGGGGGGCGGGAGAGGGGGAGACTAAAGGAGGGGCGTTCTGAGAAGGAAGTTCATTGGCATACGTTTTCTCAAACTGTATGAAAATAGTTGTCGAGTTGAATTGCTTCATCTCCCTCCCCCTCCCCCCCCACCAATTTATTTCTTCCTTTCACCAAATATGTTAATCTCGGCTCGCACATAAGAGGCTGGCACGTTTCCTTTCTTTGCTTTAGCCCGCCTTCTGGGAAATGTATGTTGAAATGAAAGTGCTTTGTCCTGGCTCATCTCATTGTGGCATTCATGGACGGGGAGCCTTTTAAATGAGGCTGTTATAGGAGTAACCTGAGCCAACAAGCCCTTGAGTTGCTGTCTGTGCAACTATGACCAAGAAGTAGTAAAGGCGGATGCGGCCTTTTTAGTACGTTTATATTTCATGCCTTCATGAGAAGTAACGTTGGAGGATGTTGAAATCTGGAATTTTATTTGCATCTCTTTGTTAAAAATATATGGGATTAAGCACATTGTAACATTCCAACAACTGCTTATTTGAGATCGTCTCCAGATGTTCAATTGCGGCACAGTTGCAGATGTGCACTTCTTATAACAGGTTTGCACAAACCTTGTGGGTTTCCGTAGTTTTCTGTTTTGCATGTAGGGTGCCATTAGGAAAGCTGCTGTTGGGGGACTAGTCTTAAACATCCGGTTCTAAGCCAAAGGGAAGTCCTTTCAGTAGAGCTATGACTTTACCTGCAAGGCCTTTTGAGCACACCAACCAAACCGAATGCTCTCTGCTCTGGACATGTAAGGTCATGGCACGGACTTGACTGCTTAGTAAACATCAGTTGTCTCCAGCCTTTTCTGTAACTAGCTAATTATGTTTAGGGCTCCCGGTTTTATGGTATTTTTTGACCTTTCCGTCTATTAATCCATATTTATTTTTTTGTTAACTTTCTCTGTATTTATCCATGTTTATTATGGGTTTTGTGAAAAAAATAAAGCTGAAACTGGTATATTTCCACATTTATTTAACCAATAAATATGCAGTCATGCTTAAAAGCCTGCCAGGTTTCAGTGATATGAACACCCGCAGAAGATAAATCAATGCACTTATATAAAAATATGCACATTTCAGTATCAGCCTTGCGCATATCTACTGCTGTTTAAGCCTCTTTACTGAGATTTCCTTTTTTTAATCCTCTTACCTATCAATCCACACAGTTATTGGCCTGGCAGTCATGGCAAAGTGTATGCAGAATCACTCAAAAAGCACCCACTTTCCGTTTTTATCCACATTTAAAAATAAATACAGACAAGAAAATTAATGGTTTTCTCTCTGTATTTATCTGTAAAAATCTGTAAAAACGGAAAACAGGGAGCCTTAATTATGGTCAATGAAAATGATCCCTAGCTCCTGATATTGGTGATGTAGTAGTGGCCACCTCCAACAAGACGGTCCGCAACGATCACATCCGCGTAATACGCAGGGTTACCAGAAGTCTTCCCTCCACATGGGTAATACAGAACAGCCAGAAGTGCACCCCTTTGGCCCAGAAGCAATAATGGGAGCAATACATCTCTCCAGTTCAAATAATAGCTTTAAATACATTTTGAAAATTCAAACATTTTTTCTCCAAATAGCTTATGAGTTCTGAAAATACACAGATTTTCATCCCGGATGTGTGCTTTTTAATTTTGGCATGCAAACAATAATTCAACCAAGCAACAGTTTCTATTGTTGGAGGCAGGGCTGCACACAGGAGAGCTACTCACAAGGAGCTGGCGGGCTACTCGTTGGAGACACCTGGTATACATGATAAACCTAGGCCTGACTCATTTCTGTCGCTAGCATTCTAGAATTTACTCAGTGTGATCACCTCTGCCCTTCTTTGATGCATGACGACCCTCTATGCTGTTTCAGATAAAAAAAAAAAAGTTTTAATGTCAATCCAGAATCCGTTCCCTGGCTCGTGTATTTTTCAGTTGAAGGTGCTTGCTTTTTGCACAGTTCCTTTGCAGGCATGTGTTGCCCCACACTCGCCCTCCTTCCCTCCGTGTTTTCTCCTACACCGCCCTCCCTCCGGCCCGCCAGCAATAAATAACAAGCATTGACATAGCCAATAGGTCTCGCCTTTGGGACCTTATTAGTGTTTAACCATGCAAAAGTTAATGTTGTTGCACCAAGGATATTATGCTGCGTAACTAAATACTTAGAAGGTCCCAAAAGCGAGACCTATTGGCTATGCCAATGCTTGTTTTTTTTTCCATCTGCGGCGCATTGGTCATGCCATATATCAGTTGTAGGGTCGGGGGTTCAGCAGCAGTCCAGTGCCTTGCGATGTCCCACTTCCCCACACGGAGGCCCATTACAGGCAGGCTGCACATGCCCACTGAGTCTCGCCCCCCTCCCCACACACACACACTTTTTCTATGCCCAATATAGCGTGCTTCTGGTCCGGGTGTGAGAGTGTAGCCAACCGCCTGACTGATTGTCATGCTTTTTATGTTTAATGTGAAGAATACTCGCATAAAGGATATACTTTGTGTTTGTAGCGTGCGCTGAATGCCAAAATAATACAGGAAAAAAATTAAAAGCAATTAAATTAAGCTCATTGATCAATAGTAGTCGTGATTGAGCATATCTTTTTGTTTTTTTACTTTGAAGTACTAATTACTCCACTTACTCGTTGTTCCAGGATGCTAAGGTCATGTCTTGGTGGGATTATGGGTATCAGATCACGGCGATGGCGAATCGAACGATTTTAGTGGACAACAATACTTGGAATAACACTCATATATCCCGAGTAGGACAGGTATGCAAAACCAGACATTATCTAACTCCACATTGCCAATAATACTGCTTACTTCTTTGCAGGGTTCTGGTTTTCGTTGTATATTTATTTTAATATTAGATTGTACATAACATTGGGAGAATTGTTTGTTTAACATCCTATTATCTTGCAAAAGAAGGAAAACGAATGTAGCCTCTTTATTGTAAACCATGTATAAATTACACACTTATGATTAGCTTTACACTTTGTTTTTTGAAATGTTCAAATAAAATTCTGTGGTGTGCTTGTTTCCTCGTTATGGGGTCGTCTTAGAATTTCTGATCATTAGAATCCTTCTGACTATGTGAGATCTTGAAACAAGTTTTCATAGCTAATCAACTTTTTTTAAATGATCTCAAACACATTTTCTGCTTCCCTGCACCCTCCGCCCCCAGCCCATTATAATTATCTATTGCTAAGAAAAGCTGTACTCGTCAGAGCTTTGCTAGTGCTAGTTTTAGAAGTTGATGAGCTTTACTGTCCCACAGGACCATGCTAGTGGCGAGTTTTGCACTTTACAAGTGCTCATTGACAATAACAAGAAAGCTCAAAGTGTTAAGCAAGTTCACTTTAGCGCCCTATCAAACTGATTTTCATCTGTGCTTGTTGCTAAGGTGGGTTATTTTATGAATTCAGAAGATACCCATGATTTCAAGTAACACTTCATTCTCCCTCATAAATTCTTTGTTGATTTTGATCAACATTAATATAGAATAGTTAGAGTATTCGCGAATACAGGGTTCGTAACCAGGAGCGGTTGTGCTTGACCCGCAAAGGTCTCATTTGGAATCCATGTCAGTTAAGCAATATTTTTTATAGGTTTGGATTGATTTCCTGGTGATAATGTACAAATTTCAGAGACTGGACATTTTCTCCTGAGGAATGACTGATTTGTCTCTTGTGAACTTCTCACTTGGGTTCTTCGTCCAGTTTGCTATACCTAACAACGTTTTGAATGCTGGTAATTTCCATGAAGGAGAAGGAAACATTGTTTACTTCTACTTTAGGTTGTCCTCAAGACTATTATCCTCATATTAACCAATCCTGTGACCTCCCCAAACGGTGACCAGTACCTTTCACAAGGTTCAAATGCCAATGACTTGAAGTTTTTCTGGAGCTCATTGACATCTACCCTGAAATGGGCAGGGTGACATTTCTGCAAAAGAACCTTGGTGTATGTGCTTTTTGTTTTTTAATGTTCGCTTTTCTGGGTTCTGTAATTTGTTGAAACCTCTAGCTTAATGAAAGATTTTATTAATACGACGAAGGTGCACATGATGAAGAACTGTGATCACAGGTAAGTAACTTAACCTTTTAAGAGCCTGCCCATTTATTTAAAGCACAGAACATCAATGCCTTAAGGTGATGTGATTTGCCTTGGCCTTTTTGTGTGTGATTCTAGTTGGCAGTACAGTGGGCAGTCACATGTTCTACTTTTATTTTCTTAGGCAATGGCATCCACTGAGGAGAAGGCTTATGAAATTATGAGGGAGCTTGATGTCAGCTACGTCTTGGTTATATTTGGAGGCCTCACCGGATATTCTTCTGATGGTAATGGGAATGTGTTGCTGAAAGAGTGTTCATCTTAGACTTGGCAAACAGCTAAAATTGAGCTGGATAGTGTTACGAACGTTGTGCAGTAGGTAAAGTGCATGAGCGAAAGAGTGTTTTTCTAAAGCACTTGTCCCAAACTACACTTCGACTGCTGTCATGCTGCCAAAAATGTACATTGTTTAATCCAGTAGTTTGTTTTAAGTTAACTGTAGAAAGCTGGCTCTCTGTAGAGTGCAGCAAAATGAGGTACACTGTGCAGAAAGTCCAGGCAAACCCCAAAGGAATTATAGAGGCACAAATGACACCTCAAGTGTTCTCTTTTTTGGTAGTGTGGGCGAGCAGTTAGGCATTTCAGAGGATAGTGCTAAGCATTTCTTGCACACACAAAGGCAGTAAACGAGACGCACACTAAAATCTAGCACCAATTTATAAAATAAAAGGTACTTTTATATAAATTTAGATACCAAGATCATCCGAATTGGTTAAGTACTTTTCGAGTTATGAATTTGTACTGTTTTCAGAAATGGACACTGCATTTTCTGGACTGGCAATGTTATCCTATAGAAGAAACATGTATAGCATTCGGGCACTTGTCAGCGACTTGCAAGACTGTTCTTCTGGACTTAAGGTAAGTATGGGGCAAGGTCCAAGGCCACACCAACAGGTCACCTCGAGAGGCTCTGGGGCATCCGGGTGCAGAGGTGCATCACGGCGTCTGGTCCATTCAATGGTAGAACGGTGCGGTTACAAAGAGGCTGCAAGCTGGGATTGAGGGACCAGTCTGGGAGATTCCCCCGGAGAGACTCGACCCTTGAGATCCTCGGGCACATAGAGGCATCCTTGGTTAACTTTTCCTGAGGCTGTGGGGCGCAGGTGCAGTGGTGTCATTTGGGGTCGGATTCCGGTGCAGGAGTTGTAGGAACGTGCCCCTTTTTGCATGGTTGCCCCCACTTTTTGCCTGATGTTTGACGAAGTGTGCACTGGGTTCCTGTCAACCAGGTACCCAGGGCCTATGTTCTTTCCCTAAAACTGTACTGTTGCACACCCAATTGGCAACTCTCTGGCCACATGTAAGTCCCTTGTAAAAGGTTCCATCGCAAGGCCTCTAAGGGTGGCACAATATGTGCTGCAGTCCTTAGAGGCCCTGAACCCTAAAACACAGCTGCGTGTTTTGGTGCAGAGCAAAGTGAAAAGTCGTCATGGCACACATCCCTGTGTGCCATGCCTACAATCCACTACCTATGGCATGGGTAAGCCACCCCTATAGCTGGGTGCACTATACCACTGGTGAGGGTACAGGTGCATGAGCCCTGTACCCCTACAGTGTCTACGTCCATTCTTAGAAATTGTAAGTGCAGTAAAGCCAATAAGAGAATATGGTCTGGGAGTTTGTCATTACGAACTCCACAGCACCATAATGGCTTTACTGAAATCTGGGACGTTTGATATCAAACTTCTCAGCACATTAAACCAACACTGAGGCCAGTGTGGGATTTAATGCAAAATGCACTCATAGGGCATTTTAGAGATGCCCCTGAAAAACGACCTAACTCTAGTGTCCTGGATGACTGGCTGCTCGCTAGCTGCCACCCCCAGACATGTTTCTGGACCCCTGGGTCGAGAGTTTCCCGCTCTCGGGGTCCTGAAACAAAGCACATCCTGGCAGAGGTGCAAAGCCTCCTCCCCCAGGATGTGCAGGATCCACGAAGGGGAAGTTTCAAAGGCTTACCACCTTTGTGAGTTGACCCAGCCATTTGCTGCTCCCAGCAACTAGCTCTCACCGGTTCTGACCCCCACTTTGGGCGGGAGAATCGTCGGGAGAACCAAGATAAGAGGAGAGGTGTACCCACCTTTGCCAACCCCACCCCTCAGGTGGGGGAGGTGAAGCACAGCTCTGTCCCCGCCATCTTGAAGACGGGGGAACCCAGCCAACCAGAGTGAGGCTTGTGCCCCCCTCCCACTGGAGGGTGGCATAATAGGGGGTGTACCCACCCCAAGGAAGGGACCCGATGGTCCCAACCTGTACCTACCTGAAAGGCCCCTAAATTTAGTATTTAGGGGCAACCCTGACTCTTGCCTCCTCAGACAAGAAGAAGGGCCGAAGAGCCATACTGAAGGAAAAAGAGGACACCAACTGACTTGGCCCCAGCCCTACCGGCCTGTCCCGACCTCGTCCAACGGAATCCTAATGCGTCCTGCAGCACCACAGAACCAAGAGGACCTGTCCTGCCTTCACTAAAAAGACTGTCTCCCGTGAGCACCGGATTAGTTCACCAGCAGACTCTGGCTCTGGCCAAACCTGCGAGTCGGCACCCGACGCACACGGCCCGAGTTCGAGTGTCCCAACACCACGAGGAGGTCTCCCCGGCAATCCTGACCTGGGATCTGGTGATCTCTGACCTCCCTCAAGTCTCCTGACAACGCCTGCAGCCCCTATCTGGAGGATCCCCCCAACCGGAGCCGGTAAGGAAAACCCGACTCCAAAAGACACTCCGCACCCGATGCCCAACGGCCTTGAATGGCCCAACCGACGGTGTCCCGGCATCCCATGACATCCCCACTTACCTCTTCAACCATTGCTCGCTTCCCGAAGATCTTGGTGCCCGAGCCTGCAGTGTTTGTTCTGACCGGAGCTTCCCCATTAAAACCAACAGGTCTCCCGACGTTGATCGAGCACCCGGCCGCCCCAGTGCCACTGTGGGTGCATTTTGTGTGCTATCTTGGATCCCCCCTTTGCCCTGAGCTAAACCCTAAGAGCTTTGCTCCCACATCCAAGTGGCGTGCCCATGAGCAGCCCCCAACCGGAGGCCCCCTATCCCCCATTGGATAACATTGGGCCTCAGCACTCTGCACCTGGCCGCCCTAGTGCCGCTGAGGAAGTTCTTTGAGGGTGACCGCAGATGCCAGCCCCTGGTTTACACCCCCCACTTTGGGCGGGGAAAAACGGCGGGAAAGAAAGAATAGGAGGTGTGCCCACCTCTGCACACCCCACCCCTAAGGTGTTGGAGGCAAGGTGAAGCACAACTTTTAGTCCCCGCCATCTTGAAGATGGGGGGGATCCCTCCAATCAGGGCTAGGTCTTAGCCCACAGGAAGGTGGCGTAATAGAGGGTGTAGTCATTCCAGGTTAGGTGACCATTGACCCTACCTGCTACTCTCCTAAAATCCCTCCTAAACTTAGTATTTAGGTGTCTCCCCAGACCTAGCTACTAGATCTGCGATGACGAAAGAAGACGACCCTGCAAAGAAGACTGAAGATGGTGACTTCCTTGGCCCCTGCCCTACCAGCCTGTCTCCAGTTTCTGCAAACCTGTGACCTGTGTTGAAGCCAGCAACCTCTGAAACCCCTGGGAGGACTGCTGCCTTTGGAAAAGACTCTAATCTCCTGTGGACAGCAGACCTGTCTTTAAGAAACCTACTCCAAGGATTCTGGATCCAGGCAGATCCGTGTCTCCTGCCCACTCTGCACCCAACGCCCACGGCCCGAGTGGCTCACCTGAGCAGTGAAATCTCCCTGGCAATCCTGACCTGGTGTCGAGCGTTGGCTGACCTCTCCTGCCCTCCACACGGCCCCTGCAGTGTGAATCCAGGGGCTCCCCCCCACCCCCCGACCGGCTCCAGTAAGAAGTCTCCGACGTCAAAAGGCACTCCTCCACCCAAAGCCCCTGGGCCTTGGTGACCTGAACCAACGGTGCCCCTACTTCCCCCTACATCCCAACTTACCTCTGCTGTTGTTGGTCTTCCTTCTGCAACCTCCGGTGCCACGCCTTTAGCCTCTTTGCCAAAAGAAGAATCCCTAAGCACTGGGTGCCCGACATTGATTTGCACCCTGCACATGGCCGCCCCTGTGCCACTTGTGGTGTAGGTTTGATGCTGCTATGTGGCCCTCCCTGTGCTTATCCTAACCCCCAAAGCTTGGCCCCTGCAACCGATCTGCTTACCTGCAAGCAGTGTGACTCCAGACACTCCCTGTCTCCATTGGAAAGCATTGGGCCGAACTCCGATTTTGACCTTTGCACCCAGCCACCCCTGTGCAGCTGGTGGTGCAGTTTTGGTACTTACCTGACCCATGGCCGTTGCTGGATCCGAAGACTGGGATTGTAAGTTTAATACTTACCTGTTTAACCGCAATATTGTTTTCCCCATAGGATAACATTGGACTGTGTTGAAACATTTATAAGTGTAGATTTTACAAAGTGAAAAGCATTTTGACTTAAAAAGGTACTTAACTAATTGCGAAGATCTTTGACTCAAATTAATATAAAAAAACAAAGTATATTTTTCTAAAATTGGTCTGGATCTCCTTCTTGAGTCGTGTGTCCATTATTGATCACTGTTGTGCAATAAATGTTTTACACTCCTCTGTTAGGCCTAAGGCTGCTCGCCCACACTACCTCTAATGGAGCACTTTGGGTTTTACATTGAGCCCTGTACACTTTTGGGGAACCCCTGGACTCTCTGCACGGTGCTCATCCTGGGGGAGGAGTGACCCCTCCACCCAGGATGTGCTTTGTTTCCTGCCTCAAAGAGCAGGGGCTCACGACCCCGGGTGCAGAAACGTGTGTGTGTGGTGGTGGCAGGCTGCCCAAAGCCAGTCGGAGACCAGAGCAGGGTTGGTAGGTTTTCAGGGGGCACCTCTGAGGTGCCCTTTGAGTACACATTTTAATAAATCCAAGACTGGCATCAGTGTGGGTTTATTAAAAGGAATTGATTGGTACCAAACACTCCTGGGTTCAGTGAAGCCATCATGGTTCGGGGTTACTCGAGTTGTGAAGTTTCCAGTCCATGTACTATCTATGGCTTCCCTGGCACTTACAATATTAAGAATAGACTTAAATATTGTAGTGGCATATCTGCTCATGCAGATGTGTCCATACCTGAGATATAGTGCACCCTGACTTAGGGCATGTAAGGCCTGCTAGAGGAGTGACTTACCTATGCCTTAGGCTGTGCTGGCTGGCATCACACACAGGCAGTGTGCAAGGCCCACTGTTATTTTTGTCTGCACCAGGGCATGCAGGCTGCCGAGGCATTTATCATGGCCCTGGTGAGGGGTCCCTAAGGGACCCTCTTCAGTCCCAATGCCCTAGGTATCAGGGGTACCATTTACTATGGACTTACAGGGGGGCTGAAGTTGCCAAATTGTGGTACAGCTTTAGGGGAAAAAAACTAGTACTGGAATGCCCTAGGTACCAGGGGTACCATTTACTAAGGACTTGCGGGGGGCCTGAAGTTGCTAATTGGGATACAGCTTTAGAGAAAGAACACTGGTACTGGGAACCTGGACAGCGGGATACCAGTAAACTTCAGTCAAAGTTGCATCAAAAGCTAGGCAAAAAGTGTGTGAGGGGGGTACTGCAACATAAACCCACTTTCCCACAAGGTGTAAAATCAGGCATCAGTTTTAAAATCAGGCTTCAGGTGTAAAATCAGACTTCGGGTCTAAAGTTAGTCTTTTGGTTCTAACCTTACCGTTGTGAATCGGGCCCTAAGTTGTCTCATTTTTTTGTGCTGTGGTTTGTCGATGATTATGCAAGCTGAGTAAAAATTGCTTTAGTATCCTTAATTTAGTGTGTTTTTTTTAATTGAATTCTGTGATTTTTCTTCTTAATGGACTTTATGCGATGCATTTAAATACTTTTGAGACTGTTTGTGGTGAATTACACCCATTGTAACTTTTCATTGACATCCTGTTTTCAGTTAAATTTGCTTATGATTTTCTTTTGAGCATGAGTAGCTTAATAAATAAATGGAAAACCCCATTTTTAAAAAACATTTTGCATGTGTTATTTGCACATTCGTTCTGCATCTCATCGGTAATACCTATTTCGGTACGGTTTATCACCTTCATAGATTTTGTAAACCCCTGGTAATGTGCCGCTGCTATAATTTAATTTGGTTTTTGTGAACATTAATTAATTTGGATTTAGTCCCATACAATCGGCAAGTTAAAGAAGTGGATTTAACACAGTCACTAATAAATGATGATGGCATTAGCCATATATTAACATGGCATTAATTTGTAATGAGGTTTAGAAATACTGTGCAAGTTTTCCACACACTTGCAAAATATGGCTTTGCTCTGTTCGTGCTGAATTATAGTTAATCGGTGTGCGGTGTATGAGTGAGTTCCACTTACCGATTTATTTCAGGCAGCTTTTAGCAGTTGCTGATGGAAAGCAGTTTAGAAACTCATGTTAACAAGCATTAGCAAAGTCAATAGGTCTCACCTTTGGGACCTATTGGTTTTGCCAATGCCTCTTGTTAAAGCTGTAAAGCACCTGACTATTTCTCACGTAATCATGCATGCATTAGAACACATGTATGCGCCAGCGGATTAATTTTGGTACCATTTGATTTAATTTTTTTTATGTACCAGAAGTTTATTTACCAATCCAAGATGGCAGACGGCACTTGGCTTGGTAAGTAACAAAAAATACTTTTTAAAGTCTGAAAGCAAAATAAAAAAAAGACCACAGGGAAGTGGGGGGTTAATCAAAGAGCGAACAGGGGGAGCTGGTGGAGGCGAGGAGGGGAAAAGCATTGTACGAGGGACAGAGAAACACGAGGGGTGGGGAGTGGCACGCATGGAGAGAACAGCGTGGGGCAGATTGGAGGAGAACACAGGTGCTATGAGGGTCAGGGAGAAGTACACATGGGAGAAATGGAGCACACTGGAGAGAGGAGTGTGCTGGAAAACACATGCACTTTCATGGAGTGCTTAGTTCCCTAAAAGTGAGCTTTGGAAGGTTATAAGCCGGCCAGGTGGCGAGAGGGTAAATAGACTACGCTCCAAGGGAAGAAAAAACAGAAGATAGATAAGCTAGGTCAAGGACAACCATTGAATAAGAATCCAGCAGATGCGTGACAATAAAACCAACCAGTGGTAAAGAATGGAAAGACTAAGTGCTTGTAATTTCTTTGTATGCCCCCAATATGTCTTTTGCAACCTGAGAGCTTGCACTGTCTGGTAGGTGTGACATAATAAGTGTCCTATGTACTGTAACAAAGCCCTTTACTCAATTCAATATTTGACAAGATTCACATATGTAAATGTATGCGAATTCTGCGAGCTGTTTGAAATTAGATTAACTTCTGTGAACTAAATTGCAAAATTATGATCAAACCATAGTTTAAATACAGACTTAAGATTGCACCACCATAATGCATAAATGGAGATGGAACCTTGATTGGGGCTCTCAGTGTTGCCAATTAGGAGATTTGCCGAGAGAAGAGCATGGAAGAAACTTGCATTGTATGTAACACTTGCTGTTCAACTCATTTATAGAAGATTTGTTTTTTCTCTGTTTATTTAGATATTAACAAGTTTTTGTGGATGGTGCGAATCGGAGGAAGCACAGATACTGGCAAGCACATAAAGGAGCACGATTACTATACCCCAACAGGAGAGTTTCGTGTAGATCGAGAGGGCTCCCCAGTATTACTCAACTGCCTTATGTACAAGATGTGCTATTATCGGTTTGGGCAGGTGTATACTGAAGCTAGTAAGTACTCTTACATTTCGTGTAAATCTGTATTACCTGTGCTAATACAGTTTCCATTTATGGCTGCTCACGGGCAGGATATTTGTAGGATTTTTCCGACAAAGGAACAATGGCAGATCATTCTGATTTCCAGCTCACCCAGACTTAACAAACATTCAACCAAATTGAACAGCATTATTTGTACAGTTTTCTCTACCATTGTGACACAGTGTAAAGCTGAATCTGAAAGAGACACGTTAGTGACAGATTCCTTACCTTAGAATATCCCCAGGCGTCAGGCTGGATCCGGAAAGTTTTTGCGTAGCAGTACCCTTGCGCGTCGGTAGGCGGCGTCGTGCGGCTCCGCGTCCGTCGTCGGGACCGCCGGGATGACGTCGCGGGCAGTACTTAGACGCCGCCCCCTGCGCGCTGACGTCAGTTCTTCTTTTTCCGCGCCAGTAAGCGCAGATCCGGGAAGAGCAGTGCCCTAGTCATCTTTTTTGACTAATTTTTTGGTGATTTTTCACTGTTTTTCAACACGAGTCTCTCGACTCCGAAGGTGTCGGTAGGGATGCCCGGCTTCAAGCCCTGCGACGTCTGTGGTCGCATGATGTCGATCACAGACCTGCACTTAGAGTGTCTCTACTGCCTCGGCCGCTACCACGACACGAAGTCGTGCCCCGACTGCCGGGCCTTGCACCCGAAGGCTTTGCGAGAGCGGTCTCGAAAGCTCCTCAGGGTCCGGCAGTCGGCTCCGCGCCACACCAAGCCTCGGTCACGTGAGAGGTCGAGGGGCCGGTCGCGGAGTCCTCATCGGTCGTCGGGGTCCAAGTCTTCGCACTCCTCCGGTAAGTCGAAGCATAAAAAGTCTAAGAAGCGTCATCGCTCGACGGCTTCGCCTCGCCGGTCTCGCGACTCGGCTGAGGCTCCTATCGGCACCGTCCCCGTCCCCACGGCTCCGGGAGTGCCTGTGGAGCCGCCCCCGCATTACCCGTCCTTCCCGGGTACGGGGGCGACTCCGGCCGAGATACAGGAATTCCTGTCGGCCATGGCCTGCCTCTTCGGGCCTCAAGGTCCCCCCGGTGCGCCTTCGGGCCCCGCGGGCCCTGATGGGGTTTCCCCAGCGCCGCCGGCGACTCCGGTCCCGGCGCCGCCTGTAACACCAGCCTCGGTCCCGGCCCCGATCCCGGCTCCGGTGCTGCCGCAGCCCCCATCGGCGCCGGTTGACCTAACTACACCGCCGGCGCCGATGTCTCCGGTGCCGTTCCCGACGCCGCCCGGGGCTCCGTGCGGCGTCGTTCCCCGGTTCTCTCCGGATCCGGACATGACGCCGGCTCCGACGCCGCTGGGACTTTGGGTCCCACATGTCCCTCCTCCTCCTTATTTTGAACCTGAATTGGAGGACGGAGATAACTGGGAGGGGTCTGATGACCCTCTCACACAACAGTGTGAGTTTGATCAGGACTGGACTGAGGAACTTGGGGATGCCAGTGGGCTGGACACCTCCCCTGACTCTGGCATGCTGTCTCCTCCATCCGTGGCAACGGAGGAGGGAGCAAACTTTGCAACGGTGTTGCGTAGAGCAGCTGGGGCCTTAAACCTCCAGTTGCCTACAGTGGCTGTCAGGACTAACATCCTGACAGAAGTGCTTCAGCCGGCGGCTACCTCCTCGGAGCCACTGCTGCCGTTCAACGAGGCGCTTTCAGACGTTCTTTTGGGCACCTAGTCCAAGCCCACCACAGGGGCTCCCGTGGATAGGAACTTGGCCCGACGCCATCGCCCTGCTCCGGGCGACCCCCCCGTTCCTCTCTCTACACCCCACCCCTGAGAGCTTGGTGGTCCAAGCCTCTGCTTCCCAAAGCGCCTTCCCTACCGCTCCCCCGGATAGGGAATCCAAACGCCTGGATCAATTTGGGAAGAAGGGCTTTTCTTCCGCCAGTGCTGGCTTGCGGTCAGTCAACACCACTTGCCTCTTGGGCCGATATTCCCACTCCTTGTGGGACTAGGTGGCGCAAGTTCTGCCCCAGTGTCCTGAGGAGGTCCAGACACTGCTTTCCCGCACCATTGCGGAGGGAAGAGATGCGGCAAAGTACACCATCAGATGTGGCCTTGATACCGCCGACTCGCTAGGCAGATCGCTTGCGACGACAGTGGCGCTGCGCCGTCACGCCTGGCTGAGGACCACTGGTTTCTCGGGTGATGTCCAAAACTCTCTTACGGACATGCCCTTTGATGGAGTCGGTCTTTTTGGGACAAAGGCAGACCATGCGCTGGAGCGCTTTAAGGACTCGCGGGCTACAGCCAAGTCCCTGGGCCTTTCTGCTGTGCGCCCTCAGCAACAGTCTGCTTTTTGCCCCTTTCGTGGCTACGGAAGGGGCGCCCAGTCACGTCCGCTGCCCAGCCACCGGCCCGCGCAGCAAGCGTCTTCGCGTGGCCGAGCACGTGGCTCCCGCCGTGGCGGGTCAGACAACCAGCGTGCGGGTCAGGCCACCAACCCCGCCCCGTCCGCGGCCTCAAAGCCCTCCTAGTCCTTCCTTTCAGGTGCACGGCACGCCAGTAGGGGGCAGGGTCCGCCATCACCTTCACCACTGGCGTGCCATCACCTCGGACAGGTGGGTCTTGGACATTGTCCGAAGGGGCTACTCCCTCCCCTTCGTGACCATCCCCCAGCCATGCCACCTCAATTCCACCGCATGTCAGGGGATCACTTGGTGCTTCTTCAAAGGAAGTTGCGGCCCTCTTGGCCAAGAGGGCCATCGAGCGTGTTCCGACCCCAGAAGTAGGATGTGGTTGCTACTCCCACTACTTTCTGGTGCCCAAAAGGACAAGGAGGACATGCGTCCTATCTTGGACCTCCGGAACGTCAATCGCTTCCTCCGGAAGGAGAAGTTCAAGATGCTCACCCTAGCTCAGGTCTTGACTGCTCTCGACCCTGGAGACTGGATGGTAGCGTTGGACTTGCAGGACGCATATTTCCACATCCCCGTCCTGCCGGCCCACCGGCGTTACCTGCGGTTCACGGTAGGCCTTGAGCATTTTCAGTTCACCGTGCTCCCTTTTGGCCTTACCAGCGCCCCTCGGGTGTTCACGAACGTGATGGCGGTGGTCGCAGCCCATCTGCGCCGGGCAGGGGTTCCAGTCTTCCCCTACCTCGACGACTGGCTGCTGAAGGCGGGCTCGTCCCAGGCAGTCGTCTCCCACCTCCAGACAACGGCCGAACTCCTGCACTCGCTGGGGTTCTCCATCAACGTGCCGAAGTCGCACCTGATTCCTTCTCCACAGCTCCTTTTCATCGGAGCAGTTCTGGACACGACGCAGTTTCGGGTTTATCCTCCCGAACGGCGAGTCCGGGATATTCAGGCTATGATTCCGATCTTTCGGCCTTTATGCTGGGTTTCGGTACGGATGACCCTGAGGCTGCTGGGCCTCATGGCCTCCTGCATCCTGCTGGTCGATCATGCCAGATGGCATATGCGGGCTCTGCAGTGGGACCTGAAGTTCCAGTGGGCGCAGCACCAGGGCAACCTGTCCGATCACGTCCAGATCTCGGAGGGGACTGCAAAACCGTTGCAGTGGTGGCTCTCGAACCGGCAATGGGTCATGGGCAGATCCCTCTCCCTTCCCCAGCCAGAGCACACAGTTGTGACGGACGCGTCCCTTCTGGGATGGGGCGGTCACATGGGAGAGGCGGAGATCAGAGGCCTCTGGTCTCCGGCGGAGTCCCGGCTCCATATCAACCTTCTGGAGCTCCGGCCGATCCGACTTGCACTCAAGGCATTCCTTCCCTCTGTCAAAGGGAAGGTAGTGCAGGTGTTCACAGACAACACCACTGCCATGTGGTATTGCAACAAACAGGGCGGGGTGGGGTCGTGGACCCTATGTCAGGAGGCTCTGCGCCTCTGGACATGGCTGGAACATCAGGGCATATTCCTGATGGTTCAACACCTGGCAGGTTCCCTGAACGCCAGGGCGGACGAACTCGGCCGCAGGTGCATGATGGATCACGAATGGCGTCTTCACTCGGAGGTGGCGCAAGGTCTCTTTCAGCAGTGGGGAGAGCCTTGGTTAGATCTGTTCGCCACCGAAGAGAACGCGCAATGTCAGCAGTTCTGCGCGTTGGAATTTCCAAGGCGGCACTCGCTCGGCGACGCTTTTCGTCGCGAGTGGAGTTGCGGTCTGTTGTACGCCTTTCCGCCTATACCACTTCTACCCAGAGTGTTGAAGAAGATTCGGCGCGACCGGGCCGAAGTCATTCTTGTGGCTCCGGACTGGGCTCGAAGAGTTTGGTATCCCGAGCTACTCAGTATGAGCGTCGATCCCCGATCCGACTGCCTCTTCGGGAGGATCTTCTGTCGCAGCAGCAGGGGACGGTCCTCCACCCGAACCTGTCCAGTCTCCACCTCCTTGCGTGGAGATTGAGCGGCGACAGTTGATTCCATTTAACTTGCCTCCTGAAGTCTGTGAGGTCATTCTGGCAGCCAGGCGACCCTCCACTAAATCGGTATACGCCTGCAGGTGGAACAAATTTGTGGCATGGTGCACAGCAAAGGCTGTGGATCCACTTTCTGCCCCTCTTTCTGAGGTCCTACTGTTCCTTCTTTCTTTAGCCCAGCAGGGCTCTGCTCTGGGCACTATCAAGGGCTACCTTTCTGCAATTTCAGCCTTTCTCAGGCTACCTGATCAGCCCTCTCTTTTCAAGTCCCCTGTTGTAAATAGATTTCTCAAAGGCATTACTCACCTTTTCCCTCCTATTCCGTTTGTGATGCCACAGTGGGACTTAAATCTGGCTCTTACTTATTTGATGTGCGCTCCCTTTGAGCCGCTTCATAACTGTCCTCTTCGTTTATTAACCTTGAAGACTGCTTTCCTGGTTGCCATCACCTCCGCTAGGCGCGTGAGTGAGCTCCAGGCTCTTTCCTGTAAACCTCCTTTTCTGTCTGTTCATCCGGACAAGGTTGTGCTACGCACACGTCCATCCTTTTTGCCAAAGGTTGTTACTGCCTTCCATATCGGGCAAACTATCACCTTGCCCACTTTCTTTCCGCCTCCGCACCCTTCCAGAGAGGAAGAGAGGCTCCACCGTCTGGACCCAAAACTTGCGATCTCATTTTACCTCAACCGCACACAACAGTTCCGGGTGGATGACCAGCTCTTTGTTGGCTACGTAGGCGCCAAGAAAGGCCGGGCTGTACACAAGAGGACTATCTCCCGCTAGGTCGTCTTGTGTATAAAAGCCTGCTATTCTCTGGCTAAGAAGGAGCCTCCGGTGGGGCTGCGCGCCCATTCTACCAGGGCATCAGCAGCTACTACTGCATTGGGACGTGGTGTCCCCCAGCAAGACATCTGTCAGGCAGCCACATGGGCCTCGCTGCACACTTTTACTAAGCATTATTACCTTGACAGCCAAGTCCGGAGAGACGGCTTCTTTGGCCACTCTGTTCTCCGTGACTTTCTGGTGTGATCTTGGTTCGCAGACCCACCACCGGGGTTGGTATTGCTGGGGTATCTATTCTAAGGTAAGGAATCTATCACGAACGTGTCTCTTTCAGATGCACAAGTTACTTACCTTCGGTAACGATATATCTGTAAGAGACATTAGTTAGTGATAGATTCCTTACCGCCCCCATCCTCCCCGTTCTGCGAACTGATTTCTAGGGTTAAGGTCATCCCTTTCAGGGCCCTAGTTTCAATGCACCAGTGGTCAGTATCTTGCATGGTTCTGCGTTTCTGGCGCAGAAAGTCGTGTACAGAACTGACGTCCGCGCGCAAGGGCGACGTCTAAGTAGCTGCTGCGACGTCATCCCGGCGATCACGACGCCTACGACTGACGCGGAGCCGCACGACGCCACCTTCCGACGAGCAGGGCTACTGCTGACGAAAGCCTTCCGGATCCAGACTGACGCCTGGGGATATTCTAAAGTAAGGAATCTATCACTAACTAATGTCTCTTACAGATATATCGTTACCGAAGGTAAGTAACTTGTGCGTCGGGGGAAGACTTCAACAACTCCTCCCCATTTGGCAGTCCATAACATCAGGCAAATGGGTGCTTAGAATTATCCAACATGATTAATTTCTGGAGCTTACCAGCAATCCCCCAAAAATTCCACCTCAATCTCACAAGTTATCTACAGAACACATACCCTTGCTAAAATAAGAGGTCCAGTCTCTTTTACTAAAAGGAGCTATAGAGCCAGTTCCAATACAGTACCAGGGCTCAGGGGGTTTACTCTCTACTTTCTCATCCCCAAAAAGGATGGTTCCCTAAGACCTATTTTGGTTCACAGAGAGCCAAACCATTACATACTGTCAAAGCATTTTCACATGGTAACCCTTCAACAAGTACTCCCACTTTTATAAAAAGCAGACTTTTGCATATTTTCATGTTCCAATTCATCCAGCTCATCGCAAATACCTCAGATTTGTGATAGCAGGCAAGCACTACCAGTTCAAGGTGCTTCCATTTGGAGTGACTACAGCGCCCAGAGTTTTTACCAAATGCCTGGCAGTAGTCGCTGCTCATCTCAAAAGACAACAAATTCACGTCTTCCCCTACTTAGACGACTGGCTCATCAAAGCCAGCACTCACCAAAACTGTCTGCGGCACACACATCACAATAGATCTACTTCATCGACTGGGCTTCACCATCAATGCACAAAAGTCTCACCTGTACCCCTCACAGATGCAGTCTTACCTAGGAGCGACTCTAGACTCAGTCAAAGCTCTAACCTCTCCCAATGTAGCCAGAATACACAATATTCAAGCTGCCATTCAACAGTTTCAGCCCAACCAACCATTACCAGCCAGAGTGTTCATGCAACTTTTGGGAATGATGGCGTCTTGCATAGCAATTGTACCCCATGCAGGGCTTCACATGCGCCTCCTTCAAGAGTGCTTAGCACGTCAGTGGAATCAATCACAGGGTCTACTAACTGATCTAGTGTTGGTAGCCGGCCATACACATCGCTCTCTGCAGTGGTGGAACCCACAAAACTTATCAGCAGCCCGGCCTTTCATAGACCCTGTTCCACAGATCATACTCACAGCAGACGCATCTCTAACAGGTTGGGGGCTCATTTCAAAGATTACACAATACAAGGCTTGTGGAGCAACAAGCACAAGACTCTCCACTTCAACTATCTGGAGCTTTTAGCTGTCTTCCTAGCAATAAAAGCTTTTCAGACTCCTCTTTTAGCCAAAACTTTCCTAGTCCGGACGGACAACAGGACAGCAATGTATTATGTGCAGAAGCAAGGGGGGGAGGGAGGGGGGGCACACTCTCTCCAACTGTCAACACTCGCTCAATTAAGAATTGGGCGATCCATCACAACATTTATCTCCTGGCTGAACATCTCTCAGGAGTAAACAATCAAATTGCCGATCTCCTCCGCAGAAGAAGGCAACAAATTCACAAGTGGGAACTTCACCCCCAGGTTCTCCTTCCCTACTTCCATCACTGGGGTTTTCCACAAATGGGCCTATTCGCCACAGCCGAAAATGCAAAATGCCCAAACTTCGGCTCCAGGTACCCACACCAGCAATCAAAGGGCAATGCCCTATGGATGAACTGGTCAGGGATATTTGCCTATGCTTTTCCGCCTCTTCCGCTCCTGCCACGGGTGGTTCGGAAGATCAGGCAAACATCCCTCACACTAATTCTGGTGGCTCCCACATGGGCTTGTCAACCATGGTACACCACCCTCTTGGAGCTATCACTAGTTCCACATCAAAAACTACGCCTGAATCCCAGTCTTCTCACACAGAACCATGGAGAAATCAGACATCCAAATCCCAAAGAACTGAATTTAGCGATTTGGCTCCTGAAGTCATAGAGTTTGGCTACTTAAATTTACCATCAGACTGTATGAATATTCTGAAAGAAGCAAGAAAGCCTACCACCAGAGCTTGCTATGCTGCAAAATGGAAAAGATTTGAGGGGATATTGTAACAACAACAAAATCAATCCTTTAGACGCTTCTATACAAAACACTATCTGTTATTTGTTAAATTTACAACAAACAGAACTGATCTACACCTCTATTTGTTTGCACCTTGCAGCGGTAGCTCCGTACTTACAAAATAGGCAACATCTGTCACTATTCAGAGTTCCAGTAATCAAGGCCTTTATGGAAGGATTAAAAAGGGTAATCCCACCAAGGATTCCTCCTGCCCCAGTCTGGAATCTCAACATTGTCCTCACAAGGCTGATGGGTCCACCTTTTGAACCATTACACAAATGCCCTTTACAGTTTCTCTCATGGAAAGTCCCTTTCCTCATTACTATCACATCACTGAGGAGAGTTGATGAGCTACAGGCATTAACGCTAGAAGAGCCTTTTTTTCAGCTACACAAAGACAGGATAGTTCTCCGCACTAATCCTAAATTCCTTCCCACAGTGGTTTCTCCTTTTCATATAAATCAATCGGTCGAGTTACCAGTTTTCTTTCCTCAACCTGATTCTGTGGCGGAAAGCTCTCTTCACACGCTAGACGTTAAAAGAGCTTTATTGTACTATATAGATACAACAAAAAACTTTCACAAAACAACTATTAGTAGCATTTGCTGCACCTCACAAAGGCAATCCTATCTCTAAATCTGGTATTGCGAGATGGATTGTTAAATGCATTCAAACATGCTATGCTAAAGCCAAAAGGACTTTGACTATACCCCCTAGAGGGCATTCCACTCGCAAAATGGGGGCTTCTGTGGCCTTTTTAGGTAACATCCCTCTAGCTGATATATGTAAAGCAGCTACATGGTCTACACCACACACATTTACCAAACACTATTGTGTAGATGTGTTAGCATGACAGAAAGCTAATGTAGGCCAAGCAGTACTTAAAACATTATTCCAAACAACTGCAATGGCTACAGGTTAGCCACCGCTTTGGGAGAATACTGCTTTATAGTCTATGCAAAGCATGTGTATCTACAGCACACATGCCTCAAACCGATAATGTTACTTACCCAGTATGTATCTGTCCTTGGCATGTAGAGCTGTAGATTCACATGGGCTCACCCACCTCCCCGGGCACCTGTAGTTGTTGCAGTTCTTCATTATACATTTATACGCATGGACATCTCTATACTACACTTACTTACTCCATTCTCACCCTCTTGGGAGAAAACAATCTAACAATGGAGTCGATGACCATGCGCACTATTACCGAAAGGAGGAGTCACCTTACCTCATGACTAGGAAAAACTTCTTCGAAGAAAAACAACTTGCAAACATCCGGACCCAACACTAGATGGCAGGATTATGCAAAGCATGTGAATCTACAGCTTCGCATGCCAAGAACAGATGCTTACTTGGTAAGTAACATTATCCTTAAATCAAATTGAAGCAGTACATTACATTATGCATATTGCAAGCAAATTGCAAGCAGGACAGAAGTATATTGTGTACAGAGGTACTATATAGAAGCTAAGTCAGTGTGCCAGACTTGCGGTGGACATGAAATGTAGGCACTGATAGACTGGGTACTAAAAACGAATTAATTTACTAGAGCTTCACGAGCCCCATGCACTTCGAGCAGCCTCAGTCCTCTCTCTTTAGAGTGGACTTCAAAGCCTATCCTCCCATTTTATTAAGGACTGTGCAAATCCCCTTCCCACTCCAGGCCCCCCTAACCCACTGTGCATGTCTTCTGCATCATTCTCTCAGGCTGCTCATAAGATGCACAGCCTGTCTCCTCTAGACTCTCCTTTCTCACCAGGTTGTCCTCTTCCTGAAAGCCTTATTTGTTCAGGCTCTATCTGCTAACTTCAAGTAGAACACTTTCCTGCCACCCAGCCTGTCAGAGAATCCAAGCTGTTGGATGCTTTGGATTGAAAAGTGTTCTCCTCTGCAGCTTAGCCCAAGCTACCAACGCAATATTTTCTACATCTGTTACTCCTTAGCACTGTGGGAGATTGCCTTCCTTACAGTAGCTTGTCTGCTAGAAAACTTGGGGTGGGGGGGGGGGGGGTTCTTACTGTTCCTTAGTCTGGGGACAGTATGGCTACACTGATGCAATCGGAAAGGGAAACACACAGAATATACAGCGGCCAATTCTCTCGCGAGTAGTCGTCTGGCAGCATACCTGAATATGCTCCATCAGCTTTTCTTGGTATGTCCAGACTCAATTTCTGGACCGGTGATTTTACGATCAGCGTGTCTTCCTTTAACAAAGCAAACCTAACATTGCGGCCTTAGAACTGGCTTTCCCTGTGAAAAACGTAAACAGCAGCACAAGAAATTCAGGGATTTCGTTCAGTTGGTCCTCGGACCGCTCCAGCAGCCTTAGAAATTATACTATGGCACCCCCCCCCCCTCCCACAACCCCCACTCCCATGTCTCTGCAGTGGTACACTTTCATCAGTCCCCACAGTTTAATTCACCAATCTCCTTTTCTTGGACCATTTTCTTCTCTGTATGTTAATCTAGTATGTTGTTTTGGATTAACTAAAACAACTAATGTATTGAAGCATTGAACTGCCTCCACCAGAAATCCACCCATAATGTGATACACCTTCAGCTTGTGCCAAATCGTATTGGTACAATACACAGATGGGTTTCATTCACACTAGAGGATCTTGCCTGCTGCTTCAATGCAGAGAACAAAATCTGTAACAATCCAGAGGTTTATATTTTCTGGGAAGCCCTGTTGCTGTCGCAATTCCATGGCTTTCTTCCTCTTCTGCACATGTAGGTTTACATCATCCTGCTGTTAGGCGGTACTGTAAATTGGGCATGGCTTTATTTTGTATCTACCCAAAGTGTACTCTATCCTCTTACCTATCTGTGCTTTGTAATCCGTTCTTGAGAGATAATTACAGAAGATGGGCAAACAAAGAGCAAGTACAGATTGCTCCACTTGATAACTGATACTCTGCCAGATTAATCCTACTCAAATGCCTAAGAGTCTTTCCTGTCATAACCTTTTTCAGTAATTAAGACCTCTGTCCTTTTACTGGATTTATTTTGGCTTGTATGGTGAACTACATAATGGGTTTGATGCGTTAGGCCAAGAATACGTAGGGTGTATGCATTGTCCATCTTCTTGCTTTTAAAAGTTTGTGCCACGTTTTCTGTCGCACAAGCTATAAGAAGAATTGACAAACAGGACTGTTTACTGATTACCATACTATCTACAGGAGTAACTCATCATGATTTCTTGAGTGCCTGGAGACTTGTCCTGTTTCCAGTTTGTCATGTCTTTCTTTTTGTCTAACTTCTGGGCTAATTTTGGTTTTATTTTCATTTGTTAACTTTTGCAGAAAGACCACCAGGGTATGACAGAGTAAGAAATGCGGAGATTGGAAACAAAGACTTCGAGCTTGATGTACTAGAGGAAGCATACACCACAGAACACTGGCTGGTCAGAATATACAAAGTAAGGACTTTTTTTACTTGATATCTCGCAGATAACTGCTGTTACTGTCATACACGTGTGCAGATCGGGTGAAAAATTTGCTGTATCTGTGAATTTTTATAATTAAGGATCCCAGTTTTCCGTTTTCACTGATTTGTTTTGCATATAAATACAGACACTTCACAGGCTGCAGACTGCATCTAAAAAGATGCAGCAGACTGCAATGCCAACCCCACTGCCTGTCCTGCGCCATCCCTATAGCCGCTCTCAGTGCTATGATACTGGTGGCACCAATCTGAAAGAGACACGTTAGTGACAGATTCCTTACCTTAGAATATCCCCAGGCGTCAGGCTGGATCCGGAAAGTTTTGCGTAGCAGTACCCTTGCGCGTCGGTAGGCGGCGTCGTGCGGCTCCGCGTCCGTCGTCGGCGTCGTGATCGCCGGGATGACGTCGCGGGCAGTACTTAGGCGCCGCCCCTGCGCGCTGACGTCAGTTCTTCTTTTTCCGCGCCAGCAAGCGCAGATCCGGGAAGAGCAGTGCCCTGGTCAATTTTTGACCATACTTTTTGGTGATTTTTTCACTGTTTTTTCCAACTTAAAGGTGTCGTAGGGATGCCCGGCTTCAAGCGATGCGGCGCCTGTGCGCGGATGATGTCCGTCACCGACCCGCATTGGGAGTGTCTCTTCTGCCTCGGCCGAGGCCACGACACCGAGTCTTGTCCCGAATGCCAGGCCCTCAACCCGAAAGCTTTGCGAGAGCGGTCTCGAAAGCTCCTCGAGGCCCGGCATTCGGCTCCACGGAGGCCCCGGTCGCGTGAGAGGTCAGGGGTCGCTCGCGGAGTGCACACCGGTCGTCGGCGTCGAAGTCTTCTTCGTCCGGTAAGTCTAAGCACAAGAAGTCCAAGAAGCATCGTCGCTCTCGGACTTCGCCTCGCCGGTCTCGCGACTCGGCTGAGGCCCCTCCCGGCACCGTCCCCGCCCCCGCGGCCCCGGACTTGCCTGTGGAGTCGCCCCCGCCATACCCGCCCTTCCCGGGTTCGGGGGCGGATCCGGCCAAGGTACAGGAGTTCCTGTCGGCCATGGCCCGCCTCTTCGGGCCTTCAGGCCCCTCCGGTGCGCCTTCGGGCCCCGCGGGCCCTGATGGGGTTGCTCCGGCGTCGCCGGGCGGCTCCGGCCCCGGCGTCGCCCGTGCCTCCAGCCTCGATCCCGGCTCCGGCTTCGGCCCCGGCCTCGATCCCTCTCCACAACCCCAATCGACGCCGGTCGACCTCACGACGCCGGCGCCGATGTCTCCGGTGCCGTTCTCGACGCCGCCCTGGGCTCCGGGCGGCGTCGTCCCCCAGTTCCTTCCGGCTCCGGACATGGACCCGGAGCGACGTCGCTCGACGCCGGCTCCGGCGCCGATGGGACCTTGGGTCCCAAATGTCCCTCCTCCTCCTTATTTTGAACCAGAGGAGGACTGGGAGGGGTCTGATGACCCTCTGACGCGCAACTGTCAGTATGATGAGGACTGGACAGAGAGTCTAGGGGAGGCCAGTGGTCTGGATACTTCCCCTGACACTGGCATGCTGTCTCCTCCCGTGGCTACGGAGGAGGGGGCCAATTTCGGTACGGTGTTGCGTAGGGCTGCTGGGGCCTTACGTCTCCAGCTCCCTACTTTGACGGTCAAGCCTAACATCTTGACAGAGGTGCTTCAGCCGGCAGCCTCCTCTGCGGAGACTGTGCTGCCGTTTAACGACGCCCTCACTGACGTTCTTTTGGGCGCCTGGTCCAAGCCCAACACAGGGGCTCCTGTGGATCGGAACGTGTCACGACGCCATCGCCCTGCTCCGGGCGACCCCCTGTTTCTTTCTGTCCACCCCACTCCTGAGAGCTTGGTTGTCCAAGCCTCCGCTTCCCAAACCGCCTTCCCTACCGCTCCTCCGGATAGGGAATCCAAACGCCTGGAACAGTTTGGGAAGAAAGGTTTTTCTTCCTCCAGTGCTGGCTTGCGGTCCGTTAACACCGCTTGTCTTTTGGGCCGATATACCCACTCCCTGTGGGATTCGGTAGCGGATGTTTTGCCCCAGTGCCCTGAGGAGGTCCAGGCACTGCTTTCCCGCGCCATTGCGGAAGGAAGGGATGCGGCCAAATACACTATCCGTTGTGGCCTTGACACCGCCGACTCGCTGGGCAGGTCGATTGCAACGACGGTGGCGCTCCGACGCCACGCCTGGCTCAGAACCACTGGTTTTCAGGGGATGTCCAGAATACTCTCATGGACATGCCCTTTGATGGAGTCGGTCTTTTTGGGTCCAAAGCAGACCATGCGTTGGAGCGCTTTAGGGACTCACGGGCTACTGCCAAGTCCCTGGGCCTTTCTGCTACACGCCCTCCGCTGCCTTCTGCTTTTCGCCCCTATCGTGGCCACGGTAGGGGCGCCCCTTCACGTCAGCAGCCCAGCCACCGGCCCGCGCAGCAGGCGTCTTCGCGTGGCCGAGGACGTGGATTCCGCCGTGGCGGATCGGGCAACCAGCGTGCGGGTCAGGCCACCACCTCCAACCCGTCCGCGGCCTCCAAGCCCTCCTAGTCCCTCCTTTCAGGTGCACGGCACGCCAGTAGGGGCAGGGTCCGCCATCACCTTCCCCACTGGCGCACCATCACCTCGGACAGGTGGGTCTTGGACATTGTCCGAAGGGCTACTCCCTCCCCTTCGAGACCACCCCCCAGCCATGCCACCTCAATTCCACCGCATGTCAGGGGATCACTTGGTGCTTCTACAGAAGGAAGTCACGGCCCTCTTGACCAAGAGGGCCATCGAGCATGTTCCGACCCCAGAAGTAGGGCGTGGTTGCTACTCCCACTACTTTCTGGTGCCCAAAAGGACAAGGAGGACATGCGTCCTATCTTGGACCTCCGGAACGTCAATCGCTTCCTCCGGAAGGAGAAGTTCAAGATGCTCACCCTAGCTCAGGTCTTGACTGCCCTCGACCCTGGAGACTGGTTGGTAGCGTTGGACTTGCAGGACGCGTATTTCCACATCCCCGTCCTGCCGGCCCACCGGCGTTACCTTCGGTTCACGGTAGGCCCCGAGCATTTTCAGTTCACCGTGCTCCCCTTTGGCCTTACCAGTGCCCCTCGGGTGTTCACGAAAGTGATGGCGGTGGTCGCAGCTCATCTGCGCCGGGCAGGGGTTTCAGTCTTCCCCTACCTCGACGACTGGCTGCTGAAGGCGGGCTCGTCCCAGGCAGTCGTCTCCCACCTCCAGACTACGGCCGAACTCCTGCACTCGCTGGGGTTCTCCATCAATGTGCCGAAGTCGCATCTAATTCCTTCTCCACAGCTCCTTTTCATCGGAGCAGTTCTGGACACGACGCAGTTTCGGGCCTATCCTCCCGAACGGCGAGTCCGGGATATTCAGGCTATGATTCCGATCTTTCGGCCTTTATCCTGGGTTTCGGTACGGATGACCCTGAGGCTGCTGGGCCTCATGGCCTCCTGCATCCTGCTGGTCAATCATGCCAGATGGCATATGCGGGCTCTGCAGTGGGACCTGAAGTTCCAGTGGGCGCAGCACCAGGGCAACCTGTCCGATCACGTCCAGATCTCGGAGGGGACTGCAAAACAGTTGCAGTGGTGGCTCTCGAACCGGCAATGGGTCATGGGCAGATCCCTCTCCCTTCCCCAGCCAGAGCATACAGTTGTGACGGACGCGTCCCTTCTGGGATGGGGCGGTCACATGGGAGAGGCGGAGATCAGAGGCCTCTGGTCTCCGGCGGAGTCCCGGCTCCATATCAACCTTCTGGAGCTCCGGGCGATCCGGCTTGCACTCAAGGCATTCCTTCCCTCTGTCAAAGGGAAGGTGGTGCAGGTGTTCACAGACAACACCACCGCCATGTGGTACTGCAACAAACAGGGCGGGGTGGGGTCTTGGACCCTTTGTCAGGAGGCTCTGCGCCTCTGGACATGGCTGGAACATCAGGGCATGTTCCTGATGGTTCAACACCTGGCAGGTTCTCTGAACGCCAGGGCGGACGAACTCAGCCGCAGGTGCATGATGGATCACGAATGGCGTCTTCACTCGGAAGTGGCGCAAGGACTCTTTCTACAGTGGGGAGAGCCTTGGTTAGATCTATTCGCCACCGAAGAGAACGCGCAATGTCATCAGTTCTGCGCGTTGGAATTTCCAAGGCGGCACTCGCTCGGCGACGCTTTTCGTCGCGAGTGGAGTTGCGGTCTGTTGTACGCCTTTCCGCCTATACCACTTCTACCCAGAGTGTTGAAGAAGATTCGGCACGACCGGGCCCAAGTCATTCTTGTGGCTCCGGACTGGGCTCGAAGAGTTTGGTATCCCGAGCTACTCAATATGAGCATAGATCCCCCGATCCGTCTGCCTCTTCGGGAGGATCTTCTGTCGCAGCAGCAGGGGACGGTCCTCCACCCGAACCTGTCCAGTCTACACCTGCTTGCGTGGAGATTGAGCGGCGGCAGTTGATTCCTTTCGACTTGCCTCCCGAAGTTTGTGATGTGATTCTGGCAGCCAGGCGTCCCTCCACTAAGGTGGTATACGCCTGCAGGTGGAACAAATTTGTGGCATGGTGCACAGCAAAGGCTGTGGATCCCCTTTCTGCCCCTCTTTCTGAGGTCCTTCTGTTCCTTCTCTCTCTGGCCCAACAGGGTTCTGCCCTGGGTACCATCAAGGGTTATCTTTGTGCTATCTCGGCCTTCCTCAGGCTCCCTGATCAGCCCTCCCTTTTCAAGTCCCCTGTTGTTAACAGGTTCTTAAAAGGCATTACTCACCTCTTCCCTCCTGTTCCGTTTGTAATGCCTCAGTGGGACTTGAACTTGGTTCTTACCTTTTTAATGTTCGCTCCCTTTGAGCCTCTGCATAACTGTCCTCTTCGTCTTCTGACTCTGAAGACAGCCTTTCTGGTGGCCATCACCTCCGCTCGGCGGGTGAGTGAGCTCCAGGCTCTATCTTGCAAACCTCCCTGTCTGTCTGTTCATCCAGACAAGGTTGTTCTTCGGACGCGTCCGTCCTTCTTGCCAAAGGTGGTTACTGCTTTCCACATTGGGCAGACCATCACTTTGCCCACCTTCTTTCCGCCTCCGCATCCTTCCAGAGAGGAAGAGAGGCTCCACCGTCTGGACCCAAAACGTGCGCTCTCCTTCTATATCGACCGCACAAAACACTTCCGGGTGGATGACCAGCTCTTTGTTGGTTACGTGGGCGCCAAAAAAGGTCGGGCGGTGCACAAGAGGACCATCTCCCGCTGGGTTACCTTGTGCATCAAGACCTGCTATTCTTTGGCCAAGAAGGAGCCTCCTGTTGGGCTGCGTGCCCATTCCACCAGGGCAACGGCTGCTACCACGGCCTTGGGCCGCGGTGTTCCGCTGGCGGTTATCTGTCAGGCAGCTACGTGGGCCTCGCTGCACACGTTTACAAAGCATTACTGCCTTGACAGTCAGGTCCGGAGGGACGGCTTCTTTGGCCGTTCTGTCCTCCAGGACTTCCTTGTCTGATCTTTGTTCGCAGACCCACCACCGGGGTTGGTATTGCTGGGGTATCTATTCTAAGGTAAGGAATCTGTCACTAACGTGTCTCTTTCAGATGCACAAGTTACTAGCTTGTGTAACGATATATCTGTAAGAGACAGTAGTTAGTGACAGATTCCTACCGCCCACCCATCCTCCCCGTTCTGCGAACTGATTTCTAGGGTTAAGGACATCCCTTTCAGGGCCCTAGTATTTTTCAGACACCTGTGTCAGCTTCTTGCATGGCTCTGCGTTCCTGGCGCGGAAAGTCGTGTACAGAACTGACGTCAGCGCGCAGGGGCGGCGCCTAAGTACTGCCCGCGACGTCATCCCGGCGATCACGACGCCGACGACGGACGCGGAGCCGCACGACGCCGCCTACCGACGCGCAAGGGTACTGCTACGCAAAACTTTCCGGATCCAGCCTGACGCCTGGGGATATTCTAAGGTAAGGAATCTGTCACTAACTACTGTCTCTTACAGATATATCGTTACACAAGTTAGTAACTTGTGCTTTTCGACTGAAATGATGTGGCTAAACCAAGAGAAGGTCAGAACTTGCTCTAAAGAACAGTCTCTTCTTAGGGCCCAGAATTGTGCCTAAATGGAGGAGGTATTTGGCTCTGATGCAGACTCCATCACCATGGTTAATAAAGACCGTTGACACACTTTAACCTGACTTATAAAAAGTCCTTTCTTGCTCTCCAGAAGGGGACCTTCCTTACTCCTCTGGAGCCCGATAGAAAAAGCATCTTGTTTTACCACAGTAGTGTTTGAATCTGCAGACGCTTTACTCTCCAAAGTGTGTCCAAAGTCTATCATTTTCATGAAATCCTGTAATTTACTTCTTCATCGTCGGAGCCTTTGCTCCCGTTTAAAGAAGCTCTACTGGAACATGTCTTCGCTGCTCTTCTCTGGGCTCAGCAGTCCACAGACAAATTGCCTGACACCATTGGCCAGCTCTGGGTGACCCAAAGTAATGTTTGCAGCTTTTAAAAAAAAATGTATTTTGAAGATAGGTTCAAAACTATGTAGAGGCAGCAGTCATTGTGAGGGGACCGGGTCATATGGAACATTATTTGACAAGAAACCAAGCAGGACTAGGAATGCGTCTTAAGGTCCAGCATACATGCTCCCCAAGTGTATATGTATTCACAAGAGGTATGCAGTTCCTGTACAGTCTAGAGGAAAGGAAAGAGCGAATCAGTAGGTCGGTAGACGCTGATCAAGCAAATCGAGGGGATCTGTTTGATCAGAAGCAAGAGCCCTCACACACCCACATGGGTGTCATGCTTCATCATAGGGCAGCTCCTCGTTGGGCTGGCGCTGCAATGCCCAGTGGACCCCCCTGAGTGGGCTCTTTGCAGGAGATCTTCTGAAGATAAGAAGCCCTGATGAAGTGTGTGAGTAGAGGTGACCTGTGTGTGGATTGGTGACTGTGGTTTAAAAATGGCTGGTTTTTAATAAGCAGGTTCACTTTTAATGAGTTAAAACTAAGTGTGGCTGTGTTGGAGACAATGATCCTTTACCGCTTACAAAGTGGTGACAACAGGGGTCAAAGCCGAATGCCCGCACAAATGAAGGTAATAAAGATAGAAAGTGGGGGCGTGTGTTTGGCCTGCGGTGTCTATCAAAAACAGTGTCCCAAACAGACCTCCATCTGTTGTAAGTTGTTAATGCCAGCCGAAGCAGGATAGGCCAGGTCCTCCTGCACAAGAGAAGGTAATGAAAAGAGAAAAAGGGGTGCGTATTTGCCCCTTGACATGTATCTAAACTGTGTCCTGAATGGACCGCCATCTTGGGGAGGGGCGCGGTGGGAATGTATCCAAAGCGTAAAGCTAAAGTAGTGAGCCAGTGCAGGATGTGGCAAGCGGCTCACATAGCACAATGGTGTAAATGAAATGCAGAGAGTCTCACTAGTCGAGGCAGACACAGTTTGCTATTTATGCCACTCTGACATTTCTCACCTGACTAACGTCTCACAGAAGCCTGTGTGAGGGAGTGAACAGTCATTATCAGGGAAGAGAGCCATACCAAGGGTGTACATCCTCCCTTGATGAATTCCACGGACAGACTGTGGGGCCTCCACTATGAAGGGGTCCAAAACGAACACTAATAAAAGTAGTCAAGGAGTCCCCATAATGGTTGGGAGTGACAAAAGTTCCATGTAAATGCAGATGGATGTCTGCATAGGGAGGTGGTAGTGAATAAAGAGAGGGCCTTCTAATAAAGATCCATACTTAGGAGGACCCCTAGAGAGAGTGTTGAGTCGTGAAGATAGGTGTGGAGGTCGGGTATATGGCAAGCACCGTCAATAGGGCCCATCAAAGTGTGTCTGTCAGTGGTCAAGTTCACTCCACGGAATATCGTTGTTGAGGCCAGTCATGTGTGGCTAGGCGGTGTAGGAGGCTGACTCTGTATATGGTATACCACAAGGTGCAAGCAATGCAATTCCCACAAAGAAAATGACCCTTTAATGGGGGAAAGCCCATGCTGTTTCTAAAGTTCTTGGTTTGGAGATATTGGTGCGTTGTGTAGACGAGTGAACCAAATGGTCTTTGATATTTTTGCGGCGCTTGAAAGGAAACATCGGGACTTGTAGTGAGGGATCTATATTTTCAATCAGGTGCCAATTCTTTGAAATAAAATTGCGGATCTTGTTTGTTTGAGTGCAGAAGGTGGTTACTCATATCAATTTTTCAACAGGTGTCTTATCCTTAGGGGTAAGTAATTCTTCTCGCTGGCAATACCACGCATGTTTAAGAGACTTCTTAACCATTTTTTTCAGCTAGCCTCTGGCCACCAATTTGTCCCTTAAAATAAAGGCTTCTCTGAAGTAATTTTCTTTACAGGATTAGTTTCTGCGAAGACCGACATTGGCCAAATGGAAGGCCATCACGGATGACTACTGTTGTAGGTGTCGTTGTGAAGTCCAATAGGGGTCAGCCAACGCTGTACTTGGACGCCGGATTGCTGCGGAACCGTTTGTGGATCGCTGGGCCACCTAGACACAGGCCGGAGGCGTCTGGTGCAGATCGGTCTAGAGAGCCAGAGGGCACCAGAGGACTTTGGGTTGGTTTCTTGTGGACAAAGCCACTGTCCTCGGGAGTTCTGGTCTGTCTCAAAGGCTGGCAGTCCTCTCAGGAGTTGTGGAGGTCGCTGGCTGCAGGACAGGCGTTGTTCTTTTTGCAGGGTCTTTGAAGCTGCAGACTTGCCGGTAGGGCTGGGGCCAAATCAGTGGGCGCTGTCAGTCTTCTCTGCACGGCGTCTTCTTCGTCCTTCTTCTTAGGTCAGCAGGAAATAGTTTTAGAATCTGGGAGAGCCACCTAAATACTAGATGTAGGGGCATTTTAAAGGAGTGACGGGTAGGGCCAATGGGCATGTTACCTGCGGGGGGTGTCTCTACTCTCAATTAAGCCACCCTCCTGTGGGAGGGGGCATAGTCCTAGTCCTGATTGGAGGAGTCCCTCAATCTTCAAGATGGTGGTGACTGACAGATGTGCTTCATCTCACCTCCTATATCTTAGAGGTGGAATTGGCAGAGGTGGGCACACCTTCTACTCTTCCTAGTTTTTACCTCCGGTTTTCCTGCACAAAGTGGGGTTTTAAACCAGGGGCTGCTATCTGCTGCTAGCAGCAGAGTCTGGGGGTCACATTACAAAGGCAGCAGGCCTTTGAAGCTTCCCTCTCGAGCACTGTGCCCATCTTGGGAGTGACACTTCCGCCCGGGATGTGCTTTGTTTCTGGTCCCAGAGAGTAGGGGCTTTCGACCCAGGGGTCCAGAAACCTGTCTGGTGGTGGCAGGCTGCCTAAAGCCAATCTGTGACGACACCAGGGTTGGTAGGTTTTCTGGGGCACCTCTGAGGTGCTCTCGGAGTACACATTTCAATAAATCCGACACTAGCATCAGTGTGGGTTTATTGATAGTAGTAGTTTGGTACCAAACACTCCTGTGTTCAGAGAAGTCATCATGGTGATCTGGAACTCGTTGGTTATGATGTACGTCTGGGTCATCAAGTTGATCTGGAAGGCAGTGCAATACCCTTCCTGTCTCGCTCCTGAACAGTCCTCCCTCTGCCAGGAAATACAGTTCACTTGCATCCTTGACTCTGGAGGCAGAGATTCTTGCCCTGCTCAATAAAGAGACATAGGAGTGGAAGAAAGTGGCATGGGATTTTACTCCTTTTACACTTGGTAACCAAGACGGACAGATGTCTGAGCCATGACTTGTTGGCCCTGAACACATGGGATTGGTTGTCCTCTTTAGACTTGTATGACAGTTACTTACATCTAGCAATTCTCTCTTCTCACAGACATTACCTGAGATTCACAGTGGCATCCCACCACTACCAGTTCATGGTCTTGCCATTTGGGCTAACAACCGTGCCTTGTGTCTTCTCAAAAGTTCTAGCGTTTGTGGCAACTCCACAGAGACGGTCAGGAATCCATGTATTTCCATAATTAAATGGATAGTTGGTGAAGGCAGAAAGACAGGCACTGGTAGAAGATCATCCTCGCTGCACGAAGATTGTTCTGTTCTATTTAGGCTTTGCTGTCCATGTCTAAAAGTCTCCCCTGACTTCAGCACAGTGACTGACTGTCCTGGGTTCGTTGTTGGACACTGCCTTCGTGAAAACCTTTCCTCCTCTCCAGAGACTTGTGGATATTTGGGAGATGATTCTTGGATTTCTGACTCCAGTGCATCTCCTGGTCCTACAGGCCTTGTTTGTACGCCACTTTATGGCTTTGTTTACAAAGATGGTTCCACATGCCATATAGAGGATGAGGACACTGCAGTGGTGCCTCTCACAGCAGTGGCTACAAAACCAAGTGAGTCTCTCTGCTCAGGTGCAGTAGGTCCTCATTGGCCTGCAGTTGTGGTTGGACTCCTCCAGTCTTGAGGTGGGTCACCTGTTCAGCCCTCTGCAAGGGCAGGCTATCATGGCCACTGACACCTCTTTGCTGGGAGCCCACCTGACTGACATGAGTGTGGGGCCTTTGATACACATCAGAGCAGCATCTACACATAAATGTGCTAAAGCTCTGAGCAGTCTGTCTTGCTGGTAATATCAGGGAGCGCCATTCATGTGGCCGAACACCACCGCCATCACCCCATCCATTATATCAATAGACAGGGCAGTGTGGGTTTTTTGCACTCTTTGCTGCGCCCACTGTAACAGGCAAATCTTCTCCCATCAAATTAATTGTACCAGGTGAGGCCCATATCGAAGAGTCTTTCAGCAGCGTTAAATCAAACACCCTGTCGCCTCTTGCTGGAGGACCTTGAGTGAGAATTACAACTTGAAGTGGCGGAGGTGTTCTCCAAAATGTAATGGCTATCTGTGAAGGTCTTTACCACAGCCCAGAAGCTAAATTGTGCTTATTTTATGTACCTTATTTTTCCCTCTGAATGGTTCCATGGCATTAAGATTAAGCAGCTCTCCAGGCCTGCTTTGTCAGTTTCCACCAATTAAGCATCTGTTGAACGAGGCAGAGCTGATCCTAAATGTAGGAAGCTGTCTCTATATATAATGGACCAAAATGAGGCACACTGTGTAAAGAGTTCAGGCAACCCTTATTGGTTTAGTAAGACAAAAATGAGAACACTAAATGCTCTTTTGTGGTAGTGTGGATGAGCAGTTTAGGCTTATCAGAGGGTAGTGTTAACCATTTGTTGCACTCAGAGAGGCAGTACATGAGACACACACTCGGGAATAAATTGGTTACCAATTTAGTAAAATAACTCCTGTTTTTAAAATAAAAAAATTTATACCCAGAACTTCATTATCCGTTAAGTACTTTTTAAATATGAATTTTCACAGGTAAGTTGGCTCCTTATATTGTGGACCAAAAAAAGGTTCACTGTGTAAAGAGTGCAGGCAAACCCCAAAGGAATTGCAAAGGCACAAATGACACCCCAAATGCTTTCTTTTGTGGTAGTGTGGGCGAGCAGTTAGGCATGCAAGAGGGTAGTGCTAAACATTTATTGCACACACAAAAGCAGTAAGTGAGGCCACACTCAATATAGAAATCCGACACCAATTTATAAAAATAACATGTACTTTTATATGAATTTAGATACCAAGATCATAGGAATCAGGTAAGTACTTTTCAAGTTATGAGTTTTTACAGTTCTTAAAAATGGACACTGCAATTTCTGAAGCAGTAATGTTATCCTGTGTTGGAAAGACATACACTGCATAGAGGTACTTCACAGCAACTCCTGGACTTACGGACCAATCTCCTGGACTTAAGGTGAGTATGGGGGTAAGGTCCAACGTCACACCAACAGGTCGCCTTGGGAGGCTCTCTAGCATCCGGGTTTAGAGATGTGTTACAGCGCCTGGTGTCCCATTCACTTTAATGGGAAACAGTCTGGTTGCAAAGAGGCTGCAAGCTGGGACTGGGAAACCAGTCCAGCTGAACCAATAAGGGGGCTTACATCTTGTGAAGCTCGGGGACTTAGGAACACCTTTGGTCTTCTTATCTTCGGGCCAGGGAGGCCGGATGTAGAGGTGTTCTGAGGCATTTGGTTTTTGCCAGGATCTGGAGAGAGATCTTATATACAGATATATCCCCACAGATATTTATTTTCTCCCTCATGGAGAGCATCTCTCCATAACAAGCTAACTATAGGGCTTTACGAGAGTGCTCATTGTCTTAGTAATGTGTTAAAGACATGCTGGTGTAGTTTCTCACACTTGAGTGTAACGTATTGAATTTGTTTTTGTTCTTTATTTTCTCATTATCACAAGTGTTTTTTAATGTATATTAGCACTTTTTGAGCCATGTATCTTTGAATGTCTCAGACAAGATTAAAATGTTTCAAAAAAAGTGGTTTCTAAATGTGTAAATTATGGAAAAATGATTAACCAGGCCCAAAGACTAAATGTATGGGCTTTTAGTCTGCTGAAATAAATGGCAGCAACTACAACTGGTAGCCCGGTCTCTTGTTCTTTTAAACTGTAACACGTCCTACCTGGCCACTCACTTGGACGTAACCCCCCAATTGATATTTAGGATGCAAGGAAGCAACTCCAATACTCCAGGGGAGTTCCTGGATCTTTGTTGAAGGCAGGCAGTCCTCCCAGGCTTTTGGAGGCACAGAAGATGCAGGACAAGACAACTTTAGTGCAATCTGGCAGGAACAGCAGACAGGCTGGCAGGTTTGGCGCCAAGGCAGCTGTTTCTACAGAGTCCATGCATCTCACGGCTCTTTGGTGTCCTTCTTGGGTCACAGGAATCTGTTTTCCTGGTGCCAGGGGGTCCCCTAAATACTAGATTTAGGGGCGTGTAGGGTTACTGCCAATAGGTTACTTACCCTTGGGGTCACTATGCTCCCTGTATGACCACTTCCAGTGGGCATAACCCTGTCCCAGAGTTCCTAAATCTGCCATCACCAAGATGGCAGACTTGTAAACTTTGTATTCGCATCAGGTAGCCCGCTGAAGGGGTGGAACTAGCCTCAGGGTGGACATGCCTCTCTGACTAATTTTCCCACCTGTCCTGTGCCAAATGGGCCCTGGTTAGGGGGGTTGGCATCCCCTTACCTCTGAGGGAAGCTAGATTTGCTTACCAAATGCGGTAGGTTCTTTGAAGCTCCCTGCCTTGGAATGGCAATTTACCAGCCTTTGTGGAGGATGTGTAAAACACCTCCCTCGAGAGCAGGCATTGTTCCTGACCACCTGAGAGCGTGGACTCAAACCCCTGGGGGTCAGAAACTAGTCCGTTGTGGCAGGCTGGACTGGACCAGTCAGCCAGCACACTAGAGGGCTGGTAGGTTTCAGGGGGTACCTCTAAAGTACCCGCTAGCAGCATGTATTAATAAATCTATCTGAAAGAGACTATTAGTTATGGATTCCTCACCTTAGAATTACCCCCAGGCGTCAGACTGGATACAGAGAATTGTTCTTCAGCAGTACCCTTGCACGTCGGTAGGTGGCGTTGGTCGACTCTGTGTTCGTCGTTGGCATGGTGGTTGCCGGAATGACGTTGCAGCATCTACTTAGATGCCGCTCCTGCGCGCTGACGTCAGTTCTTTCTTTATCTGCGCCAGCCAGCGCAGATCCGGAGAGAGCGGTGCCTCGAGTCACTTTTTTACTTTCTTTTTGCGACCTTTTGTTGACATTTTTTAGGTCTCGCCTAGCGATGCAGCGCAAAGCGCTGCTCGCTATGCGAGATCTATTGTTGCCGACTTTTGCTCCGATGCGGGACAGGAGATGTGCACGCGCATGGTGCGAGCAGGAGTTGTAATAGCGCCGCAAGCCGTACGCGTGCACATCAACTGTCTGTGCCGAAGCTTAACAGACAGGAGATGTGCACGCGTACGGCTTGCGGCATTATCACAACGCCTGCTCGCACCATACGCGTGCACATCTCCTGTCCCGCATCGGAGCAAAAGTCGCTCACAGCGTGTCTTCAGCTTGTTGACAGCATGTTTCTGAAACCGGATGGCAGAAAGTCACGCTAGACTCCACTTCTGATGACGGCCCAACTCCACCTGAAGGGAGATTGATGCGAGAAGGAATCTCTGTCATTAGACCCTGGTGTCCTCAGGAATCTGACCGCAGAGGAGGCGCGCGATGAGGGCTCGAAGGCCAGAGTGACTCAGTGAGGAAAGCTGAATCGGGAAGAAAACGTGCAGAAAATTCCCAGACAAGTCACGTGCGCGTGTCCGAGAAGCCCCAGGTAACTCTAACTGACGCAGCTGGCATGCGCTGCTTAGATAACCTGGGCTCGCGCTGACCTGTGCCGACATCACATTTATTAATGTGATTGCTCCTTGGTCTTTATCCCGAGGCATGAAATCCCATACCCAGCGGGCGTGGCCATTGGTGTAGGCTTTCCAATCTTTGTGGTGTAAACAAGCACAAATATTTCACCTACAATGCTTTTCCTACACTGTCGACCTGCCCTAACGCCAGGACTGCTCCTTAATTAAGGGGTTCCAGCCTTTGAACTGGCGGGTGAAACTCCACATCCTGTGATTCTGGGCAAATCACCTAATCTCCCGTGCCTACCAAAAAAATAAAAAATTAAGGTGTCCTTTTGTAACGTAATCGGTGCTCATGTAAAGCGCTCCAATACCTTCGGGTCGAGTTCGCGCTATATAAATATGCAAAAAAAAAGCTTGGGTGACGGAGCGGGGAGAAAGAGCGAGACAGTCACAGAACCGCCCGCCGGTCATCTCACCAAAGAAAGGTATGTGTACAAATACACTCAATATTGAACATTTCTTTGACTTTCAAAGTTTCCGGTTGCACGTATACACATATTCTATTTGCAGTTTTTATGTATTTATTGTGCACATATTGCCAGTGTTAGCAACGCTGAAATAAAATATGTCCTCATTTAGCATGTGGAAATATACACTATTGAATAGGAACTGCACAGTCGCCAGTTCTGCTCCTCGTTTAACATGTATGTGCTGGGACATAGGTGATTGTTTCAGGTAAGTAGAAGGGGACAGGCGACTAGAATGTCTCAAAGGAAATGTGTCCTCCACCTCCGCGTGTCATAGTCCTTATGCTGCACTTCTGGGCGGAGTCCTCAAGCTCATTTGGACCCGCTGTGGGGTAAGCAACTGCACAGCTGCCAGTCCCCTTCTGGGGGCTACTGTTCTGGTGGCACCTCCTGTCCTTGATTTCAGGTCAGGACAGTGGCACTACCCATCCGTGTGCTACAGCTGCGCACTACAAAAGGGAGTAGGAGGCAGATCCAGGGCGTGTGTGTGTTCTTTAATGAAATGTTCCGTGGGTCCCACGCTTTGGAAGACCCTTCACAGACGTTAGCTGGTCATCTTTCAGTCGCTTATTTATATATTTGGTTGTTAGACTGGTACTAATAAGGTGACATTTTTGCCCAGACAGTATTACCATGTGTAACAAGCATTTGCAATGCAATAGGTCTCGCATTTGCGAGAGTTTAACCTATTGGCATTGTAAATGACAATGCCTTTTATTTATGTTTTAAAAACCAACACATAAATAAAAGGCATTGCCATTTACAATGCCAATAGCTCAAACTCTAACAACTGCGAGACCTATTGCATTGCAAATGCTTGTTGATGTGTTTGACTCCTGGTGCACGTAGGGATGTTCCGTCCTCGAACCGGCTTCAAGGCTTGCGACTCTTGTTGCAAATTGATGTTGGTTCCGGACCTGCACCTCGTGAGCCTTTGGTGTTTGGAGCGCGACCACGACCCAGTCGTGCTCCGACTGCCGGCCCATGAACCCGAAGTCTTTGCGGGAGCGGTCCTGAAAGCTTCTCGAGCCCGGCAGATCGTGGGACCGGTCGTGGAGCCATCACCACCACACATCGTCGAAGTCTTCGTCTTCAGGTAAGTCGAAGCACAAAAAGAAGGCGAAGAAGCATCGTCGCTCTTCGCGTCCTCCCCGTCCATCGGCAGAAGCAACGCGGAGCCAGTTGGGTCGACCCCGAGCCTCCCTCCCTTTCCGGGAGCTGGGGCAACTCCTGCCCAACTTCGTAGTTTTTACGAAGCCCTCCACTCGATCTTTGGGCAGCTCGACCATGCCGGTGCACCTTCGGGCCCCGCGGACTCGGCTGGGGGCTCTAGGCCTTCGATGCCAGCGGCTTCGGCCCTGGTGCCGCAGGGCCCCCAGGGATCCAGGCCTGGATCCGGTCGACCTCGTGACACCTCCTCCAGCACCAAATCCAGTGGCGACACCTCTGCCCCCTTTAACGCCGGTTGTGACCCCAGCCTCCCCCTCGATGTGGACATGGAGCCGGACCGGTACTTTTGTACCACTGTTCTCCCCTGGTGTTACCTATCGCCCTGAGTGGCTACCAGAGGAGGGTGAGGAGGACTGGGAGGGGTCTGTGGACCCTCTGGCAGACCAGTCAAAAGAACCGGACTGGAGAGAGGATTTGGGTGAGGCCAGTGGTCTGGACACCTCCCCAGACCTTGGCATGCTATCTTCCCCTACCGTGGCTACGGAGGAGGGTGCATCATACGCAGTGGTGTTGCGAAGGGCGGCTGAGGCCTTAAACCTTGAGCTTCCTACGGTGGCGGTCAGCACTAACCTCCTGACCGAGGTGCTTCAACCGGCTGCGGCCTCTTCGGAGCCCCTGCTGCCGTTCAATGAGGCCCTCCAGGGCATCCTTTTGGGCACTTCGTCCAAGCCCAACACAGGGGCTCCTGTGGATAGGATGATTGCCCGATGCCACCACCCGCCCCGGGCGACCCCATTTTCCTCTCCCAACACCCCACCCCTGAGAGCTTGGTGGTCCAAGCCTCAACTGCCAAGGGCGCATTCCCTACCGCTCCACCTGATGGGGAATCCAAGAAGCTGGACCACCTTGGGAAGAAAATGTTTTCTTCCTCCAGCTTAGGACTGCGGTCGGTGAACACCGCATGTCTCTTGGGCCGTTACTCCCACTCTGTGTGGGACACTGTCGCGCAGGTGCTGCCTCAGTGCCCGGAGGAGGCCCAGGCCGTGCTCTCTCGTGCAGTTGTCGAAGGGAGAGACGCAACGAAGTTTGCCATATGCTGTGGGCTGGACACCGCCGACTCGCTAGGCAGGACGATTTCAACGTCAGTAGACCTGAGACGCTACGCCTGGGACGTGGGACCCACCGTCGTGGGTCTGGGGGCCAGCAGGCGGGCCAGTCCACCAGCGCCCCCTCTGCAGCAGCCTCCAAGCCCTCCTAGTCAGACCTTTCAGGGCCACCATTTGCCAGTGGGCGGCAGGATCCGTCATCACCTCCCCCACTGGCTCACCATCACGTCGGACAGGTGGGTTTTACAGATAGTCCGAACGGGCTACTCCCTCCCCTTCAAGACTCCCCCTCCATCCATGCCACCTCAATTCCATCGCATGTCGGAGAATCACTTGGCCCTTCTCCAACAGGAAGTTACAGCTCTCTTGGCCAAGGGAGCCATCGAACGAGTTCCTGCCCCAGAAATAGGTCGTGGTTGTTATTCCCACTACTTTCTGGTGCCCAAGAAGGACAAAGGCCTGCATCCTATCTTTGATCTCAGGAACGTCAATCGCTTCCTCCGGAAGGAGAAGTTCAAAATGTTGACACTGGCTCAGGTCCTGTCTACCCTGGAGACTGGATGGTAGCGTTGGACTTGCAGGACACTTATTTTCACATCCCCGTCCTGCCGGCCCAATCGGCGTTACCTACGGTAGGCCATGAGCACTTTCAGTTTACCGTGCTCCCCTTTGGCCTTACCAGCGCCCCTCGGGTGTTCACGAAAGTGATGGCGGTGGTCACAGCTCATCTGCGCAGATCAGGGGTTCCAGTCTTCCCCTATCCTGACGACTGGCTGTTAAAGGCGGGCTCGCCCCAGACTGTCGTCTCCCACCTCCAGACTACGGCCGACCTCCTGCATTCGCTGGGGTTCTCCATCAATGTGCCGAAGTCACACCTGATTCCCTCTCAGAAGCTCCTTTTTTATCGTAGTGGTTCTGGACACAGCACAGTTTAGGGCTTATCCTCCCGAGCAGCGAGTCTGGGATATTCGGGCTATGAGTCCGATCTTTCAGCCTCTATCCAGGGTTTTGGTCAGTCTGACCCTGAGGCTACTGGGCCTCCTGCATCCTGCTGGTGGACTATGACAGGTGGCATATGCGAGCTCTGCAGTGGGAGCTGAAGTTCCAGTGGGCACAGCATCAGGGGAATCTTTCCGATTCCGTCCAGATCTCGGAGGGCACTGCACACCAATTGCAGTGGCGGCTAACGAACCAGGATTGGGTCAATGGCAGGTCCCTCTCCCTTCCCCAACCATAATTCACAGTAGTGACAGACGCATCACTTCTGGGGTGGGGCGGCCACATGGGGGAGGCGGAGATCAGAGGCCTCTGGTTTCCGGCGGAGTCTGGGCTCCACATCAAACTTCTGCAGCTTCGGGTGATCCGTCTTGCACTGAAGGCATTCCTTCCTTCTATCAAAGGGAGAGTAGTGCAGATGTTCACGGACATCACCACCGCCATGTGGTACTGCAACAAACAGGGTGGGGTGGGGTTGTAGACCCTATGTCAGGAGGCACTTCGTCTCTGGAAGTGGCTGGAACATCAGGGCATGTCCCTGGTGGTTCAACACCTGGCAGGTTCTCTGAACGCCAGGGCGGACTAACTCAGCCGGTGCATGATGGATCACGAATGGCGTCTTCACTCGGAGGTGGTGCAAGGTCTCTTTCAGCAGTGGGAAGAGCCTTGGTTAGATCTATTCGCCACGGAAGAGAACGCGGAATGTCAGCAGTTCTGCACGTTGGAATTTCCTAGGCGACTCTTTTAGTCGCGAGTGGAGTTGCGGTCTTCTCTACGCCTTTCCGCCTATACCACTTCTGCCCAGAGTGCTGAAGAAGATCAAGCGCGACCGACCCAAGTCATTCTTGTGGCTCCGGATTAGGCACGAAGAGTCTGGTATCCCTAGCTTCTGCACATGGCCATCGATCCTCCGATCAGACTGCCTCTTCGGGAGGATCTTCTGTCGCAGCAGCAGGGGACGGTCCTCCATCCGAACCTGTCCAGCCTCCACCTCCTTGCGTGGAGATTGAGCGGCGACAGTTGACAGCTTTCGACCTTCCTCCCGAAGTCTGTAACGTTATCTTGGCAGCCAGGCGTCTCTTCACGAAAACACTATATGCCTGTAGATGGAACAAGTTTGTGGCATGGTGCTTAGCAAAGGCTGTGGATCCCCTTTCAGAGGTTCTCCTCTTCATTCTTTCTTTGGCCCAGCAGGGCTCTGCTCTGGGCACTCTAAAAGGCTATCTTTCGGCCATTTCAGCCTTTCTTCGTCTTCCTGATAGCCTTCTCTTTTCAAGTCCCCTTTTGTAAATCGCTTCCTTAAGGGCATTACTCACTTGTATCCTCCAATTCATTTCGTAATGTCCCAGTGGAACTTGAACCTGGTTCTGACCTATCTTACGTGCACTCCTTTCGAACCGCTACAGAACTGTCCTCGCAGACTTCTGACACTTAAAACTGCCTTTTTGGTTGCCATCACCTCTGCTCGCAGGGGGAGTGAGCTTCAGGCTCTTTCTTCCAAACCTCCTTTCCTGGCTGTTCATCCGGACAAAGTTGTCCTTCGCACTAGGCCTTCTTTCCTTCTCAAAGTGGTTACCTCTTTCCATATAGGACAGACCATCACTTTGCCCACCTTCTTTCTGCCTCCGCATCCTTCTAAAGAGGAAGAGAGGCTCCACCATCTGGATCCAAAACATGCGCTTTCATTCTATCTGGATCGCACAAAGCAATTCCGGGTGGATGACCAGCTCTTTGTTGGCTATGTGGGCGCCAAGAAAGGTCGGGCCGTGTAAAAACGGACCATCTCTCGATGGGTCGTCCTTTGCATTAAAATCTGCTATTCCTCAGCAAAAAAGGAACCTCCAGTGGGGTTGTGTGCCCATTCCATCCGGGCGACGGCAGACACTACTGCTATGAGACGTGGAGTCTCCCTTCATGACATCTGCCAGGCAGCTACGTGGGCTTCATTGCACACGTTTACTAAACACTACTGCCTGGACAGCCAAGTCCGGAGAGACGGCTTCTTTGGCCGTTCAGTTCTCCAGGACTTTCTGGTGTGAACTTAGTTCGCAGACCCACCTCCGGGGTTGGTATTGCTGGGGTATCTATTCTAAGGTGAGGAATCCATAACTAATAGTCTTTCAGATGAACAAGTTACTTACCTTCGGTAATGATATATCTGTAAAAGACATATATTAGTTATGTATTCCTCACCGCCCCACTTATCCTCCCCGTTCTCCGAACTGACTTCTAGGGTAACGGACTCCCTTTCAGGGCCCTAGTTTTGTGCACCAGTGGTCAGTGTCTTGCATGGCTCTGCGCTTCTGGTGTGGAATGTCGTGTAAAGAACTGATGTCAGCGCGCAGGGGCGGCATCTTAGTAGATACTGCGACGTCATTCCGGCGACCACAATGCCAACGACTAACGCGGAGTCGACCAACGCCACCTACCGACGCGCAGGGGTACTGCTGAAGAAAATATTTCCAGATCCAGTCTGACACCTGGGGGTAATTCTAAGGTGAGGAATCCATAACTAATATATGTCTCTTACAGATATATCATTGCCGAAGGTAAGTAATTTGTTCATCACTGGGATGAGTGAGGGTTTATTAATACGAGGTGTTTGATACCAAATACCATATGTTTCACTGAAGCCAATATGTAGCTGGGAAACTTGTTTTGACCAGCGCCCAGTACATCCCTTAAGATGGCTTCACTGCTCACTTGCAATATCCAGTAATAGAACTAGACATCACAGGGGAATATCTGTTCATGCAGATATGTCCTCACATAAAATATAATGCACCCTGCTTAGGGCTCAAAGGCCTGCTGTATGGGTACTAACATATATCATATGTGGTGACTTTGGCATGACACACAGGAGTGTGTCATGTCCTGTTTTCACTCATTGTTTGCACCATGTCACACAGCCTGCAATGACAGTCTGTGTGGAATTTGTGTGTGGGTCCTTTAGGGGTGAATAGGATATGCTGCAACCTTTTGAGACCCTTTTTAGCATTCATGCACTAGGTACCTGGGGTACCATTTACTAGGGACTTACATGGGTGCTAAAGTCCTAAGCCATTTGTAGCACAATTGAACAACGCCTTGTCTTTGGGAAGGAGCACTGGCACTGAGGTCTGGTTAGCAGGCCTCGATCCACTGTCTGAGCTGAAAATCCTCATCATCTACTAGCTAAAAAGGGGGCAAAAAGTTGGGTGGGTAACTGCAACAAAATCCCTGCCTCCTACAGTTAAACTGTTCACTTGAATGCTTCTTAGGCAGCAATACTTCCCTATGGAAGAAAAGGCATATACTGCATACGGTTATTTACAGTCAATTTCTGGGGGGAATCTCCTTCGGGACTTAGTCGTAGGGGCAAGGTCCAAAGTACCACCAGCAGTTACTCGTTACCTGCCCTGGGGCGTCTGGTTACAGAGGTGCTGGTCGGGTTGGTAGCTGTGCCCGCTACACCGGTGGAAAGAAGGGGAGTCGCCTAGAAACAGCCTGCAGAGGGGGACTTGTGGGCAAGTCTGGGAGCTCCCAGTGGACGGCTCGGGTCACAAGGGTACTGGGGGCAAGGGGGCACAGCCGGTTTGTCGGTACCCAGGCTGGGGCACTCTGGTGCAGAGTGGAAAGGTCAGCTGGGCTCTGTGCATCCTAGAGCCTTGCAGTTGTCGGTGTCGCTGGTTGAGTTTGCAAATTCAGGACAGCTGGGCCACTCTGGAAGTGGGTCTTTGCAGTGCTGACGTCCCTTGACGGCTACTCGGTCTCGATGCAATAGCCCCCACATGGTGACTGACAATGCTTATTAAATATGTTAATGTAACTGTTGATCTAAACTTTGCATGCATTGTGGTTTACACTAGGATGACATCTGTTCTTTTGATGGATATTCATCCTACAAATTGGCCAATAAAACTATTCATTGGTTTCGGCCTGATCCAAAGACCAGCATCAACAATACAAACTCTGTTTTGGTGAATCGCATATAGATTATTATAGCAAATTTGATTTTGCCTCAGCTCTTCTTGGTTGTGCTGTAACCTTGTCCATGTTTTTCTAAAAAATTACAGTTTATCTTTATTATTTTTTACAGGTAAAAGACCTTGATAATCGTGGGTTATCAAGAACATAGTTGCCTTCAGCCTTGATGCAAGCAGCACTGAAAGAGCCTTCACCTGTGAACCAGATGATGTTTTTTATACCATTTCTAACTGCAGGATGAGATTGGATTTAATTGCCTGTGAAGTCGTGTATAATACAATCCATATTGGGTGAATGATTTGTATAAATATGAATACGTTCCCAAATGATTTTTTTTGTTTTTCTTTGATTTTACAGTGGCCAAATAAAGAGGGGGTTAGACATGTCTCTTTTCTACGTCTGGTGTCTTGTGAGAAAGCATTAACGTGCCACGTGCATCTATTACAATATTTACGATTATTTAAACTGTTGTCTATAGCATTCCTACACCCCAAGCTGTGAATGTGCTTTACTGAAGAAAGAACAGAAACACTGATAAACAGAGTAATTACATCAGGTAAAACAGTAGCTTAGTTACATAGATGACCACGTTGATTAGAGAGTATGGTCTATTAGGTATGTAAAGAAGATATGAATTCATACTTGTTAGGTTTTGTGCTTTAATCCAACTTAGTCTTCAAATGTCCATTCGGTGTAGTTTTCATCACAAAACCATAATCACTAAATCCTTAAGTTTATATGTAAGATAATCCTTATTAATCGTGTTTGATGTGAAGCTTATACAGTTTTTGGTCTCTTTTTGGATCCATTTTAATTTGTGACATCAGTTTAACGTCATTGCTTCTGTAAATGAAACTATAGCATCCATCACCCATGTGTTAGAGATAACTGATAAGCACATAACACAGTAGGCCTCTTCTTTCTACTAGGGTTAAAATAGTCCATAAGTTGAACATTTTGAAGAGCTCATTTAAGTCATTCAATGTACCATAAAGGAGTTGTCCATAGGTACTCCCTTTCTTTGGTCTGTTGTTCTTAACAGTTACAAAGGAAACTCAGAACATTGATTAAAATTTGAGTATCTCTAACCAAAATAGACTTCTCTAAAAATGTGCACCCTGCAATCGCTCGCAGCCCATTTGACAGGAAACTGGTTCCCCGTGATGGGAGATGATGCAATTTTAGTTGTAAGAGCAGATCTTGTGCATAGATGTAGATTGATTATTCGTGGCTGATTTAAGATGCAGTCGATGGTAATGCAGGATAGTGCATGAGATACATCCCCTCTCGGTACAATGTTTATCAGTAAATAGAAGTAGCTTTAAGCTACCCTGAACATATGAAGCTGTTCAATGTAAACCTTTTACACACAAAAGGTGATGGGAGGAATGCTTGCAATTTGTCTAACCACTGCCAATCGTTCAGTATAGCATCCCAACCCATCATTCTTTTGCTTACCGTTCCACCTCCGTTTGGACCCAGCCATATGCAGATCAGCCTTGACCCTGCTCCTCATGGGAACAGTCCAGCCCGAACCCTACAGGCCAGATCCTCAACGGAACACATGCAACCTAGGACCGATTTCACCCTGATAAGGGCTCATCAGCCATGTATAGCTTGGTTCTTGGTTTACATACCACAACATCTGTACAAATGTGTTTGCTTAGGGTTTTGAAACAAATGTAGCCTGTGTTAGTAGGGCATACCGTTCACCCCAATTGGAATCGTAATAATCTAGAAGTTAATAGAACAGTGTTACAAGAATTTAGAGTAGTTTGCAAGCAGCTAAGGCAGTAAATTCTGCGGACTAGGGGTAAAGGTGACATTGACTACAACTGCCCCGATTAAAGCTACACAATCTGTAAATCTCCAAATTATAAATGTTGTCATGGGACAATGTCCAATTGAGAGACAAGAGCCCTGTTCGAGGCATGTGAGCTGTAGATCACATGCTTTCATACTTCTGCCATCTAGTGTTGGGTCCGGATGTTTGCAAGTTGTTTTTCTTCGAAGAAGTCTTTCCAGTCACGAGCTAAGGTGACTCCTCCTTTCGATGATGGTGTTCATGGGCATCGACTCCATTGTTAGATTGTTTTTTTTCCGCCATCAGGTTCGGACGTGTACTGGTGCGCTCCGGTTCGAAACCATTCTTCGGGTGCTCCTCGGTGCGCAATCCACTCTACCCACGTCGGTATTGTTTCGAACACGTAGCCCACTGCTCTGCCTATTGTTTCGGTCGAGGAAAATCTCTATTTCCGTTCTGAAAACTCCGGGAAGGCCGTTGGGCCTAACCGCGTCGGTCCACCTCGCAGTCGATGGAACGGACTCCATTCAAATTCTGTCCTCGGTGCCACTCGAAGTATCCGCATGCCAACTCACACAAAGTTTGCAACTTGTGCTTATCTCCGGAGCACAACGAACAGGACTGCAACTCGTGCAGATCGTTTCGATCCAAGAAAACGCGCCGCGATAGTCGGGCTCGATGTCGCAAAATTCAAAGCCAAAACATCACATTTACGCCGGACATCTTCGCTGAAGGTTCCGAGCAAGAGGAGTTCTATGCACAAGGGGCCAAAGAAGAACAAGAAGAACTTGTATCGATTCTGGAATCGGACTCCGAGATGGAAGACTACCTACTGCAAGGTCAACGTCCCGTGAGTACCTAAAACCCCTTGCCCCAAAATCCAATTCAAACCAAGCAAAAGCCTTCGGTTCCACCCCCTCCTTCGGGCCACGGTCGGCACCGAGAACACGTTTCTGACACCCTGCCTTCCGGCTCTGCACCGAAACACGTCGCTAAGCCTTCCGGCTCAGGATTGAGTCTGCCAAAGTCAGGCACCGAGCCGAAACATTGGGGCTCCAAGTCGAAAACTGCTTCGAAACCCTCGACACTGAAATCGAAGACTGCTCCGGTACCGAAATCTTCCACGCCGAAAAGTCATTCCACCCCGGCACCAAAACCAAAAAATGTTCCTCCGAAGCTGCAGGATCCGATTTTCGCCGTCCCTCCACCCAAATCTGACCCAAAACAAAAAGAACTTTATATGAGTCCCAATACAGGACATGCTCTTACTAAACGACCTCCAAAGCGCAAACCTGAGTCAGAGGACACACATTATCACATTCCTTTGAAGAAAAAGAATATCTGAAAGACAATTAGTTATGGATTCCTCATCTTAGAATTATCCCCAGGCGTCAGACTGGATCCGGAGAATTTTTTCCTCAGCAGTACCTCTGCGCGTCGATAGGTGGCGTCTGTCGACTCTGCGTTCGTCGTTGGTGTCGTGGTCGCCGGAATGACATTGCGGTATCTACTTAGACGCCGCCCTATCTACTTAGACGCCGCCCTCGCGCGCTGACATCAGTTCTTTCTTTTTCCGCACCAGCCAGCGCAGATCCGGAGAGAGCGGTACCTCGAGTCACTTTTTGACTGTTTTTGCGACTTTTGTCGACCCCTTTTTTGAGTCTATTGACTTCTGGTGCATGAGGGATGTCACGTTGGACCGGCTTCAAGGCTTGTGACTCCTGTCACAAACTGATGTCGGTCACGGACCCGCACCTCGTGTGCCTTTTGGTGCCTGGAGCGCGAACACGACCCGAAGTCTTGCTCCGACTGCCGGGCCATGAATCCGAAGTCTTTGCGGGAGCGGTCCCGAAAGCTTCTCGAGGCCCGGCAGTCTGCTCTGTGCCGTTCGAGGTCCCGGTCGAGAGGGAGGTCGTGGGACCGGTTGCGGAGCCACCCACCACCACTCGTCTTCGGGTAAGTCGATGCACAAGAAGAAGGCGAAAAAGCATTGTCGCTCTTCGCGTTGGCCCCCTCCGACGGGACGCGGAAGGGAGTCGTCCGGCTCTGCCCGGGGAGCCTGTTGGGTCGACTCCGGCCTTCCCTCCCTTTCCGGGACCTGGAGCGACCCCTGCCCAGCTTCGAAGCTTTTACGAAGCCTTACATTCTATCTTCGGGCAGCCCGACTCCGCCGCCGCCCTCGGGCCCCGCGGTTCGGTCGAGGGCTCTAGGCCTTCGATGTCAGCGGCTCCGGTGCCGCAGGGCCCCCAAGGATCCAGGCCTGGATCCGGATCGCGCTGGTCGAGCTCATGACACCTCCTCTGATGCTGAATCCAGCGACAACACCCCTGCCACCTCCGACGCCGGTTGTGTCCTCAGCCAGCGCCGACCCCGGCCTCCCCCTCGATGAGGACACCGCGCCGGACCAACGTCGCCCGACGGGACCGGCGCCGACCGGTACTTTTGTCCCCCTGATCTCTCCTGATGTTTCCTTCCAGCCTGAGTGTCTCACAGGAGAGGGTGAGGAGGACTGGAGGTGTTTGTGGACCCTCTTGTGGACCAGTTGGAGGAACCGAACTGGAGAGGAGTTAGCTGAGGCCAGTGGTCTGGACACCTCCCCAGACCATGGCATGCTATCTCCCCCTACCGTGGCTACGGAGGAGGGTGCGTCTTACGCAGTGGTGTTTCGCGTAGGGCAGCCGAGGACCTAAACCTCGAGCTTCCTACGGTGGTGGTCAGAACTAACCTCCTGACCGAGGTGCTTCAACCGGCAGCGGCCTCCTCTGACCCCCTGCTGCCGTTCAATGAGGCCCTTACGGACATCCTTTTGGGCATTTGGTCCAAGCCCAACACAGGGGCTCCTGTGGATAGGATGATTGCCCGACGCCACCGCCCAGCCCCAGGTGACCCCATTTTCCTCTCTTCCCATCCTACCCCTGAGAGCTTGGTAGTCCAAGCCTCCACTTCCAAGGGCGCATTCCCTAACGCACCACCTGATGGGGAATCCAAGAAGCTGGACCACCTTGGGAAGATGATGTTTTCGTCCTCCAGCTTGGGGCTGCGGTCGGTGAACACCGCATGCCTATTGGGCCGTTACTCCCACTCGCTGTGGGACACGGTTGCGCAGATGCTGCCACAGTGCCCGGAGGAGGCCCGGGCCATGCTGTTGCGGAAGGGTGAGAAGCAGCGAAGTTCACCATCCAGTGTGGGCTGGACACCGCCGACTCACTGGGCAGGACAATTTCCACGTCAGTAGCACTGAGACGCTACGCCTGGTTGAGGTCCACTGGTTTTTCAGGGGATGTCCAAGCAACACTTTTGGACATGCCCTTTGATGGCCGTTGCCTGTTTGACGGCAAGGCAGACAACGCGATCGAGCGCTTTAAGGATTCCAGGGCTGCGGCCAGATCCTTAGGCCTCGCTTCCACCACCCGCCCGGCGCAGTCTGCTTTAAGCCCCTTTCGTGGCTAGGGAAGGGGTGCCCTGCCACGTTCCGCCCAGAGCCACAGGCCTGCGCAAGCTGTCCAACCTCTGCGTGGACGTGGATCCCACCACCGTGGGTCGGGGCCAGCGGGCAGGCCAGTCCACCAGCGCTCCCTCTGCAGCAGCCTCCAAACCCTCCTAGTCCGACCTTTCAGGCCCATCATTTGCCAGTGGGCAGCAGGATTCGCCATCACCTCCCCCACTGGCTCAACATCACGTCGGACAGGTGGGTTTTGCAGATAGTCCGAAGGGGCTACTCCCTCCCCTTCGAGACTACCCCTCCATCCATGCCACCTCAATTCCATTGCATGTCGGAGGATCACCTGGCCCTTCTCCAACAGGAAGTTGCGGCTCTCTTGGCCAAGGGAGCCATTGAGCGCGTTCCTGTCCCAGAAGTAGGTTGTGGTTGTTATTCCCACTACCTTCTGGTGCCCAAGAAGCACAAGGGCCTGCGTCCTATCTTGGATCTCAGGAACGTCAACCGCTTCCTCCGGAAGGAGAAGTTCAAGATGTTGACTCTGGCTCAGGTCCTGTCTACCCTCGACCCTGGAGACTGGATGGTAGCGTTGGACTTGCAGGATGCTTATTTTCACATCCCCGTCCTGCCAGCCCACAGGCGTTACCTACGGTTCACAGTAGGCCACGAGCACTTTGTTTACCGTGCTCCCCTTTGGCCTTACCAGCGCCCCTCGGGTGTTCACGAAAGTGATGGCAGTGGTCGCAGATCATCGGCACAGATCAGGGGTTCCAGTCTTCCCCTATCTCGACGACTGGTTGTTGAAGGCGTGCTCGCCCCCGGCAGTCATCTCCCACCTCCAGACTACGGCGGACCTCCTGCATTCGCTGGGGTTCACTATCAACGTGCCGAAGTCACCCCTGGCTCCCTCTCAGAAGCTCCTTTTCATCGGAGCGGTTCTGGACACGACGCAGTTTCGGGTTTATCCTCCTGAGCAGCGAGTCCGGGATATTCGGGCTATGATTCCAATCTTTCAGCCTCTATCCCGGGTTTCGGTCAGAATGACCCTGAGGCTGCAGGGCCTCGTGGCCTCCTGCATCCTGCTGGTCGATCATGCCAGGTGGCATATGCGGGCTCTGCAGTGGGACCTGAAGTTCCAGTGGGAACAGCATATGGGGAATCAGTCCGATTGTGTCCAGATCTCGGAGGGCACTGCTCGACAATTGCCGTGCTGGCTCACGAACCAGGATTGGGTAAATGGTAGATCCCTCTCCCTTCCCCAACCAGAGTTTACAGTGGTGACGGATGCATCCCTTCTGGGGTGGGGCGGCCACATGGGAGAGGCGGAGATCAGAGGCCTCTGGTCTCCGGCGGAGTCCGGGCTCCACATCAACCTTCTGGAGCTTTGGGCGATTCGTCTTGCACTAAAGGCATTCCTTCCCTCTGTCCGAGGAAGAGTAGTGCAGGTGTTCACGGACAACACCACCGCCATGTGGTACTGCAACAAACTGGGCAGGTGGGGTCGTGGACCCTATGTCAAGAGGCTCTTCGCCTTTGGGCATGGCTGGAACATCAGGGCATGTCCCTGGTGGTTCAACACCTGGCAGGTTCTCTGAACGTCAGAGCGGACGAACTCAGGTGCATGATGGATGACGAATGGCGTCTTCACTCGGAGGTGGTGCATGGTCTCTTTAAGCGGTGGGGAGAGCCTTGGTTAGATCTATTCGCCACCGAAGAGAACACCCAATGTCAGCAGTTCTGCGTGTTGGAATTTCCAAGGCGGCACTCGCTTGGTGACGCTTTTCGGCGCGAGTGGAGTTGTGGTCTTCTATACGCCTTTCCGCCTATACCACTTCTACCCAGAGTGCTGAAGAAGATCAAGCGTGACCGAGCCCAAGGCATTCTTTTGGCTCCGGATTGGGCACGAAGAGTCTGGTACCCCAAGCTGTTACACATGGCCATCGATCCTCCGATCAGACTGCCTCTTCGGGAGGATCTTCTGTCGCAGCAGCAGGGGATGGGCCTCCCCCCGAACCTGTCCAGTCTCCACCTCCTTGCGTGGAGATTGAGCGGTGGCAGTTGACGGCTTTCAACCTTCCTCCCGAAGTCTGTAATATTATCTTGGCAGCCAGGCGTCCCTCCACTAAAATTGTATACGCCTGCAGATGGAACAAATTTGTGGCATGGTGCACCTCAAAGGCTGTGGATCCCCTTTCCGCCCCTCTTTCTGAGGTTTCTTGTTCCTCCTTTCTTTGGCCCAGCAGGGCTCTGCTCTGGGCACTCTTAAGGGCTATCTCTCAGCCATTTCAGCCTTCCTTAGGCTTCCTGGTCAACCTTCTCTTTTCAAGTCTCCTATTGTAAATAGATTCCGTAAGGGCATTACTCATCTCTTCCCTCCTATTCCTTTCGTAATGCCTCAGTGGGACTTGAACTTGGTTCTGACTTTTCTTATGTGCGCTCTCTTTGAGCCGCTACATAATTGTCCTCTCAGACTTTTAACTTTGAAAACTGCCTTCTTGGTTGCCATCACCTCTGCTCGCAGAGTGTGAGTTTCAAGCCCTTTCTTCTAAACCTCCCTTCTTGGCTGTTCATCCAGACATGGTTGTCCTTCGCACTAGGCCTGCTTTCCTTCCCAAAGTGGTTACCTCTTTCCACATAGGACAGACCATCACTTTGCCCTCCTTCTTTCCGCCTCTGCATCCTTCTAAAGAGGAAGAGCGGCTCCATCGTCTGAATCCAAAACGTGCACTTTCCTTTTATCTGGATCGCACATGACAATTCCGGGTGGATGACCAACTCTTTGATGGCTACATGGGCGCCAAGAAAGGTCGGGCGGTACAAACACGGACCATCTCTTGATGGGTCATTCTTTGTAGAAAAATCTGCTATTCCTTGGCGAAAAAGGAACCTCCAGTGGGGTTGCATGCCCATTCCACCAGGGAGACGGCAGCCACTACTGCTCTGGGACGTGGAGTTTCCTTTCATGACATCTGCCAGGCAGCTACGTGGGCTTCACTGCACACGTTTACCAAACACTACTGCCTGGACAGCCAAGTCCGGAGAGACGGCTTCTTTGGCTGTTCAGTTCCCCAGGACTTTCTGGTGTGAACTTGGTTCGCAGACCCACCTCCGGGGTTGGTATTGCTGGGGTATCTATTCTAAGGTGAGGAATCCATAACTAATTGTCTCTTTCAGATGAACAAGTTACTTACCTTCGGTAACAATATATCTGTAAGAGACCTAGATTAGTTATGGATTCCTCACCGCCCCACCCATCCTCCCCGTTCTGCGAACTGACATCTAGCGTAAGGGACTCCCTTTCAGGTCCCTGGTTTTCGTGCACCAGTGATCAGTGTCTTTTCTGGCTCTGCGCTTCTGGCGTGGAATGTCGTGTAAAGAACTGACGTTAGCGCGAGAGGGCAGCGTCTAAGTAGATACCGCGACGTCATTCCGGTGACCACGACGCCAACGATGAACGCGGAGTCGACCGATGCCACCTACCGACGCGCAGAGGTACTGCTGAGGAAACAATTCTCCGGATCCAGTCTGATGCCTGGGGGCAATTCTAAGGTGAGGAATCCATAACTAATCTATGTGTCTTACAGATATATTGTTACCGAAGGTAAGTAACTTGTTCGTTGGTACTAACCCTTCCCATCCTCCTCCCCCACTACATTCCCCAACACCACGATCCCCACCATTAGAGCATTTACTTATTACACCAACTAATTCTCCACCACCACAACCTGATGACAATGATGGAGATGGTGGGGGTAATATTTTACTGGTAGATCCCTGGAAAGACTACAACACTGATTCACCCACAGACCATGATCCGGACCTTTACCCTGCAAAGCCTTCCCCTCCTGACGACAATGTAGGATATCTAGAATTACTTGCTAGAGCTGCAGAAAATCATGGGGTACAATTACACAAAGACTCTTTGGAGGAAGATTTCTTAATTGAAACACTGAGTAGCACACAAAGGTCTAGTCACACTCTCCCTATGCTCAAAGGCATGATGCGACATGCCGATGATATATTCAAAGATCCAGTTCATGCTTGTATTCTCACCCCAAGAATAGACAAAAAATACAAGCCTGCTCCCTCTGATCCAGTTTTTATTAGAGGACAGTTACTACTAGACTCTTTGGTCGTCGCAAGTGTCCGTAAACGGGCCAATTCACAAACTTCAGGGGATGCCCCCTCCAGACAAAGAGTCAAAATTGTTAGACGCCTCTGGTAAAAGAATAGCCGCCCAAGCAGCGAATCATTGGCGCATCGCCAACACTTAGGCCCCACTAGCCAGGTACGATAGAGCATACTGGGACGAAATGGAGCAATTGCTCCAATATCTCCCAGACGAGCACAAGGCTAAAGCTCAAGATTTAGTGGAAGAAGGAAAGCTCATCTCCAGTTCCTCTATTAGGTGTGCTTTAGATGCTGCTGACACTGCAGCTAGAGAGATCAACACTAGTGTGTTACTGAGGAGGCATGCATGGTTAAGGATTTCTGGTTTTAAACCAGAAGTCCAACAATCCATTTTAAACACTCCATTTGACAAAGCGCATCTCTACAGGACCGAAGTAGATAAGTCATTGGAAAAAATGAAGAAAGATACGGAAGTGGCCAAGTCATTGGGAGCACTACAGTCTCCTAATCGTGGCTCCTTTCGTTGCTCTTTCAATCTTGGGGGGGGGGGTCCAAGACCACGTCCTCAGATAATACTGCTGCACTGTACAAAGGCAACAATCAATCCTCCTCCTCGAGAGGTTTCTTTAGAGGAGGATACAGAGGTAATAACTGCAAAGGTAGGGGCAAAGGTTCCACGCCACTTAATTCCCCCTCCCCTAACAAGCAGTGACTTGCCTATACTCCCCTCCCCCCCGATCATTTAACACCTGTCGGGGTACGTCTTCTACAATTCCTCCCCATTTGGCAATTCATAACCACAGACAAATAGGTGTTAGAAATTATCCAACATGATTTTGCCTGGAGCTTACCAACAATCCTGCATACATCCCACCCCGTTCTCAAAAAATGTCACCAGAACATTTACATCTGCTCAAACAGGAAGTCCAGTCTCTCTTGCTAAAAGGAGCCATAGAGCCTCTACCGTTACAATGTCAATGGTCAGGCGTATACTCCCTGTACTTTCTAATTCCCAAAAAGGACGGCTTCTTAAGACCCTTTCTGGACCTCCGAGAACTAAATCACTACATACTGTCAGAATATTTCCACATGGTGATGCTTCAACAAGTGCTCCCACTTTTACAGCAGGGCGACTTTATGTCTACTCTAGACTTGAAGGATGCATATTTCCACATTCCAATTCATACCGCTCATCGCAAATACCTCAGATTCATGTTAGCGGGTCAACACTACCAATTCAAAGTACTACCGTTTGGAGTCACCACAGCTCTCAAGGTATTTACCAAATGCCTGGCAGTAGTCGCAGCTCAGCTCAGAAGATAGCATATCCATGCCTTCCCATACCTAGACGACTGGCTCATCAAAGCCAGCACTTACCAAAAGTGTCTCCAACACACTCAAGCCACGATACATTTATTACACCAACTAGGGTTTACAGTGAATGTGTGAAAGACTCATCTACAGCCTTTCAACACACAAACCTATCTCTGAGCCACCATGGACACTCAAAGAGCTCTAGCCTCTCCCAATGCAGCCAGAATTCTCAGTATTCAGTCTCTTTTCACTCAGTTTCAGCCCAACCAGTCATTACCAGCAAGAATCTTTATGCAACTGCTAGGAATGATGGCATCTTGCATCGTCATAGTTTCCCATGCAAGACTTCACATGCGTCCCCTTCAAGAATGCTTAGCACGTCTGTGGAACCAGTCGCACGGTCAGTTGACCGATTTAGTGTTGGTAGATGGCCGCACCCATCGCTCTCTGCAGTGGTGGAACCCACAAAATGTATCCAAAGGGCGGCCCTTCATCGATCCTGTTCCACAGACAGTGCTAACAGCAGACGCATCGCTGACTGGTTGGGGTGCTCACTTACACAATCACACAATCCAAGGGTTGTGGAGTCTTAAACCCAAAAGTCTCCATATAAATCGTCTAGAGCTACTAGCAGTGTTTCTAACGCTCAGAGCCTTTTAAATTCACCTCATAGGCAAAGCTGTCCTAGTCCGCACAGACATCATGACAGCTATGTACTATATACAAAAACAAGGGGGGGGGCACACCCTCTCCAACTGTCCCGCCTAGCACAAGCCATTTGGAAATGTGCTATACACCACAAGATTTATCTACTGGCATAGCATCTTCCAGGAGTAAACAATCCGATTGCAGACCTTCTCAGCAGACAGAGGCAGCAAATCCACGAGTGGGAACTTCATCCCCAAGTTCTCCTCCCCTAATTTCAGGAATGGGGATTTCCTCATATAGACCTGTTTGCCACAGCACAAAGCTCAAAATGCCCAAGCTTCGCCTCCAGGTTCCCACACCCACTCTCCAAAGGCAATGCCCAATGGATGAACTGGTCAGGGATATTTGCTTACGCTTCTCCGCCTCTCCCACTCATTCCATTGGTAGTTCGGAAGCTCAGGCAAACATTCCTCACACTGATTCTCATAGCTCCCACATGGGCACGTCAACCCTTGTTCACCACCCTACTGGAGCTGTCGGTAGTTCCACACCGAAAGCTTCATCTCATCTCCAGTCTCCTCACTCAGAGCCATGGAGAAACCAGGCATCCAAATCCCAAAGAACTGAACCTAGCGATCTGGCTCCTGAGGTCATAGAGTTTGGTTATTTACAATTACCACCAGACTGTATGAATATCCTAAAAGAGGCTAGAAAGCCTACTACTAGGGCATGTTATGCAGCAAAATGGAAACGGTTTGTTATCTATTGTAACAATATCAATCCTCTTGATGCTTCTGTGCAAAACATCATCTGTTATCTGCTACATTTACAGCAATCTGGACTAGCCTATACATCCATTCGCTTACATCTAGCAGCAGTAGCTGCATACTTACAAAATAGACCACACTTCTCTCTATTCAGAGTACCAGTGATTAAAGCCTTTATGGAAGGATGTAAAACGGTGACACCAACAAGAGTCCCACCTGCACCAGTATGGAACTTAAACATAGTCCTTACAAGGCTAATGGGTCCACCTTTTGACACAATGGGCAGGTGTCAATAACAAGTCCTCTCATGGAAGGTTTCTTTTCTCATTGCAATCATTTCACTAAGGTGAGTTGGTGAACTTCAGGCATTAACTATACAAGAGCCTTTCTTTCAGCTTCACAAAGACAGAGTGGTTCTTCGAAACAATCCCAAATTTCTTCCTATAGTAGTTTCTGCCTTTCACATCAATCAGTTGAGTTACCTGTGTTCTTTCTTCAACCTGATTCTGTAGCAGAACAAGCTCTACACACACTAGATGTTAGAAGGGCTCTACTATATTATATAGAAAGGACAAAAGATTTTCTCAAAACAGCTTTTTGTCACTTTTTTGCCACCACACAAAGGCAATCCCAGGCATTGCAAGATGGATCCTGAAATGTATCCAGACATTTTTATGTGAAAGCGAAAAGAACTTTGATAATACCCCATAGAGAGCATTCCACTCGCAAAATAGGGGTTACTATTTTCTTCTTAGGGAATATTCCCCTAGCTGACATCTGTAAGGCAGCAACATGGTCTACACCGCACACATTCACCAAGCATTACTGTGTAGATGTGTTAGAGAGGCAACAAGCTAATGAAGGCCAAGCAGTACTTAAAACACTTTTTCAAACAGCTGCAACAGCTACAGGATAGCCACCGCTTTGGGAGTATACTGCTGTATGGTCTATGCAAAGCATGTGCTCTACAGCTCCCATACCTCAAACGGATAATGTTACTTACCCAGTAAGCATCTGTTGTTGGCATGTAGAGCTGTAGATTCACATGCGCCCACCCGCCTCCCGGGTGCCTATAGTTGTTGCAGTTTCTTACTTTACTTACATACGCATGGACATCTCTATTCTACACTTACTAACTCCATTCTCACCCTCTGCGGGAAAACAATCCAACAATGGAGTCGATGCCCATGCGCACTATCACCGAAAGGAGGAGTCACCTTACCTCGTGACTAGGAAAGACTTCTTCGAAGAAAAACAACTTTCAAACATCCAGACCCAACACTAGATGGCAGGAGTATGCAAAGCATGTGAATCTACAGCTCTACATCCCAAGAACAGATGCTTGCTGGGTAAGTAACATTATCCTTTTGGATCGCAAATAAGACTCGCCTACTATGTGCACTGATGCACCACCACCTGGCAATAGAATCGTACTGTAATGACCAAGTTCCTTATGATTGAAAGAGTGCAGATACTTCAGCAGTGGTATTACCTCAATTTACCAGAAATGAGAGAGAAAGTTCATTACTCAGTTCTTTACAATCTGTGGGACAAGAACAAATTAATTTACAAGATTTAAAAACATTAAAAGTTTGTCTAAGGGTTCTATAGTACATACAATGCCTCTATTACTGTAGACATCTCTTAAAAAAAAAAAAGTATATTGTATTTGGTTTGTTACACAATTGTCTAGTGCTTCCTTGACTAAACCATTGCATTGTAGCTAACCAGCTACATTCCGATGCAATTCTAGCTTTATCTTCTACTTAAGAGTTACCCATCTGTATTTTGAATATTATACTACATTATGTGCTATATGGAGTAGTGTCACCCCTCTCATATTGGTCACCAACCTAAGCTCTCTCTGCCTTAGTCATAGTATCGGAGTTCTTTAAAAAAGAAATTCAGCAAGTGCATTGACTTTGATATCACTTCTGTCATCGTCCTCAGTAGCACTCCGAGTCAGACGCTGCACATAGGGTGAAAGGTCACATTGAGGACAAGTACCTTGCTGACATTCTACCCAGGGGACCACAGCACCAGATTAATGACACTCTTTAGTTAAGATCAGCTTGACGTGCTTGACCTGGAGTTTAGGCACTTACAGCAAGATTTCTTGGGAGGTTGATACCTGCGTTTCTGTCATACAAAAGCTGGGCGCTTTTTTTTTTTGAGCTTTGAAATGCCAGTGGCCTTGATATATCCTAAGTGGATTGTATTGCCTATCCTTTGGGTTCTTTTTCTTTTGAGGATATTGGCTCGTTCACGGCCGGTTTGCAAAATGCAGGTGAGGCACTTGAGTTGCTTTTGCGCCTATAGAGTCTAATTCCAGCATTCTTACTAAAATCCTGCCCCCAGCTACTGCAGCTCTGGAACCTTTTCTACTTTGCAACGCAGTGCCACTGAAACCTTTGCTGGCTGCCTGGGTAAATTGTTTTTCAGCTAGGTGGTTCACAGGCAGATTGTTTGGTGTGAAATGCACCTTATGATCCAAAATTCCTGTTGATCCATCCTTCTCCAGAGAGCTTGGTGGTAAGGCATCTTTAAAAAAAAAATGGACCTCAACACTTTCCCTACGACCCTGCTGACCTTGTGTCCAAAGGCTTAAAATCTATGGGCGCAAAGTTTTTCCTTGATGCAGTGCGGCCCCTGTGGCACCACTGGTGCCATTTGCCACCTTGGACAGCATGTCTGTATCCCTTGGGAAATGGTGAAGCTGGCTACAGTTATTGTCCAATATCGTATGAATAGTGTCTTTTTAGTTGGTTTGCAAACAGTTTGAGGCTTAAAAACAGATTGGGAAATGTGGAATATACTTGGCTGGCACTACTGCTTGCTACCTGGCTATGGCTGTAACTCTGTGCAAGCATTCCTGGATGTGCTATATTAGTATACTCGTGCACTAGATTTCTTGAATGTCAACATATGTCAGTGTCCCTTCTATACCCCGTGTAGCATTACTGTTTGTTAATTTACCCACCTCTGCAGCCATTTTCCAACTCTGCTGCAAGAGTAACCTTGGAAACGTGTTATGCACTCCCACCAATACCATAAGAATAATTTAGAGTTACCTAGTTGGTTCCTGAAAGGTCCAAACTTCCACTGTCTCAACTACTGAGAGTTCCGAGTACAGTCTGAGTCAAAAACCTGAGGACATAAAGTAAATCCGCCCACCTCCCCCAACAACTGCTAAAGAGCAAAAACGATATATCTTTCTTCAAGCAATGGTGCACCACCAGAACTGCCTTGCTTGTCAGAAGTAATGTATTTAGAAACCCTCATACCCTTCAAAAATAGGCGAAGTAAGTCATTTCAAAAACATCTTTGTTTGAACAAGACCGATCCAGTAGCAAGTGGACCCAGTGTGTCAACATATTTGAATTCTTCTGAGTGTTCAAGTAAGTCCCTCTGCATTTGTGGATCTAATTGGAGTTTAGCAGGTCGAAGAAGCATGTAGGCACTGTGTTTTACACTCAATTTGTGTTCAACTTCATCAAAGGTCCGTTATTTCATTGACCAACACCAAAATCCAGGTAAATATATGGCCTATCACTGGTGTAGTATTTTTGTTTTGCACTATTGTTACTATGTTCAGCTTGTCTCTATATTGTTGTGTTCGTAGCATCACCATCCTTGAAGGAGCACCAAGAGGTTGCCTTTGCAACGGTGTTCTGTTCTCTTCATTTACTAGAATGTCCCCAACTGCCTCATAAATCAAGAACAGGATTGATAGAAATCTTTTGAGGAACTTTTCTGTAGGATGTGTCTATGTGCCTTCAGAAAAGCCCAGTAATTGTACATTATTTCTCCTTGTCCGTACGTTTGTCTTCCTGTTTCTTTAACTGTCACAATTCATTGATCTGTTTGGTATGAGTGGTGGAGGTGCCTTCTAAGACGATATTCTCTGTTCCACATTTGTTGGGAAATCCTGGATTTTATCTAGATCCTGCTGTAGGAGGGTAACATTTAACATCATACTGTGCGTCTTTTCTGCAATTTCTTTATAGCCATCAATAATCAATTGTTTTAGTTCTGTGATCACTGGTCAATTGCCGTCTGTAATGCCTGCCTGTCAATATGAAAGCAACACCAGCCAAGGTCTGAGCCATTTTTGCTAAACTGTCCCTCTCCTGTAGTTCTTCATTTTGCCTTCCGGTATGATGAGACCTCGCCCGACTGCTTCTTGTGTACCAGATCGTAATTACTTACTATGATTCTGCAGTGTGATGTTGTAAAAAAGTACTTATTTTTGCCTAGTAAGGTCTTTTGGGGGTGGGGGGGGACAGACGCTGTTGGTTTTTTAACCCTGCACACTGGGACACTACTGTCCAATCCCCAGTATATGTGCTCTGCCCCATAGTAAATTTGACTAAACCCTGTAGGGACATAATTTTCCCCTGCATGGTGTACTGACATAAAGTCACTAAGGCACAACTCCGTCCTGAGCAGGTCGAGACTCCATTTTCTCTATATTTGCATAAACCTTGACGTGTGCTTTTGATGCAGATGTCGTCTTTCCTCATCTTTCTAAGAACCCGTCAGTGTCCAGCCATTCACATAGTGACATCGCTAAAACACGATGCGATGTCCGTGTGGAACAAGTGCCCTGATCTCTCTATCTCAAGGGCAATTAATGAACATCACAAACATTGCAGTCTTAATTGACGTGTTTTTACCTTATTTGTTTATAAGAATGTGTCTTATAAACCATTGCATTGTAGCTAACCAGATACATTCCGATGCAATAGATGCTGCCTCAGGGCAGTTTCAGCCTTGCAAACCTACAGCACTGCCTGCACACTATAGGGCATGCCAGGATCTGGAAATCCCATTAATTTGCCAAGAGCACCAAAACTGCTTTGCTGGTAAGTTACCACAGACACATGAATGTCCAATTAGGACCCCTTAGTAATGAAAGGGATTCCGGGGCAAGTATTAGCTAAAAACATACCCTTTCTGCTTCTTGAGACATTAGCACTTGCTGATGTTGTAGGGATTTTGAATTATACAGTCTCCTTATGCACATTTTACTACATACCAATAACTCTAGACCCACTGTAGCGGCTGGGCCAGTAGGACAGGGACAAGTGCAATCAACCGGTCTACAGACAATAAACACCATCATAAGAAAGATTCCCCTGAGGCGTGATGAAATTGCTTTCTGGCTTGCTAGAAAGGCCAACCAATTGGAAATGGTCTATCTTCATACAACACCCCAAGTCAAACAGAATACTGACTGTGTCTTCCTCCTGGGTTGGCACCACCTAAATAGGAGTGTAACACTTGGGGAGGTATATTTGCATAAAGCTATACTAACGAATAGCGTGCCTTCATTGGCAGTTCTTCCATAGGTACTGAACAAGTACAAAACGAGCACAGGGCTGCATTAGCTCTGGACTTTGAAATGAAGTTATTGGGGAACTTCTCTACAGTTTCCTCAATAATCCTGAGCAACATTAAGTGAGAAGCTTTGGTTCTGGCTAAACATCAAAGACTTGAAGCAGTTCCAATTTAAAGTCGTGAACAGGAACTACCGAAAATAATTGCAGCAGGTTACAACTCTACGTCGTGATACCTTGGGTACACGAGCCGTTAAGCCGAATTTAAAACATAAAAGTGACAGTGAAGGTTCTGTTAAAGAGAAATCTGCAATGGGTGGTACTATGAAACAGAGGGAGAGAAAGCAAAGACAAATTGGATCCTCCCTGTATTTTAGGAATCCAGTAGTGGTGGGGTATAATTTAAGGACAGCAATAATATTAAAAAACCTGAATGGTATCACCATTCTGATAGCCACTTTTCACGTTCTTTTTTAGGACGGTAAACATGCAGAGAGAGGTAGTTGATCTGAGTCCCGATGAAAAGAGTATAGCAGGAAAGGTGAAATAGGACAAGAGTCTAAAGTCAGTGTAAAGAGGGAAGAGAAGGGATGGGACTTTAAGACTCCAGTTAAGAAACAGAAAGTAGCAAGACTTTCTAAGAAACATGCCAATACTGCCACGGATACAAAACAAGACTTGGGGGAGCGCGCTTCTAGACAGAATAGGAGAAGTCACAATAATGTATCACACTCTCCAGTTGTTTCTGGTGGAGAGTCCAACTGATGAGATCATACAGGTTGAGACTCCAGATAAACATTTAAATCCTCCTAAAAGGGTTTATAATCTAGAGATACAGATTGAAGGGGATATACCACGCATCATCAAAGCAGTCTTCTGGCTGCATTTATCTGAAGAGTATGACACTAGCTGAAGGTGACTGGCCTCCAGTCTTATTAGTGAAGCGCCCCAGGGGAGGAAGTAATAAAGGTAGCTTTTTCTCCCATACTACCTGAAGATATCAGGGAAATTTACACCAGTGATTGGGTTGTTAAACGGGCTCTGCCCTTGTACAGAAACCAAGCGGGATAAACACTATTCCCCATGTTTTTCTCTTACGCAGTGAACCTCAAGTGCTGGCTCTATACCCTTTAAAGCCAGACGCAAAACATGGTATAAAGGCAATATTAGATTGACTACAATATCCGGGCACAATAGCGCCTTCTCTCACCAATGAACATGCCCCTTTTTCATGTCTCCAAACCAGACAGATCCTATAGGATAGTTTTAGACACATATGCAAATATATGTGGTGCAAAGTGTGCACAACACAGGTTTAATAACAAACCTGGTGCAGAAAAAATAACCTTGGACATCTCAAGGGTTTTTTTTTGTCAAAGCGTCTGAAAGCAAATATCTAACCGCCTTTAGTTTCGACTGTGTGTAGTACTCATTTAGACACTTGCCTCTGGGGTATATGACAGACCTGGCTCATTCTCAGCGCATATCATGGAGATCTTACAACCAGATCCAGAAGTATTGTCAGACATTAATGATATCTATCTCACTGATGATGTATTAGATGTGCACCTGACCCGGGTGGACCGGATTGTAACAATATTAACTTCACATGGTTACAAGATTAACTTTAAAGAGTCTAATATCGCCTACATTGTAGTGTATTCAGATACAAGTTATCCAGTGAGGGCTAGGGTTTGGCTTCTGATTTCCTTCCGAAATGTGTTACTTTCCAGCCTCCTGACACTGTAGAAGTTACAATCCTTGCTAGGATTCCTTAACTTTGAACAAACTTACTTGCCACACTATGCTGGGCAAGTGAAGCCTTTGTATGACTTGTTTTTTTCCAGGTTTTCAGCAAAATCATGGATGAACAAACATACTGCTATCTTGCGTGCGCTGCCAACAGACATGCTAGAGACAAAATATTTACAAACTAGGGATAGTAACACCAACCTAGTTCTAAGTCGTACCAAGCCAGTCAGGTTATACTTATATGACCTGCAATGAGAGACGGACCATTCCTATAGCATACACGTGACACGTGTATTCTCCAGCTGAAGCACCTTTGCTTCCATTAAAAAAGTTCTAGGCACCGTGCAGTCATCTTGGACAAGCGCCCATTAGCGCAGGGAAAATTCAGGATTGTAGTTTCTCCCCTACCAGCACTAGAAGCAGTCACTAAAGCAAGCATTCTTAATGCTTGAGCTCTATATCCGAGATGGGTGGAGTGGGCATATTCCTTAAGTGCAGTGGATGTAAAGTTTGAGTATGATCCAACTCTTGGTACACAAACGGTTCTCCAATATGAACATAATGTCATTCCAACTCCATTGAGTCATATCAAAGTGTGTTCTATACGGACATCTCTGCTCAACCAGCGGTAAGAGCAAGATAGAAGTACTGCGTGGCAATGCATGGTGTAGTGATAGATGGTAAATTCCATCCACAGTGCACCCACACCAAAATCTTAGATAATAGAACTGTGTGACATGCAGAAATTCATGCCCTGCTACTTAGATGTCCGTTCCCAAACAAATAGTGCCTGATTCATCCTTCTTTGTGTAAGGAAGCATACAATGTGGATTTGATACATTGGCCTCTGAATGGATTCAAGAATTCAAGCATGGAAATCTATTTGTATAAACAGCTCTGGGGAAAAGTAGCTGTCTTACAAGGTAAACTGCTTCCATTTGTCCATGTGATGCACACTTTGGGCCATGAGCGTGATGGTTTTTTACACCAATGGCAATTGTGCAGATGTCTTTGCTGCCAAGGCTGCAATGTCAGTCCTAACCTGATCTCGGAGGAAGATTGGCACAGATATTTGAACAAAAATTCAGACCACCACGAAAGGAGGAAAGCCCATGAGAAGCTTTCCACTCAAGTACTCCTACACCCTTTGTTCAGATAAGACTCTTGTGGTTACTTTACCAGAAGTGGTAGATTGGATAATTCCTAAAAAGCTGTCAAGAGTAAACTTAATCAGGGAGCCACATGAGGAATTGGCATCTGCCCATGCTGTCATTAATGCAACAGTAGCAATGCTACTGGTGGCCTTGTTTATATAAACAGACGATGTAAGAAAGTGGCTCTGTATATACTGAACCAAAGTGAGGTTCAGTGTGCACAGAGTCCACAGTCCCCAGAGGTTTGGCAGACGCTAAAGCTAGTTATAACCTTACTCTCTAAAGTGGTAGCTTGGTCGAGCAGTAAGGCAGTATCAGAGGACAGTGTAAAGCATTTGTTGTACACACTCAGTCAGCAAATGGTCTCACACACTCAAGAACTGAACTCTATGCCAATTGTTTTGTATATAAAAATATATTGTTGTTTTATTTTAGAACCACAAGTAGGTATAAAAATACTTTCTCAGAATGAGATGCTTTAGTTATATACTTTCAATACACAATAGACTTTTAAATGCAATAGCTACAGTTGTTGCAATAGGCAACACAATTCAAACACAATTATAACATTGAGCTCAATGGGGAATTTTAAGTAAATGCAATATCAATTACTTTGCGTATGATTTTCTTACTCCGGGCTGGATCCTGGATTCAGCCCTGGTGCATTTCCTGTAAACAGTTGGAAGAATCGTTTTTGTTACGCAGGCGATTTTTAAGGAATATTTGTTTGTTTCAAAAATCGACAGAAGAATTTCTGGAGGAAAACCAGGCAATGTTATCCTATGGAGGAAAATCAAGTTATCGGTAAGTACAGTTGTAATTGCTTTTCAGGGTCAGTGGTGGGCACCAAGATCCAGCACTGGGATCTCTCAGGTGAGTAATTTCGTTTTCGTTAATCGGACGATTTTTAGTGAATATTTTAAAGTTTCAAAACTCGACACTTAGAAGAAATTTCAGTGTAAACCAGTCAATGTTACCCTATGGAGAAAATGTAGGTTATCGGCTTTCAGGTAAGAACTCGACTGGCAGAGTTAAGGTTCTGGGCATAGACTCGGGGGTCTCCCAGGGTCAGGTAGGTACAGTTGGTACACCCTCAGCGGCATAGGGGCGGCCGGGTGCAGAGTGAGTTAGCCCCGATGTTAGCCTATGGCAGGCAGGGGGCCCTTGGTTGGTGGCTGCTAGCAGGCAGGCCACACGGCTGTGGGAGCTGGGCTCCTGGTCACTTACACAGGGCAAGTGGGGGAGTAGAATAGGATAGGTGTTGCACTCCCAGGGGCACTCGGGCGGCTGGGTGCAGGGTGCTTTTGAGCCGTCGGGCGCTCAATGGAGAAGTTACCAGATGAAGAAAGGCTGCAAGCTCGGGGACGGAGATTCTTCAGGTGCGACCACCACTTCGAGAGGTAAGTTGGGAAGCTGTAGGTTAGGTAGGCACCCCGGAGCTGGGCACAGGGGGCCACAGGGCGCCGGGTGCAGGGGTGTCTTTTCGCGTCGGAAAATCTTACCCTCTGCTTGTCGCGGTTGGAGGGGTCCCTGGTTCTGAGGCTGCAGGCGTCATCCGGAGCGTCGAGGAGGGTCCTTGGGTGCTGGATTCTGGGTCACAGTCGCCGGGGGGACGTCCTCGTGGTCTTTGTCCACTCAGGCACAGGCCGGGCTCGGCGGGTGCAGAGTGTGCAGGAGTCGCGGTTCCTGGCTGGCACCAGGGGTTTGTTACTTGCTTTGAGCAGAACCACTGCTCGTGGGAGTCCCAGTCTTTTAGAGTCACAAGGCAGTCAGGTCCTCCGGGGTTTACGAGGTTGCTGACCACTGGAGACGCTGGGGTTTAGCAGGAGCAGGTTCGAGGGTCGACAGGCCTGTAGGGCTGGGGCCAAGTCAGTTGGTGTCTTCCTCTTGTTAGCAGGTGCACAGCAGGTCTTCTTTCTTCTTGTTCTTCTTGCTTGTTTCGGATTCGGGATCTGAGGAAGGAAGGTTCAGGGTGCCCCTAAATACTAATTTTAGGGGCGTTACAGGTAGGTAAAGGGCAGGGACCAATGGGTCCCTTCCCTGGGGTGGGTACACCCCCTATCCTGCCACTCTCCAGTGGGAGGGGGGCAGGAGCCTAGTCCTGATTGGGCAGGGCTCCCCATCTTCAAGATGGCGAGAGCCCGGAGATGTGCTTCACCTCGCCTCCCCCACCTCAGGGGTGGGGTTGGCAGAGGCTGGCACACCCCCTTTCCTCACTTGGGGTTTCCCGCCAGTCTTCCCGCCAGAGTGGGGGCTAGAACCGGTTGGGACCAGTTGCTGGGTACAGCAAGTAGTCTGGGGAGGCTCACAAAGGCGGCATGCCTTTGAAGCTTCCCCCTGCCCATCCTGGGGGAGGAGACCTAGCACCTCGCCCAGGACGTGCATTGTTGCAGGCCCAGGAGAGCGGATGGCTCTCCACCCAGGGGTCCAGCAACATGTCTGCTGGGTGGCAGCCTCTCAGGCAAGACGTGGATTGTGGGTTAGGTTCAGGGGCAACTCTAAGTTGCCCTCTGTCGTGCATCTTACATTAAATCCCACACTGGCATCAGTGTGGGTTTAATGTGCTGAGAAGTTTGATACCAAACTTCTCAGTCTTCAGTGTAGCCATCATGGTGCTGTGGAGTTCGTGATGACGACCTCCCAGCACCATATACTCTTAATGGCAGCACTGCACTTAGTGCCCAGGAATGGACCTGGGTACTGTAGGGGTACAGGGCTCATGCACCTGTACCCTCACCACTGGCATAGTGCACCCAGCTAGAGGGGTGACTGAGGTATGCCAGGGCAGTGTGTTTAGTGGGCATGGCACACAGGGATGTGTGCCACGTCGACTCTCTGTTTTGTTCTGCACCAAGACACTCAGCCTGCAAGGGCAGTGTGTGTGTCAGGGTACAGGGCCTCCAAGGGTGGCACAATAAGTGCTGCAGCCCTTAGAGGCCTTCTCTGGTCACAGTGCCCTGGGTACCTATGGTACCATTTACCAGGGGCTGACATGTGGCCAGAGATGCCAATTGGGTTTAGGCTTCAATGTAGTTTTAGGGAAGGAACACAGGCCCTGGGCACCTGATTGGCAGGAGCCCAGGGCACACTCAGTCAGAGTACATCAGCAATTCAGCAAAAAGTGGGGGCATTCCATGCAAGAAAGATGGCACTTTCTCACAGACGAGGATGGTTAGATGATGCAATATTGGTCAACATATCAAACCATCTACTGGTAGAAGGCCCCTGCTAACTCCCCCACAGTCTCCAGAATCCTGTTCATGGCGATTTATTTGGACCAGATTGGCCCAACAAATTCTGTGAACCAGAGTACATAAGTACATATCTGAAAGAGACACGTTAGTGATAGATTCCTTACCTTAGAATATCCCCAGGCGTCAGACTGGATCCGGAACGTTTTTCTTCAGCAGTACCCCTGCGCGTCGGTAGGTGGCATCGTGAGGCTCCGCGTTCGTCGCTGGCGTCGTAAGCGCCAAGATGACGTCACTGAGATTACTTAGGCGCCACCCATGCGCGCTGACGTCAGTTCTTTCTTTTTCCGCACCAGCAAGCGCAGATCCGGTTAGAGCACGTACCTTAGTCACTTTTTGACTAGTTGTTTTTTGGGACTTTTGTCTCTAATTTCTATATTTTGACTCCTGGTGCCACGTAGGGATGCCTGGGTTTAAATCCTGCGGGGCCTGCCGCCGTACGATGTCGGTGGCCGACCCCCATGGCGTCTGTCTCTACTGTCTAGAGCGCGACCATGACTCCCGGTCATGTTCCGACTGTCTGGCCATGGCTCCGAAGGCTTTGCGGGAGCGGTCCCGAAAGCTGCTGGAGGCCCGACAGTTGTCTCCGCGCCGTTCCAGGTTCAGGGGTCGCTCGAGGGACCGACCGCGGAGTCGCCATCATCGCTCCTCGGGGTCCAAGTCTTCACCCTCGGATTCGGGTAAGCGACGTCATAAAAAAGTCGAAGCGCGTACGCTCTCCGACCTCCCCCCCCCCCCCGTCGGTCTTCGGACGCAGACGAGGGGGCCCGGGGTCTTTCCCCCGCGGCTCAGTTGAAGCCTGTCAGTCCCGCGGCCTACCCCCCATACCCGGGTCCGTCGGCGACTCCGGCCCAGGTGCAAGAGTTTCTTGCTGCCATGGACGGCCTTTTTGGGCCTAGGGCTCCCGCCGGTGCGCCTTCGGGCCCCGCGGTCCCTTTTGGGGGCCCTTGGTTGCCGCCGGCGGCTCCGGCGCCCCGAGGTCCTCCGCCGGCGGCTCCGGCCCCGCAAGGTCCTCTGCCGGCGGCTCCGGCGCCCCCTGCGGCTCCCTTCCCGCCGCCGCCCTGGGTGCCATTCGTCCCACCTCCGCCCTTGCCCGCGTTTCCAGCTTGGGACCCCGATTGGGCCTTGGAGCCGGAGCGGCGTCGACCGGCACCGGTGGAGCATTTGTTTTCCCTTGTGCCTCCCTCGCCGTTGCAGCCTGTGCCTTGGGCTGTTGTGGAACTGGAGGACTGGGAGGGGTCGGAGGACCCTCTTGCACGGCAGTGTGAGTCTGAACAGGAGTGGGCAGAAGACTCGGAGGATGCCAGTGGCCTTGACCTCTCCTCTGAGCCTGGGTTTGTGTCTCCTCCCACTCTCATGGAGGAAGGCGCAACCTACACTGTGGTGCTCCGTAGAGCAGCTGAGGCTCTTGGCCTTGAATTGCCTACTGTTGCCCTCCAAACTAACCTCCTTACTGAGGTGCTTGGAGAACACCCACTACAACGCATGCGTTATGTCGCATGCGTTTACGTCGCGAGCGTTACAACGCAAGCGACGCTACGACGCGGCCCATTACGCCGCGTACCATTACATCGCATGCGCATTTAAAACGCATACGCTTTTAAATCGTATGTGGTGTAATGGACGCGAGGCGGGCGGCACGGACGAGCACCGGGACAGAGGCGGAGGAGCACCGGGACAACGCGAGGAGAAAGAGGTAAGGGGGATTATGCTTAGAGTTTAGGGTTTAGGGCAGTGTCTGGAGATTGTGCTTACAGTGTAGTGTTTAGGGTTTAGGGCAGTGTCTGGAGATTGTGCTTACAGTGTAGTGTTTAGGGTTTAGGGCACTGTCTGGTGGTCGTAGTATAGGGCAGTGTGTTAGGCGTAGTGTATTAGGGTTTAGGGAAGTTTAGGGTACTTTTTAGGCTTTAGGGTAGTGTGTGTTATGTAGGGCAGTGTGTTAAGCGTAGCGTATTAGGGCTTAGGGGTCAGGGGAGTGTGGGGTACTTTTTTAGGCTTTAGGGTAGTGTGTTATGTAGGGGGTATTTGAGGGAAATCGCGATGTTAAAGCATGCGGAGTGTTTGTGTGCGTTGAAAATGTGTTTTGCATACATTTCAATACGAAAGCGAAGTAATGGTTTGCGTGGTGAAAACTTGCGTTGCAAATGTGCATGCGATGTAAAGGCGCCGATGTAAAGGTATGCGATGTTATCGTTTGCGATGTAGCATCATACATCCAGGTGCTTCAGCCTACGGCAAGTTCTGTGGAACCTCTGCTTCCGTTCAATGAGGCCTTGACGGATGTTTTGATGGGTACCTGGTCTAGGCCAGCCACAGGGGTCCCTGTAGATAAAAATGTGGCCAGACGTCACCGCCCGGCACCGGGTGACCCTGCCTTTCTGACAACTCATCCGACACCGGAGAGCCTGGTCATTCAGGCTTCCACTTCCCAAACAGCATTCCTACCGCTCCGCTGGATAAGGAATCCAAAAAGCTGGAGCAGCTTGGCAAAAGGTTGTTTTCCTCTGCCAGCCTGGGGCTGCGGTCGGTCAACACCGCATGCCTCTTGGGCCGCTATTCTCACGCTGTGTGGGACACGGTGGCGCAAACTCTGCCCCAGTTCCCTGAAGAGGTTCGGGCTGTGCTTTCCCAAGCTGTTGCAGAGGGGAAGGATGCCGCGAAGTTCGCCAATCGGTGTGGGTTGGACACCGCGGACTCTTTGGGAAGAGCCATCTCCGCGACAGTGGCCTTGCGGCGACATGCCTGGCTGCGGTCCACGGGGTTTTCGGGGGATGTCCAGAGTTCCCTCATGGACCTGCCTTTTGATGGTACTCGCTTTTTGGCGATAAGGCAGACAGTGCCCTGGAGCGTTTTAAGGACTCTCGGGCTACAGCCAAGTCCTTGGGTCTCTCCACTACCCGCCTGGCCGCGGCAGGGGCGCCTCTACACGTCCGTTCAGCCAAAGGCCTGCGCAGAACCAGCCTCAGCGCGGGCGTGGTGGCCGCCGTGGCGGCACAGGGGGCCAGCGTGCGGGTCAGCCCACCTCCGCTCCCGCAGCATCCGCCTCAAAGCCTTCCTAGTCCGCGCTTTGGGGTGCACCCCACGCCGGTGGGCGACAGGATTCAACATCACCTCCCCCACTGGCGCTCTTGTCACTTCGGACAGCTGGGTGCTACTAATCGTTCAAAGGGGCTATTCCCTCCCCTTCGAGTCTGCCCCCCCGTCCATGCCACCTCAGTTCCACCGCATGTCGGGGGATCCCTTAGCGCTTCTCCGACAGGAAGTCACGGCCCTCTTGGCCAAGGGGGCCATCGAGCGCGTTCCTGGGCCAGAAGTAGGACATGATGTTATTCCCACTACTTTCTGGTCCCCAAAAAGGACAAGGGGGGCTTGCGCCCCATCTTGGACCTCCGGAACGTCAATTGCTTCCTCCGGAAGGAGAAGTTCAAGATGTTCACTCTGGCTCAGGTCTTGGCTGCCCTCGACCCTGGAGACTGGATGGTAGCGTTGGACTTGCAGGACGCATATTTTCACATTCCCGTCCTGCCGGCCCACCGGCATTACCTGCGGTTCACGGTATGCCAGGAGCATTTTCAGTTTACTGTGCTCCCCTTCGGCCTTACAAGCGCCCCTCGGGTGTTCACGAAAGTGATGGCGGTGGTCGCAGCTCATCTGCGCAGGTCAGGGGTGTCAGTCTTCCCCTACCTCGACGACTGGTTGTTGAAGGCGGGCTCGCCCCAAGCAGTCGTCACCCACCTTCAGACTACGGCCGACCTCCTGCAGTTGCTGGGGTTCTCCATCAACGTGCCAAAGTCGCACCTGAGTCCTTCTCAGAAGCTCCCCTTCATCGGAGCGGTTCTGGATTCGACGCAGTTTCGGGTTTATCCTCCCGAGCAGCGAGTCCGGGATATTCAGGCTATGATTCAGATCTTTCAGCCTCTATCCCGGGTTTCAGTCAGGATGACCCTCCGGCTCCTGGGCCTGATGGCCTCCTGCATTCTGCTAGTGCAACATGCCAGGTGGCATATGCGGGCTCTGCAGTGGGACCTGCAGTTCCAGTGGGCACAGCATCAGGGCAACCTGTCCGATCTTGTCCAGATCTCGGAGGGCACTGCACAACAATTGCAGTGGTGGCTCACAAATCGCGATTGGGTCAATGGCAGATCCCTCTCCCTTCCCCAACCGGAGCACACAGTGGTGACGGATGCGTCCCTCCTGGGATGGGGCTGCCACTTGGGAGAGGTGGAGATTAGAGGCCTCTGGTCTCCGGCGGAGTCCCGGCTCCATATCATTCTTTTGGAGCTTCGGGCGATCCGACTTGCACTGAAGGCATTCCTTCCCTCTGTCCGGGGAAGTGTAGTGCAGGTGTTCACGGACAACACCACTGCCATGTGGTATTGCAACAAACAGGGTGGGGTGGGGTCGTGGACCCTTTGTCAGGAGGCTCTGCGCCTCTGGACATGGCTGGAACATCAAGGCATTACCTTGGTGGTTCAACACCTGGCAGGTTCTCTGAACGCCAGGGCCGACAAACTCAGCCGCCGGTGCTTGATGGATCACGAATGGCGTCTGAACTTGGATGTGGCGCAAGGTCTCTTTCTGCAGTGGGGAGAGCCTTGGTTAGATCTATTCGCCACCGCAGAGAACGCGCAATGTCATCAGTTCTGCGCGTTGGAATTTCCAAAGCGGCACTCGCTCGGCGACGCTTTTCGTCGCGAGTGGAGCTGCGGTCTGTTGAACGCCTTTCCGCCTCTACCACTTCTGCCCATAGTGCTGAAGAAGATCCAGCGCGACCGGGCCCAAGTCATCCTTGTGGCTCCGGATTGGGCACGAAGATACTGGTATCCCGAGCTACTCAACATGGCGATCGATCCCCCGATCCGACTGCCTCTTCGGGAGGATCTTCTGTCGCAGCAGCAGGGGACGGTCCTCCACCCGAACCTGTTCAGCCTCCACCTCCATGCGTGGAGATTGAGCGGCGACAGTTGACAGCTTTCGATCTTCCTCCCGAAGTCTGTGATGTCATTTTGGCAGCCACGCGTCCCTCCACTAAGACGGTATACGCCTGCAGGTGGAACAAGTTTGTGGCATGGTGCACAGCGAAGTCTGTGGATCCCCTTTCTGCCCCTCTTTCTGAGGTCCTTCTGTTCCTACTATCCTTGGCCCAGCAGGGCTCTGCTCTGGGCACTGTCAAAGGTTATCTTTCGGCCATCTCCGCCTTTCTCCGGCTTCCAGATCAGCCTTCTCTCTTTAAGTCCCCGGTTGTTAACCGTTTCCTGAAAGGCATTACGCACACGTTTCCTCCCGTGCCTTTCATAATGCCTCAATGGGACTTAAATCTTGTCTTGACCTATCTGATGTGCGCTCCCTTCGAGCCCTTCATAACTGTCCTTTACGTCTTCTTACTCTAAAGACGGCTTTCCTGGTAGTTATCACCTCTGCCAGAAGAGTGAGTGAGCTCCAGGCTCTTTCTTCTAAACCTCCTTTCCTTTCTGTTCATCCGGACAAGGTGGTTTTAAGGACCCATCCCTCTTTCTTGCCAAAGGTTGTCACGCCCTTCCACATCGGGCAGACCATCACTTTGCCCACTTTCTTTCCGCCTCTGCATCCTTCAAAAGAGGAAGAGAGGCTCCATCGTCTGGACCCAAAACGTGTGCTCTCGTTCTATCTAAAGCGCACACAACAGTTCCGGGTGGATGACCAGTTCTTTGTTGGCTACGTGGGCGCCAAAAGGTCGGGCCGTGCACAAACGCACCATCTCTCGGTGGGTCGTTTTGTGCATCAAAGCGTGTTACTCCTTGGCTAAAAAGGAGCCTCCTGTGGGGCTGCGTACCCATTCTACCAGGGCAACAGCAGCCACTACTGCCTTGGGATGTGGCGTTCCCTTGCAGGATATTTGTCAGGCAGCCACGTGGGCCTCGCTGCACACATTTACCAAGCATTACTGCCTTGACAGTCCAGTCCGGAGAGACGGCTTCTTTGGCCGTTCTGTTCTCCGTGACTTTCTGGTGTTATCTATTTGCAGACCCACCACCGGGGTTGGTATTGCTGGGGTATCTATTTTAAGGTAAGGAATCTATCACTAATGTCTCTTTCAGATGCACAAGTTACTACTTGTGTAACGATATATCTGTAAGAGACATTAGTTAGTGACAGATTCCTTACCGCCCCACCCATCCTCCCCGTTCTGCGAACTGATTCTAGGGTTAAGGTCATCCCTTTCAGGGCCCTAGTTTCATGGCACCAGTGGTCAGTTTCTTGCATGGCTCTGCGTTCCTGGCGCGGAAAGTAGTGTACAGAACTGACGTCCGTGCGCATGGGTGGCGCCTAAGTAGTCTCCGTGACGTCATCTCTGCGCTTACGACGCCAGCGACGAACGAGGAGCCGCACGACGCCACCTACCGACGCGCAGGGGTACTGCTGACGAAAAACTTTCCGGATCCAGTCTGACGCCTGGGGATATTCTAAGGTAAGGAATCTATCACTAACTAATGTCTCTTACAGATATATCGTTACACAAGTAGTAACTTGTGCATTGGTAGCAATTGATTCATATTCTCGATTCCTTTGGGTGGGGCAACAGAGAAATGCAAGTGCTCAAGCAGTTGTAAACAATTTGCACTGTCTGGTAGCAATGGAAGCAGTTCATTCATTTCATTTAGATAATGGTCCTGCGTTTGCCTCCAAGTCTTACAGGGATGCTATGTCTGCTCTGGGAGTTTTTCTGCAGTTCAGCAATCCATTTTGAGTTGAGTCTAACGCAATTGTTGAGTTTGCTGATGACATGATTAAACAAGCCTTGACTGCTAGGGTACTAAGTTTAGGTCTTAGTTGGTGCCATAATTCTCTGGAAAGCGGGTGCGAATTCTCTGGAATTCGCTCCTCCTTTCTATTAGGAACATTTAGAATCACTTTCAGTTCAGAAAAACTCTGGAGGCCGGGATTTTTTCTGTTTAGGGTCCCTTTTCTCTTTGTTGTTTTAAATCTGTGTCTGTTTCTCATCTGGACTAGCGCTGGGAAGCCCTGTTGCTGGGGCTGCTACGTGCTTTACTAATTTTTATAACATTTTTCATAATATAACATCTGTATGGAGTCCAGAAAGTATTGAAATACTTGCCTAGATTAGCATTAGGAGGTCACATTCCCTACGAGGTGCCCATGTACATACCTGGCCTAGATAATCCTGGGAAGGAGCAGATGTGAAAAGGTTTGACCTGGAACAATGTTTGAATGTCCTACAGACTGTCCAAGAGGTCAGAGACAAGCTAATGTGAAACACTCTCAAGCTTCCAGCAGTGGAGAGAGAAGATATAACCGCTGCTGATATGTGGTTCCTAAAGTAAGGGACCTAGTTTGTGAAAAGGCCCACAACAAACAAGCTTTTGAACCATCCTACAGACCACCCATTCCTGTCCTTTTGAGTAAAAGGTGAACAAACTGCCATCCTGCCTCCTTTGTCTGTGTGACAGGACAAGTAATGGGGCAACTCAGTTTACTTTGTCGCTACTATAGTTTATTGTCCGGACAGTGCGAAATACTCTTAATTAAATGTGATACACAAAAGACTCCTCGGGGCTCCTGTACCTGTCATCCAACTCCTTCCAGCCTTCCTCCGTCTCTCCAGCACCCTCGGTAAAAACCAGATTAGAAAGCCATTATTGCTCTGCTGTATAACATTCCTCACCCTTCACCAAGGAAACACCTCAGTGAATAAAACAGGTTGTAAGTGCTTGTTTAGGTAGGATGTGGTTTCATACATGCGCTGTTGGTCACCTCCCGTGTCATTTAATTATTTCTTTCCATAACGGAAGAGCACCTGACACTAGCCGGTGTCAGTAACTTAATCAAGAGTGTCCTGCACCTTCCCAGTGCTGAAAAGGAGCTCCCATAAACCCAGAACCACTCCCAGCACGAACCCAACCCCTAGGATGTGTGTGCAGGTGTACACACACTTACCTGAGGCCGGGACCCCCGTCGGGAGTCCCGGTGGTCTCGTCCATTACGTTTTCCCTCGGGTGCTCTATCTCCTGGCCACCGAACTCCCTAACTCCTCTGCCCTGTGGATGCCCTCTCTCCGCCTTCTCCTTACAGCACGCCCAACCTCCGACCTCGGGTGCCACGCCCTTAGTCTTCTCCATGTCTCCTGCAACGCCGTTTGCTATCGTCCTGACCGTCGACGACGCCTCTGATGGACTTTCTTTACTCGGACAGTGCGGCCCGCCTCTTCATTCACCCAATCCCGGGCCGAACACTAGCGCGTGTTTGCCAATGCCCCCGGGGTCCTTGCTTCATTCTGGCATGTCTATTGCGCTACAGTCTGGATCTGAAAGAAACGTGTTAGTTATAGATTCCTTACCTTAGAATTACCCCCAGGCGTCAAACTGGATCCGGAAAGTTTTTTCATCAGCAGTACCTCTGCGCGTCGGTCGGCTCTGCGTCCGTCGTTGGCGTCGTGGTCGCCGGGATGACGTTGCGGCAGCTAATTGGACGCCGCTCTCGCGTGCTGCCAGCCAGCGCAGATCCGGGAAGAGCGGTAACTCCAGTCACTTTTTGACTGACTTTTTTTGTCGACTTCTTTTTCGAGTCTTCGACTCCTGGTGCACGAGGGATGCCCGGCTTCAAGGCATGTGGTTCCTGTAACCGACTGATGTCGGTGATGGATCCGCACCACGTGCGCCTCTTTTGCCTGGAGCGCGACCACAACCCCAAGTCGTGCTCCGACTGCCAGTCGATGGCGCTGAAGGCTTTGCAGGAGCGGAACCGAAAGCTGCTTGAGCGCCGGCAGTCGGCTCCGCGCCGTTCGAGGTCCCGGTCGCGAGGGAGGTCGAGGGACGGGTCGCGGAGCCACCACCATTCGTCCAAGTCTTCAAAGTCTTCGCACTCGGGTCGGGTAAGTCGAAGCATAAGAAGTCGAAGAAGCATCGTCGCTCTTCGACTTCTCGTCAGTCGGCCGACCCGACGAGGGACGCGGGTGGTGCCCCTCCCGCGGCTCCGTGCCCGAAGAGTCGACTCCGCGCTTCCCTCCCTTTCTGGGACCCGGAGCGACTCCCGCCCAGCTTCGTACGTTCTACGAGGCGATGCATGCCATCTTTGGGCGATCCGAACCCGCCGGCGCGCCTTCGGGCCCCGCGGACTCGGTTGGGGGCCTAGGCTTCTCCACCGGCGCCGCTTCCTCTAGCACCACTACAGCGTTCGACGCCGGTCGGCCCCCCGGCCGGCGTCTACCCCGGCCTCCATCCCGACGTGGTCCCGGACCGGCGTCGTCCGACGCCGGATCCGGCGCCGAGAGGGGTTTTTGTGCCCCTGTTCACTCCTGGGGTCTCTTTTCAACCAGAATGGCACCCAGAGGAGGACTGGGAGGGGTCCGGTGACCCTCTGACTGACCAGTTGGACAGTGAATAGGACTGGAGAGAGGAACTGGGGGATGCCAGTGGTTTGGACACCTCCCCTCACCTTGGCATGTTGTCGTCTCCTACCGTGGCTACGGAGGAGGGAGCGTCATACGCAGTGGTGTTGCGTAGGGCGGCCGAGGCTCTCAACCTCGAGCTTCCTATGGTGGCGGTCAGGACTAACCTCCTGACAGAGGTGCTTCAACCGGCTGCAAGCTCTTCGGAGCTAATGAGGCCCTCACCGACGTCCTTTTGGGCACGTGGTTCAGGCCCAACACGGGTGGCTCCCATGGACAGGATGATTGCCCGACGCCACCGCCTGGCTCCGGGCGACCCCACTTTCCTCTCCCAACACCCCACCCCGGAGAGCTTGGTAGTCCAAGCCTCCACTTCCAAAAGCGTATTCCCTACCGCTCCACCGGAAAGGGAATCCAAGCAGCTGGACCATCTTGGAAAGAAATTTTTTTCTTCCGCCAGCTTAGGACTGCGGTCGGTAAACACTGCATGTCTCTTGGGCCGTTACTCCCACTCGGTGTGGGCTACGGTTGCGCAGGTGCTGCCTTAGTGTCCCGAGGAGGCCCGGGCAGTGCTCTCCCAGGCTGTCGCCGCCGGGAGGGATGCGGCGAAGTTTACCATCCGTTGTGGGCTGGACACCGCCGACTCTCTGGGCAGGACCATTTCATCGTCAGTAGCACTTCGTCGCTACGCTTGTATGAGGTCAACTGGCTTTTCAGGGGATGTCCAGAACACCTTGATGGACATGCCTTTTGATGGCCGTCGCCTTTTTGGCGACAAAGCAGACAACGCTCTAGAGCGTTTCAAGGACTCAAGGGCTACGTCCAAGTCCATGGGCCTCTCCACCCTCCCTGCGCAGTCTGCTTTTCGCCCCTTTCGTGGCTACGGAAGGGGTGCCCCGCTACGTCCCGCCCAGAGCCTCCGGCCGCAGGAAGTTACCCAACCTTCGCGCTGCCGGGGACGTGGGAACAACCGTCGTGGTTCCGGGGGCCAGCGGGCGGGCCAGTCCACCAACGCCCCCCTCTGCAGCAACCTCCAAACCCTCCTAGTCCGACCTTTCAGGCCCATCAAATGCCAGTGGGCGGCAGGATTCGCCATCACCTCCCCCAGTGGTGAACCATCACGTCGGTCAGGTGGGTTTTGCAAATAGTCCGAAGGGGCTACTCCCTCCCCTTCGAGACTACCCCTCCAGCCTTGCCACCGAGATACCACTGCATGTCGGAGGATCATCTGGCCCTTCTCCAGCAGGAAGTTACGGCTCTCTTGGCCAAGGGAGCCATTGAGCGCGTTCCTGGGCCAGAAGTAGGTTGTGGTTGTTACTCCCACTACTTTCTGGTCCCCAAGAAGGACAAGGGCCTGCGTCCTATCTTTGGTTCTCAGGGACGTCAACCGCTTCCTCCGGAAGGAGAAGTTCAAGATGTTGACGCTTGCTCAGGTCTTGTCTGCCCTCGACCTGGAAGACTGGATGGTAGCGTTGGACTTGCAGGACGCTTATTTTCACATCCCCGTCCTGCCGGCCCACCTGCGTTACTACGGTTTACGGTAGGCCACGAGCATTTTCAATTTACCGTACTCCCCTTTGGCCTTACCAGCGCCCCTCGGGTGTTCACGAAAGTGATGGCGGTGGTCACAGCTCATCTGCACAGATCAGGTCAGGGGTTTCAGTCTTCCCCTATCTCAACGACTGGCTGTTGAAGGCGTGCTCGCCCCAGCCAGTCGTCTCCCACCTCCAGACTACAGCCGATCTCCTGCATTCGCTGGGGTTCTCCATCAATGTGCCGAAGTCACACCTGATTCCCTCTCAAAAGCTCCTCTTCATCGGAGCGGTTCTGGACACAACGCAGTTTCGGGTCTATCCTCCCGAACAGCGAGTCCGGGGTATTCAGGCTATGATTCCGATCTTTCAGCCTCTGTCCCGGGTTTCGGTCAGAATGACTCTGAGGCTGCTGGGCCTCATGGCCTCCTGCATCCTGTTGGTCGATCATGCCAGGTGGCATCTGCGGGCTCTGAAGTTCCAGTGGGCGCAGCATATGGGGAATCTGTCCGATTGCGTCCAGATCTCGGAGGGCACTGCACGACAACTGCAGTGGTGGCTCACGAACCAGGATTGGGTTAATGGCAGATCCCTCTCCCTTCCCCACCCAGACCACACGGTGGTGACGGACGCATCTCTTCTGGGATGGGGCGGCCATATGGGAGAGGCGGAGATCAGAGGCTTCTGGTCTCCGGCGGAGACCGGGCTCCACATCAACCTTCTGGAGCTCTGGGCGATTCGTCTTGCACTGAAAGCATTCCTTCCCTCTGTCCGGAGAAGAGTAGTGCAGGTGTTCACGGACAACACCACCGCCATGTGGTACTGCAACAAACTGGGCAGGTGGGGTCGTGGACCCTATGTCAAGAGGCCCTCCGCCTCTGGACATGGCTGGGACATCAGGGCATATCTCTGGTGGTTCAACACCTGGCAGGTTCTCTGAACGCCAGGGCGAACGAACTCAGCCTCAGGTGCATGATGGATCACGAATGGCGTCTTCACTCGGAGGTGGTGCAAGGTCTCTTTCACCAGTGGGGAGAACCTTGGTTAGATCTATTCGCCCCCGAAGAGAACGCGCAATGTCAGCAGTTCTGCGTGTTGGAGTTTCCAAGGCGGCACTCGCTAGGCGACGCTTTTCATCGCGAGTGGAGTTGCGGTCTGTTGTACTCCTTTCCGCCTATACCACATCTGCCCAGAGTGCTGAAGAAGATCAGGCGTGACCGGGCCCAAGTCATTCTTGTGGCTCCGGATTGGGCACGAAGAGTCTGGTATCCCGAGCCGCTCAACATGGCCATCGATCCTCCGATCAGACTGCCTCTTCGGGAGGATCTTCTGTCGCAGCAGCAGGGGACGGTCCTCCACCCGAACCTGTCCAGCCTCCACCTCCTTGCGTGGAGATTAAGCGGTGGCAGTTGACGTCTTTCGACCTGCCTCCTGAAGTCTGTGATGTTATCTTGGCAGCCAGGCGTCCCTCCACTAAGACGGTATACGCCTGCCGGTGGAACAAGTTTGTGGCATGGTGCACAGCAAAGGCTGTGGATCCCCTTTCTGCCCCTCTTTCTGAGGTTCTCTTGTTTCTTCTTTCTCTGGCCCAGCAGGGCTCTGCTCTGGGCACTATCAAGGGCTATCTTTCGGCCATCTCTGCCTTCCAGATCAGCCTTCCCTTTTCAAGTCCCCGGTTGTAAGTCGCTTCTTGAAAGGCATAACTCATCTCTTTCCTCCTATTCCCTTCGTTATGCCTCAGTGGGACTTGAACCTGGTTTTAACTTATTTAATGTGTGCTCCCTTTGAGCCGCTTCACAACCGTCCTTTACGGCTCTTGACTCTCAAAACTGCGTTCCTGGTGGCCATCACATCTGCCAGACGAGTGAGTGAGTTCCAGGCGCTTTCTTCTAAGCCTCCTTTTCTCTCTGTACATCCGGACAAAGTTATCCTTAGAACTCGTCCATCCTTCCTGCCCAAGGTTGTCACTGCCTTCCACATGGGGCAGACTATCACTTTGCCCACCTTCTTTCTGCCTCTGCATCCTTTGAAAGAGGAAGAGAGGCTCCACCGTCTGGACCCAAAACGTGCGCTTTCTTTCTATTTGGATCGCACAAAACAGTTCCGGGTGGATGACCAACTCTTTGTTGGCTACGTGGGTGCCAAGAAAGGTCGGGCCGTACACAAGCGAACCATTTCTCGATGGGTCGTTTTGTGTATAAAAGCATGCTATTCTCTGGCTAAAAAGGAGCCTCCAGTGGGGCTACGCGCCCATTCCACCAGGGCGACGGCAGCCACTACTGCCTTGGGGAGAGGAATTCCTCTGAATGACATCTGTCAGGCAGCTACGTGGGCATCGCTGCACACATTTACGAAACACTACTGCCTGGCCAGCCAAGTCCGGAGAGACGGCTTCTTTGGCCGTTCTGTTCTCCAGGATTTTCTAGTGTGATCTTGGTTCCCAGACCCACCACCGGGGTTGGTATTGCTGGGGTATCTATTCTAAGGTAAGGAATCTATAACGAACGTGTTTCTTTCAGATGAACAAGTTACTTACCTTCGGTAACGATATATCTGTAAGAAACATTAGTTAGTTATAGATTCCTTACCGCCCCACCCATCCTCCCCGTTCTGCAAACTGATTTCTAGGGTTAAGGACATCCTTTCAGGGCCCTAGTTTTGTGCACCAGTGGTCAGTGTCTTGCATGGCTCTGCGTTTCTGGCGTGGAAAGTCGTGTACAGAACTAACGTCAGCGCGTGAGGGCGGCGTCTAAGTAGCTGCCACGACGTCATCCCGGCGACCACGACTGACGCGGAGCCGACCGACGCCACCTTCCGACGCGCAGCAGTACTGCTGACAAAACTTTCCGGATCCAGTCTGACGCCTGGGGGTAATTCGAAGGTAAGGAATCTATAACTAACTAATGCTTCTTACATATATATATTGTTACCGAAGGTAAGTAACTTGTTCTTCATGGAGAAAGTGACCGGTGTCCATTAACCACGTGAAAAAGTACTATGTGGCCGATTCTGTACAGCAGACCATCCTGTACACCAATAAGGATTAGGTAGAACCTCTCTCCCTCTCCCTACTCTGCATCAACTTCCTCTGAAAGAGAGCAGTAACATCTCTAGCTTGAGGAACACCCAGGAAATCCCATATTGAACGGTTCTTGAGCGGCCGGGAATACAACACAATGGAGAGAGGATAGCCCACCCCCCTTACTGCACCTCGCCAGCCACTGGGCCTATCCTCTATTTTTAGACTCCTGCCTTGGCTCCGGAGCGCAGATTCAACTTTATCAACCCAAAAAGACAGGAGGTTCTCAACTGAATCTCCCAAGTACTGGACAGGGTGTTGGGTTTTCAGGGTAGTTTATGGGCACCAGATGATTCCTGGGTGGGAGCATGGGGGGGTGAGTTGGAGGGAGTTGAAGGTTTATTTCGTTTGTGTGAAGTTACCAATAGCCTAGCCCGAACTCGAGGCCCCAACCTCACATACCTGCTTCTTATATGCACTCCGCAGCCCTAGATACCCCGGATATCCACCCCTTGTACAACTTGTATCTGTGAACCATCATGCCTACAGGCCAAATGGTTAATTTTTCGGTACTCTCCTGGAACGTCAGTGGTCTACTGGACTGCATTAAAAGGGCAGCCATTCTCCAATACGCTTAGAGGAAGCTCCCGGCCATCCTCGTGCCCCAGGAGACTCCGTGGGTATTCATCGCCCCTTCCTGTGTTGCTTTGGGTATGACCTAGTGTTTCATGCAGGTTTCTCCAGAGGCGCGAGGGATGTGGCAATACTCCATAACAGGTGCTTTCCCATGACCCACACGAAGATATATGTTGACCCTCAGGGCAGATTTCTGGGACTTGAGGGAAACCTGGAGGGGTCCCATTATAATCTCCTTGGTGTTTGTATTCTGTCACAGTTGCCCAAGGGAGCCCTGGAGGACTGCACTAGTCCTGGGGTTTCCCTCCTGGGATGACCATCATTGGGGGAGACTTAAAGTGCGGTGCCCAACCCCGAACGAGACTCGACAGGCCCTATGGCGTAGCAGCAAACTGCTGAAGCCTTGGATGAACTCCCTGGGCCTCAGTGATTTGTGGAGAGTGTGTCAGCAAAAAGAGACACAATTCACACACGTTTGTGGCTAACAAAACTACTTTTGGCTTGATTTGGTGCTACTGCCAACCACTGATTTTCTTCTTACCACAGCAGTGGAGATCCTCCCACGAGTTATTTCCAACCACTCCCTGGTCTTTCTCCATATAGGCACCCTATTGTTAACCTGTAGACCAATTTGGTGGATTAACTCCTGGTTTCTAGCCGACAACCAACACCCGGATTGCCTGGGGGAGACGATTGCAGCATATTTCGAATCCAATCAACTGTCTCCTCCACTGGCACTCTATGGTCAGTGGGCAAAGCCACGATACGAGGTTAAGCTAAATCTCTGCTCTACAACCAAGAACAAGAAAAGGACGACAAATGACTGCCCTAAAGACCTAAATCCTACAACTTGGAAAACAGTGTGCAGTGCACCCAAATGCTGTAACTTGCAAAACATTGCACAGTGGCCCCAATCTTAACTCACTCACGACAGCTGGCACTTGCCAAGTCCTCACTTCATCAGCTCGCCTTGGAAGAGGCCTGTCAATGCTGTCCTGCTTACGTGAACCGTCTATGAATTTGGAGACAGACCTATGGTATTGGTTTGCCACTCATGATATCTCCTCTGGGATAGTGCAGCACTGTCTTAGTTAACAGAGGTGAGAAACACCATACAGCTGCAGCCATCGCTGAAGCCTTTACTGACTATTACCAGGTCCTGTATGCCCTCCAACATGTGCCTGCCTCCTCGATACTGGTGGATATACCCCTGCCACAGATTTCCGGCTCCAGCGAGCGGAATTAAATGTTCTCCTAACACTAGAGGAGGTGAGAGAGGCCCTGGCTGACATGAACACTGGCAAAATCCCAGTCCTGGATGGTTTACGGGTGGAATTTTAGCAAGAACTCCTTGTACCCCGGTTGTTAGCCCTATACTTGGAAGCAGAGGGCAAGAGGATGTTCCCACAGGAATTGGACCTTGCCACCATAGTAATCTTACATAAATCAGGGCGCGCCACCTGAATGTTGTGCTACTTCTATGCCAATCTCGCTAATCAAAATTGAACTCAAAATATTTGCAAAGGAGATAGCCTGCAGAGTCCTGAGGCATCACTGACCTTCTCTACCCAGACTAGTGCGACTTTATGCCGTGGCGCACTACAAGGCAATATATCAAACGTTTACATATGACATTGACCCAACACACTGAGATCCAAGAACCACATACTTTCTTGCTAATTGACTGAACGCTTTTGATTCAGTTGAATGGGTATTCTTGCACCAAGTATTGCAGTGCATGGGCTTTGGACCGAGATTCACCCACTATGTTAAACTAATATGCTCTTCCCCCTCTGCACAAGTGTAAGTCAGTGGAACTCTCTCCAACCCTTTCCCTATTCACAGAAAAGCCAGACTGGGCTGCCCCTCTATCTCCCTTACTGTGCAGTGCAAGCTGCTCGAACTCTACTTTGCCCTCACTCACCATGTGTGGCAAAGTCAATACACTATTTTTAATATATGCCAGTCCCCTCCTAAGGAAGGTCTCCTGAGCCCAGGAGACAGAGTGCATTATATTAAAGGGAGGACATATAAGTGCAAGATTATATGTCCCCATAGTAGCCTTTTCTATTAAGGGCTACTATAAGTGATCAGCGGTCCATAGGATAACATGCGTTGGTAACCAAGCATCCCCGAGGGTGGCAGCTCTATTATGGTACCCCCGAAATATGTAATATTTGGTATCTAGCAAAATGTCTCATCACCCATGAACGATTCTCGTGTCGAGGACAATGTGGCATTGTCTTGACTCGCCTTCAAAATACTACCACCCCCACAAGATGGCCCAAACAAGACGAGGCAGAAGACATAAAACACACCACCACCTAGAAAGGGGTCTCACTTTACAAAATGAAACACATTAAAGACTCTTTTTAGAATGAGGCTTGGGGTTTTATTTATGCAATGCTCTCTAACAGAAAGGCTTTCCCAGGTATCAAATGAGTAACATTCAAATGTATATAGAGATATATATATATATATATATATCTATCCCAAAAGTGACCTTCCCTCTGCGGTCACAGATCGAGGCGCACACTGGCGAAGAAAATTAATAAATTTTATTAGCCACACGAATTCTAATCGGACAGACGCCTTTCGGCTGCACGCCTTCCTCAATGTCACTCGATTCAAGAAACAGCACCATATTTAAAATTAAATCAACAATCAACATAAAGGGAGGACAACACAGTTCATTGCATTAATCAAAATAGAAAACGGCAGGCAGTGCATTTACCTATGCCAATTCGGTGGCCATTTTAGAAGGTTCAAATTCATTCATTCTCCTTCTATTCATACTGTTTGACAATATTGATATTGCAAATTCATGTAACAGTTATGTCTTACAAATCAGTGAAGTACAATCCCTATCAACCATATAATATTTGCCAATTGTCATTACATGTCTTATTTCTACAATTATTCAATTAGGCCTGAATGGGCTTTCGACAAGGCCATTATCCTGCCCTGAATGGGCATTCCCTCTGCGTTTATTATTAATCTATTCATTATTCCTCTGGATTTGTACTGATTTTGTCTCATTTTTTAGGCCTGCCTATATCTCTCAAACTCATTTCTTAAACAGAACCCAAAAGCAACCTAGGACTCTATCTCCTCTGGGGAAGATCACTTCCCAATTAATTTTCTTCCAGTGTTCCTCAACACTATTTAGACAATGTGAACCCAAAGCTCCTCTTCATTATTCAGGCCACGTGGGGTCTTGGTCTGCAGCTCAACAATATAGCGAGATTCCAACTTCCTAAGCTTTCTAGTTCTATCTCCTCCCCTTTCTCCCTTGGGGACCTGATCCAGGCAGAAAAACTTCAACAAGTTTGCATTAGAGTTGTGTTTTTCCTCAAAATGGCGCGCTACCGGGTAAGTCGCATCATGGTTCCTTATTGCACGCATGTGCTCAAGAATCCTTTTCTTTGTTGGGTGAATCGTACTCCCAACGTAATTCTTATAACACGGACATATTAAACAATACACTGTGTAATCAGAATTACAATTCATGAGTTTTCCAATCTTATGCTTTGTTATTCTTCCCGGTACTCTGAACTCTTTTACTTTTTGGCTATTTCTGCATGCTTTACATTTCATGCAGGGATAAAATCCTGTTACCTGGTCCTTCTTATCTGAAAGAGACACGTTAGTGACAGATTCCTTACCTTAGAATATCCCCAGGCGTCAGGCTGGATCCGGAAAGTTTTTGCGTAGCAGTACCCTTGCGCGTCGGTAGGCGGCGTCGTGCGGCTCCGCGTCCGTCGTCAGCGTCGTGATCGCCGGGATGACGTCGCGGGCAGTACTTAGACGCCGCCCCTGCACGCTGACGTCAGTTCTTCTTTTTTCCGCGCCAGTAAGCGCAGATCCGGGAAGAGCAGTGCCCTAGTCAATTTTTGACTAAATTTTTGGTGATTTTTTCACTGTTTCTTTTCGAGTCATCTCGACTCCTAGGTGTCGGTAGGGATACCCGGCTTCAAGCCATGCGACGTCTGTGGTCGAATGATGTCGATCACAGACCCGCACTTAAGAGTGTCTCTACTGTCTCGGCCGAGACCACGACACGAAGTCGTGCCCTGACTGCAGGGCCTTACACCCGAAGGCTTTGCGAGAGCGGTCTCGAAAGCTCCTCGAGGTCCGGCAGTCGGCTCCGCGCCGCACCAAGCCCCGGTCCCGTGAGAGGTCGAGGGGCCGGTCGCGGGAGCCCCCGCCGGTCGTCGGAGTCCAAGTCTTCGCACTCCTCGGGTAAGTCGAAGCACAAAAAGTCTAAGAAGCATCATCGCTCTAAGACTTCGCTCGCCGGTCTCGCGACTCGGCTGAGGCCCCTGTCGGCACCATCCCCGCGGCCCCGGACGTGCCTGTGGAGCCGCCCCGCATTACCCGTCCTTTCCGGGTTCGGGGCGACTCCGGCCCAAATACAGGAATTCCTGTCGGCCATGGCCTGCCTCTTCGGGCCTCAAGGTCCCTCCGGTGCGCCTTAGGGCCCCGCGGGCCCTGATGGGGTTGCTCCGGCGTCGCCGACGACTCCGGTCCCGGCGTCGCCCGTCCCGCCAGCCTTGATCTCGGCTCCGGCCCCGGCCTCGATCCTGGCTCCGGTGGTACCGCAACCCCGATCGACGCCGGTTGACCTAACCACGCCTCCGCCGGCGCCGATGTCCCCGGTGCCGTTCCGGACGCCGCCCGGGGCTCCGGGCGGCGTCGTTCTCCGGTTCCGGACATGGAGCCGGACCGACGTCGCTCGACGCCGGCCCCGGCGCCGATGAGACCTTGGGTCCCAGATGTCCCTCCTCCTCCATATTTTGAACCTGAGGAGGACCAGGAGAGCTGGGAGGGGTCGGATGACCCTCTCACACAGCAGTGTGACTATGACCAGGACTGGGCAGAGGAACTTGGGGATGCTAGTGGTCTAGACACCTCCCCTGACACTGGCATGCTGTCTCCTCCTTCGGCAACAGAGGAGGGAGAAAATTTCGCAACGCTGTTGCGTAGAGCAGCTGGAGCCTTGCACCTCCAATTGCCTACTGTGGCTGTCAGGACTAACCTCCTGACGGAAGTGCTTCAGCCGGCAGCTACCTCCTCGGAGCCATTGCTGCTGTTTAATGATGCACTGTCTGACGTTCTTTTGGGCACCTGGTCCAAGCCCACCACAGGGGCTCCTGTGGATAGGAACGTGGCCCGACTCCATCACCCTGCTCCGGGCGACCCCTTGTTTCTCTCCCAACATCCTACCCCCGAGAGCTTGGTTGTCCAAGCCTCTGCCTCCCAAACCGCCTTCCCTACCGCCCCTCCGGATAGGGAATCCAAACGCCTGGACCAATTTGGGAAGAAGGCCTTTTCTTCCTCCAGTGCTGGCTTGCGGTCCGTCAACACCGCTTGCCTTTTGAGCCGATATTCCCACTCTCTGTGGGATTCGGTGGCGGCCGTTTTGCCCCAGTGTTCTGAGGAGGTCCAGACACTGCTTACCCGCACCATTGCAGAAGGTAGGGATGCGGCAAAGTACACCATACGTTGTGGCCTTGATACCGCCGACTCGCTGGGCAGATCGCTTGCAACGACGGTGGCGCTGCGTCGCCACGCCTGGCTGAGAACAACTGGTTTCTCGGGTGATGTCCAGAATACACTCATGGACATGCCCTTTGATGGAGTCGGTCTTTTGGTTCCAAAGCAGACCATGCGCTGGAGCGTTTTAAGGACTCACGGGCTACTGCCAAGTCCCTGGGCCTTTCTGCTGTGCGCCCTCCGCTAACCTCTGCTTTTCGCCCCTTCCGTGGCCACAGAAGGGGCGCCCAGTCACGTCCGCTGCCCAGCCACCGGCCCGCGCAGCAAGCGTCTTCGCGTGGCCGAGGACGTGGCTCCCGCCGTGGTGGGTTGGGCAACCAGCGTGCGGGTCAGGCCACCAACTCCGCCCCGTCCGCGGCCTCCAAGCCCTCCTAGTCCTTCCTTTCAGGTGCACAGCACGCCAGTAGGGGGCAGGGTCCGCCATCACCTTCACCACTGGCGTGCTATCACCTCGGACAGGTGGGTCTTGGACATTGTCCGAAGGGGCTACTCCCTCCCTTTCGAGACCACCCCCCCCCAGCCATGCCACCTCAATTCCACTGCATGTCAGGGGATCACTTGGTGCTTCTGCAGAAGGAAGTCATGGCCCTCTTGGCCAAGAGGGCCATCGAGCATGTTCCGACCCCAGAAGTAGAACGTGGTTGCTACTCCCACTACTTTCTGGTGCCCAAAAAGGACAAGGAGGACATGCGTCCTATCTTAGACCTCCGGAACGTCAATCGCTTCCTCCAGAAGGAGAAGTTCAAGTTGCTCACCCTAGCTCAGGTCTTGACTGCCCTCGACCCTGGAGACTGGTTGGTAGCGTTGGACTTGCAGGACGCTTATTTTCACATCCCCGTCCTGCCGGCCCACCGGCGTTACCTGCGGTTCACGGTAGGCCTCGAGCATTTTCAGTTCACCGTGCTCCCTTTTGGCCTTACAAGTGCCCCTCGGGTGTTCACGAAAGTGATGGCGGTGGTCGCAGCTCATCTGCGCCGGGCAGGGGTTCCAGTCTTCCCCTACCTCGTCGACTGGCTGCTGAAGGCGGGCTCGTCCCAGGCAGTCGTCTCCCACCTCCAGACTACGGCCGAACTCCTGCACTCGCTGGGGTTCTCAATCAATGTGCCGAAGTCTCATCTGATTCCTTCTCCACAGCTCCTTTTCATCGGGGCAGTTCTGGACACGACGCAGTTTCGGGCCTATCCTCCCGAACGGCGAGTCCAGGATATTCAGGCTATGATTCCGATCTTTCAGCCTTTATCCTGGGTTTCGGTACGGATGACCCTGAGGCTGCTGGGCCTCATGGCCTCCTGCATCCTGCTGGTCGATCATGCCAGATGGCATATGCGGGCTCTGCAGTGGGACCTGAAGTTCCAGTGGGCGTAGCACCAGGGCAACCTGTCCGATCACGTCCAGATCTCGGAGGGGACTGCAAAACAGTTAAAGTGGTGGCTCTCGAACCAGCAATGGGTCATGGGCAGATCCCTCTCCCTTCCCCAGCCAGAGCACACAGTTGTGACGGACGCGTCCCTTCTGGGATGGGGCGGTCACATGGGAGAGGCGGAGATCAGAGGACTCTGGTCTCCGGCGGAGTCCCGGCTCCATATCAACTTTCTGGAGCTCCGGGCGATCCGACTTGCACTCAAGGCATTCCTTCCCTCTGTCAAAGGGAAGGTAGTGCAGGTGTTCACAGACAACACCACTGCCATGTGGTACTGCAACAAACAAGGCGGGGTGGGGTCGTGGACCCTCTGTCAGGAGGCTCTGCGCCTCTAGACATGGCTGGAACATCAGGGCATGTTCCTGATGGTTCAACACCTGGCAGGTTCCCTGAACGCCAGGGCGGACGAACTCAGCCGCAGGTGCATGATGGATCACGAATGGCGTCTTCACTCGGAGGTGGCGCAAGGACTCTTTCTGCAGTGGGGAGAGCCTTGGTTAGATCTATTCGCCACCGAAGAGAACGCGCAATGTCATCAGTTCTGCGCGTTGGAATTTCCAAGGCGGCACTCGCTCGGCGACGCTTTTCGTCACGAGTGGAGTTGCGGTCTGTTGTACGCCTTTCCGCCTATACCACTTCTACCCAGAGTGTTGAAGAAGATTCGGCGCGACCGGGCCCAAGTCATCCTTGTGGCTCCGGACTGGGCTCGAAGAGTTTGGTATCCCGAGCTACTCAGTATGAGCGTCGATCCCCCGATCCGTCTGCCTCTTCAGGAGGATCTTCTGTCGCAGCAGCAGGGGACGGTCCTCCACCCGAACCTGTCCAGCCTCCACCTGCTTGCGTGGAGATTGAGCAGCGGCAGTTGATTCCTTTCGACTTGCCTCCCGAAGTTTGTGATGTGATTCTGGCAGCCAGGCGTCCCTCCACTAAGGTGGTTTACGCCTGCAGGTGGAACAAGTTTGTGGCATGGTGCACAGCAAAGGCTGTGAATCCCCTCTCTGCCCCTCTTTCTGAGGTTCTTCTGTTCCTTCTTTCTCTGGCCCAACAGGGTTCTGCCCTGGGTACCATCAAGGGCTATCTTTAGGCCGTTCGGCCTTCCTCAGGCTTCCTGATCAGCCCTCCCTTTTCAAGTCCCCTGTTGTTAACAGGTTCCTAAAAGGCATTACACACCTCTTCCCTCCTGTTCCGTTTGTGATGCCTCAGTGGGACTTGAACTTGGTTCTTACCTTTCTCATGTGCGCTCCCTTTGAGCCTCTACATAACTGTCCTCTTCGTCTTCTGACTCTGAAGACAGCCTTTCTGGTGGCCATCACCTCCGCTCGGCGGGTGAGTGAGCTCCAGGCTCTATCATGCAAACCTCCCTTTCTGTCTGTCCATCCAGACAAGGTTGTTCTTAGGACGCGTCCGTCCTTCTTGCCAAAGGTGGTTACTGCCTTCCACATTGGGCAGACCATCACTTTGCCCACCTTCTTTCCGCCTCCGCATCCTTCCAGAGAGGAAGAGAGGCTCCACCGTCTGGACCCAAAACGTGCGCTTTCCTTTTATATCAACCGCACACAACACTTCCGGGTGGATGACCAGCTCTTTGTTGGCTACGTGGGCGCCAAAAAGGTCGGCCGGTGCACAAGAGAAGCATCTCCCGCTGGGTAACCTTGTGTATCAAAGCCTGCTATTCTTTGGCTAAAAAGGAGCCTCCTGTTGGGCTGCATGCCCATTCCACCAGGGCAACGGCTGCTACCACGGCTTTAGGCCGCGGTGTTCCGCTGCAGGATATCTATCAGGCAGCTACGTGGGCCTCGCTGCACACATTTACAAAGCATTACTGCCTTGACAGTCAGGTCCGGAGGTACGGCTTCTTTGGCCGTTCTGTCCTCCGGGACTTCCTTGTCTGATCTTTGTTCGCAGACCCACCACCGGGGTTGGTATTGCTGGGGTATCTATTCTAAGGTAAGGAATCTGTCACTAACGTGTCTCTTTCAGATGCACAAGTTACTAACTTGTGTAACGATATATCTGTAAGAGACAGTAGCTAGTGACAGATTCCTTACCGCCCCACCCATCCTCCCCATTCTGCGAACTGATTTCTAGGGTTAAGGACATCCCTTTCAGGGCCCTAGTATTTTTCAGACACCTATGTCAGCTTCTTGCATGGCTCTGCGTTCCTGGCGCGGAAAGTCGTGTACAGAACTGACGTCAGCGCGCAGGGGCGGCGTCTAAGTACTGCCCGCGACGTCATCCCGGTGATCACGACGACGGACGCGGAGCCGCACGACGCCGCCTACCGACGCGCAAGGGTACTGCTACGCAAAAACTTTCCGGATCCAGCCTGACGCCTGGGGATATTCTAAGGTAAGGAATCTGTCACTAACTACTGTCTCTTACAGATATATCGTTACACAAGTTAGTAACTTGTGCTTTAGGTCCCTTAGTGAAGTGGCTCCTGACTAGCTGATCTTTTAGTGCCGGGCCTCTTCTGTATGTAATCAGAGGACTATGTGGAATTATTGGTCCGATAATATTGTCACCTTTTAAAATCCTCCAATTTTTTCAAAAAATCTGAAATATTTCAGTGGAACCGGTCGTATATTCTGTTATCATTCTGACCGGTCCTTTGGATTCTGATATGGAACCTTGTCCCTCCGGAGAGGCAGTCGGTGAACGAACAGGAAAAAGAAAAAAAATATATATATATATATATATATTTTATATGCAAGCAATAATAACACACTTGGTAAATGCAACAGTTAAATGCATGAATAATAATAATGAATAAACAAGCAGCAAATAATACTGGACGTCCTGCAAGAAATCAGAAAGATATATACACTAAATACATCAAATGATTACTTTGGATGTGCACTCTGACTCACTCACACATCACAAAGAAAACACCTCAAATGACCATAGCCACTGGAACCACGCATCACAATTACACTAGTCGGAAACAAATCACCTCACCTGATCGTTCACTCGACATCCTTGCAAACTCAAGCTGGAGGAGCACGTTAACAGCCAGGCAATAGACTCTCGATCAGGAATCAAATCCAGATTCTTTTTGAGGCAGTACTTCTACTCCACAAATGAGCTCCTAAGCTGGCTGCCAAGATTCTCCAGCTTTATAGTCTCAAAACACACTAGAAGGTTCGAGAGTCTTTCCCTCTGCGCCAAGGAAACTTACTGGAACTGGCCAGTTTCCATGCAAGCATTCCAGGGCAAAAGGAGTTCCCACGTTCCCTCTACATTCTCACATGTTCCAGCCTTTATCTTAACGAAGCTTACGAAAGCGTTCCAGGGTACATTAAACAATCTCTCACAAAACAACCTTGACCTTGATTAACCCAAACAACCTGCAAACACTCTGGGGGCCTGTCTGTGCGCGTAAAAAAGCTCAAGCAAAGCTGAGTCAGAATTTAGGATGACATGAGGTCATGTCAAAGCCAACAGTAAGAACTTCATAATACTTCCCAATGTACAACACAATGCACATTTGTGCACCACTGCCTATAGCATCACATACTTCATCTCTCAATGTACAACACAATGCACATTTGTGCACCACTGCTCATAACACTGCACTTCGAGACCAAAAAGTACATTCCACACCTCTCTCTCTCTCTCATACTTTCAAATGCACATCCCACACTTTCTGTTCTTGGCAAGCTGTTCTACTGTGACAGCTCCCACTTCAAAACTACGAGAAGAAATCTTTAAGAGAAACAAGGCATATGCAGGACGTCTTACATTCATGCTAGGGGAAAATAACACCAAAGTCAATTAAAATGATGATAGTCAAAGGTCATCTCGTGGTGTCAAACCATAAGAGTGCCTCTGGCACTACATTCATGCACCCAGGTGGCTACCTTAGAGGTAGCCTACCTGGTTGCCCACCTGGTTGCCCCAGCCTTTCCTGTGCTCTGGATGCCATTCCACAGCTCCTGTTGCTAAGACAGGAATCTGACCTCCTGCCAGGAGGTGTGAACTCTCCCACGAGTAAGAAACCATGGCCTGCACGGGAAGGAGGCCACACCTCTCTCCCGAACAGGATGGCTAGTTAAGCAGCACATCAAGGCTGTGAGCTACAAAGCCTTTTCCGTCTGTGATATGCAACCAGGCTGCCTCCCAAAGGAGGAAACAGCCCTCCCCCTGCCACCAGGCACATTTGCATCTGTGTAGTTGGGAAAATTATGCAGTCAAGAGCTGTACATCCCCAGAGGGCAAACCACACTGCTAGGGTAGGCTACCTGGTCTGTACAGCTAAGGAAGGTTTCTGCCATTTTTGGAAGTGGTAGAGTAGAGGGTTCTGGGTAGAAAAGGTGACCCCCCGCAGATGTGGTCACCTCAGGGGCAGATTAGCCACTGGGGCTAGTAGCCCATTAGCTACTTGCACCCACACCACTAACCCCCCTAAATCTAGGATTTAAGGGGTACCCCTTGCACCAGAACAAAGGACAAAAGAAGAGACCCAGGTCTGTTACAACAGGAGCTGCACTGCACAAAAGCAAGGCGTGATACTCTGCACCTGTGACAACCTTTCTGGAACTGCATGACTGCGATTCGTCTCGGACCACACACTGGTTCCCCTGACAGAGGTACCCCTTTGAGAGCTAAAGGCAACTCCAGACTCCCCTGGACTAGCAGCACTAGTCTCCTGCACACCACAGGTAAAAACAGCGTACTGGAACCAAAGAATTGCAGGTCATTAGGGCCTCCCAAGGGTTGCACAAAAGTAGATGGTCCATTGCATTGTGGGGAATGTTGTCCTGACCTCCAGCAAATTTCAGGTGTCTACAGTTTTCCCTCCGGATGTCAAAATAACTTTCTGCTGAACTTACTTCTGCCAAGGCTAGTTGGTCACCAGTCCGCAACCATCACCTTTACTCAACACTGCACCTCGAGGGAACACACAAAACCTTCATCTGATGTCAGTAGTGGCTCAGTTGTCAACTTTTTGCACCCGTTTCCCGACCAGTACAGTGTAAGCGGCAAAACCAGCGCCCCTGCAGCTCCGGCTTCAGCGACTAGGACAGCTCTGCACCCGGGCTTCTTGAGCTAGGTCAAATCGAACTGACTGTCGTGGCTTGGTCCTGGGACCCGCATCACCTTTACCCTCCTGGGTTCCACACAACTAGACCTGCAAGCGACCGATTGTCTGTAGTGCTTTTTAGCATTGACCGCAATGATAGTTTTACAGGAGTGTGTTGTACTGATTTAATTTTGCTTCTAAAATCCATATCCGATTTAATTTGTTTAAGTGTCTACATTTATATAAAAATCTGCTTTATTTTTAGGTCTCGCAGACCTAGCGCTGGAGCGCCCATGCGCTCCTCGCTCTGCGAGGCTTATTGTAATCGAAAGATTTCAGAAGGGGACTTGAAGCCCCGCCCAGAATTCCCATTTGCTGGCGTCATCATTTATGGTAAACGCTGGCCTCCGATTGAAAACGAGGCTTTTTTGTTACCGCCCTGTCTCCTTCTCGGACGGCCCATCCGGACTGAATTGTTTGCTTGCGGCATTATACTGTCTCCTTCAATTAGTGGGTAAAGCACTTTTTTTAGGTCTCGGCCTGCACCAGCGCTTGCGCTGGTCTGGCCGAGAGTTTTAGTAAGCGGGTTTTGGAAGTGCAAACCCACTGGCTTTCGGATGGCGACCAGCTTGCGTTCACGATGGCGTGCACGCGCGCAGCTGCCATATGGGTTTCCTATCTCTTCCTCATTTCCTCGTCATGGCTCATTAACTCTCTGGACTCTGATGTTTCAATCGCAGCAGCAGCTCACATTACCAACTGAAGGCCCTGGACTACAGTCACATGAAAAACAACAGCGATTAGCATTGAAATGCAAGCTTTTTTTTGTCTAGTTAGAAATATTGCTTTGGTGGGTTGATTTCACCTTATATCGCTATTTGTTTTATATTGGGAGTCACAGCCTAATAACCAGTATTTTTGTCTCACTCTTTTTTTTTTTTATATTTATTCGCGCAAAGCACAAAGCTATATTTAAGGTTACTTTTTCCGCGTCACTTCTTCACTCTATTTAAACTCCACACCCCCACTCTTATTGTCTCTCTCCTTCTCTCTCTCTCTCCCTCTCTAATTCTCTCTCTCCTTAATTAACTCTCCCCTCTCTATCTTTTTTAGCCTTTCATTCTCTCACCCCTTTATCTGTTTCTCTTTCAAACTCCTTCATTCACTCACTCTCCCCTTCTTTCTCTCTCTCTATCCCGCTCCACTCTTTATTCTATGTACACCCTTTCTCTCTCTTTCTCTCTCACCACCTTCTCTAATTGGGCATTATATCTTCACTCTATCTCTCACTCGGCAACACCACAGCATCACTCAGTGCAACCACAGCATCACTCAGTGCAACCACAGCATCAATCGGAGCCAGCACAGCATCAATCAGAGCCAGCACAGCATCACTCAGCACCAACACAACATCTCTCAACGCCATCACAGCATCACTCCACGCCATCACAGCATCACTCAGTGCAACCACAGCATCACTCAGCGCCACCACAGCATCACTCAGCGCCACCACAGCATCACTCAGCAGCACCACAGCATTACTCCGCAGCACCACAGCATCACTCCGCGCCACCACAGCATCACTCAGCACCACCATAGCTTCACTCAGCGACACCACATCATCACTCAGGGCCAACACTGCATCACTCAGCACCACCACAGGATGACTCAGCACCACCACAGGATGACTCAGCACCACCACAGGATGACTCAGCACCACCACAGGATGACTCATGACTCAGCACCACCACAGGATGACTCAGCACCACCACAGGATGACTCAGCACCACCACAGGATGACTCCGCACCACCACAGGATGACTCCGCACCACCACAGCATCGCTCAGCACCACCACAGCATCGCTCAGCACCACCACAGCACCGCTCAGCATCACCACAGCATCGCTCAGCGCCACCACAGCATCGCTCAGCGCCACCACAGCATCACTCAGCGCCACCACAGCATCACTCAGCGCCACCACAGCATCACTCAGCGCCACCACAGCATCACTCCGCGTCACCACAGCATCACTCAGCGCCACCACAGCATCACTCAGGGCCACCACAGGGCCACCACAGCATCACTCAGGGCCACCACAGGGCCACCACAGCATCGCTCAGGGCCACCACAGCATTGCTCAGGGCCACCACAGCATCGCTCAGGGCCACCACAGCATCGCTCGGGGCCACCACAGCATCGCTCGGGGCCACCACAGCATCGCTCGGGGCCACCACAGCATCGCTCGGGGCCACCACAGCATCGCTCGGGGCCACCACAGCATCGCTCGGCGCCACCACAGCATCGCTCGGCGCCACCACAGCATCGCTCGGCGCCACCACAGCATCGCTCGGCGCCACCACAGCATCGCTCGGCGCCACCACAGCATCGCTCGGCGCCACCACAGCATCGCTCGGCGCCACCACAGCATCACTCAGGGCCACCACAGCATCACTCAGCGCCAAAACAATATCACTCAGCACCACAGCAGTATCACTCAGCAAGACCTGAGTATCATTCAGCATCACCTCAGCATCGTCTCCGCAACAGTCACCACCACTACCACCTCAGCATCACTCAGCACCACCTCAGCCTGCTCTCGGAATCTGGCATCTGTTGATTCTCCCCTAGCGTCTGGCCGCTGCTAGTGTTATAATACAGGTACTAGTTCCCAACCTTCACCCTCCGATTGTTTATGCCCCCTCAAAAAAAAAAGTTTAACAAACAACCATTGCAATAGGCAGAAACAAGTTGCCAGCATTGCAACAACAAAAGAAAACTGAGGACATTTTTTATTGTAAATACTTTTTTAATATGGTCGTTCAGTTTTACATAATGCCTTCTTGGTCATATATAAAGTAACAAAAATGCTTCTGACACTTTTTTATTATAACTTTTCAGCATGCTGCACAGCAGCCGCACTTCTCTACAGCACAGCTTGAAGACATTGGCAAAGTCAATAGCTCTGGCTAAACACTTATAAGGCCCCAAAGGCGAGACCTATTGGCTATGCCAATGCTTGTTTTCCATTCGCGCAATGGTGACAGCTTGTTTAGATCGCGCCGCAGCCAGCGCTGCTCTGTTTAGTGTCCTGTTCCCGCCCTCCAAGCATATGAGATGATTAATTAGTCTTTAATGAGTTTCTCTTGCTGTAGGCACGACGTGCTCTGCTTAGATTTAGCGCGCTTTCTCTTTTGAAGCAGCCGGCATAGGTCTCGTATTTAAATGCTCTCCCTCATCGCTTTTTACGTATTTATTTAACTAGTGTGGCAAGCCCTTGTTGGATTACTGGCAGCCGCACTTTTGTTGTTTAGTTGTAGACCGAGGCATTCCGAGGGCGCCTGGTCCGTGTACTTCCCCCTCCTCTCCCACTTGTTTTATTTTGGTCCTGCATAGTTTGGCGTCCACAGCATGTAAAATATTGAAGTTGAATGCCGCTTTTGAGTTTATATTTTATTTGAAGGTATTTTCTTTAAAACAATTAGTTGTAATCGGAAGCTTTCCGAGGGCGTCTCTTCCGTTCTGTGCACTCTTCCCCCCCCCCCACCTCCTGCTTGTTTGTTTGCTGCCTGCTGAAGGACACAGCTGTACGGCCCTAAATGCTGTCATGGGACAGGCATGTTTGTGAAGACGCTGACAGGCTCCAGATGAGGAAGGCCGAGCGCTGATTCACTGCGATATTGTTACATATTGTGAGGGTGAGTCGGGAAACACGCTTCCTGATATCTTGTGCACACAGCACTGAGTGGGTGAAAGAGGCAGAAAATGACACAAATACTTGGTGGATGAGCTATAAAAGGCAAGTGATGCTCCCCTCCCCCTCAGCTGTGTGCGTTTATGCTAAGCATTTGATGCCGAATAGAATTACATTCTGATTTGATGCTGAATAGAATTACATTCTGATTTGATGCCGAATAGAATTACATTCTGATATGATGCTTTGAACATCAATAATTTCATGCAGACGTACAGTTTGTGACTGGCACACCTGAAAACAAGGACGTTTAAAAGAAAACACAGAGGACTGGGGCACTATTTCTTTGTTGACGTGTAGTCATGTATGCTTAATAAAGGGAGACTTGATGTCTCTATGCCACTAGGATAGCATGTGTACTGAGGTTTCAGGTATAACGCTAGTGCATTCTGGTAATTGTAGTCTTGATTTTTATTTCTGAAACCCATTTGATGAACAAACCTAATGGCAGTGATTTGCAAAACGGAAGCTAAAGGAAAGCATCTGATGGAGACCATAGAAGGCGATACTTACTGACGAATGCACGGGGATAAAATGTTCCTATATAGCTGGTATGTTCGAGAATTTTGCCAACCTATTTGTGTATGTTTTACTCAGAGCACAGTCAACCAAGCCCTTCATCCTGCCAAGGTCAATATAACAAGCACTCCAAAATTCAGTAATAACTGTTTTTTATGCTCCAAGAAGAAATGCATTATGGTGTAAGCCCTGTAAATTAGCAGGTTTATCAAAAACACAGGTTTAGCTTCTCCCCAACTGGGCAGAGGATGAAGCCAGAGTCGTACAACCGCTCGGCTGTTTGTGACTCCTCCCCGCCTCCGTTCCCATGTGGAATTATTGGCCTAACCTGCTAGTTATATAGGATTCCGTTTCTGGCTTCCACCCCCTTGGGGCTGAGCGCATTCTAGTTGATTTTATATTCAGTGCTTACTTCCATTTACATGACACAACCTTCACCGCCCAGTAACAGATGTGCCCTACCTCTGCGCCTCCGCCGTTTTGTAATATGATTTTATTAGGTAATGTTCAAATGTATTTAGGGCGCACTCCATAAAATTAAGCACTGGGCCATGGGCTAATAAAAATATTTCATGCAGCCAGCTACCTCTCTTTTCTACGCATCCGAAAGATGGGTTTTAATCTGAATTTCACATCCACTGGCATATCTTCAAAGTACAGGACCGAGTCCTGACTTTTTATCCTGTAGCACTTTGATGCTGAATCCGGGTAGGCCCAAGCTTGCAGTGGCCAAAGCACAACTACAACTCCCAGAAGTCAAAGTGCTGCTGGTTAGTAAACCAGGACTGGTTTGCAGTGTTTCTGCTAACTTGTGGCCAATTGACAGCTGTTTAGTTGATGCGGCTGCAGGAGTGTAACGCAGGTCTCTGCGACCCAGAGAAATCCTCAAGCCCTCCAGCCCCCCCCTTGAGTCCAAGACCAATGTTTATATGTAGAATATGGGAGACTCAGGGGCCCCTGTGCAGCTGTCCCTATTACAGGACTATATTTTCAGAAAAATGGTTACTGCCATGGGCGGAAACCTTTACAGAAATAGAATATGAAATGTAATTAGTTGTCAAAATGTGGCCTTATATCTTACGAGGTTGTTTTTATATAATGTCACTGCTTCTTATCATGCTTTGGAGATTTATACATAGGGGCAGATTTACAAGGAACTGACGCATCTGCATAGATGCGTCAGTTTCCTTGCGTCAGTGCCGAATGTCCTTGCGCCACCATGGATGCACTGTATTTACAATACAGTGCTCCATGACGCAAGGATTAACAGATACGTCAGAAATGCTGACGCATCTGTTGGCACAAAAGTGACGCATTGCTGGAGTTGCTCATGAAAGTGACGCAACTCCAGCAATGCGCCACAACAGATGGGTGAGTCCCATTCAAAACGCCCTGCGTCATTCCTTACGCCTGGTCTGAGCAGGCGTAGGGATTTTGACGCAGTGAAGGCATAGAGTGACGCACTGAAATCTTGTACATTTCACTGCATCAGTTCTACATGGCTTTTTGCGTGGGAACGCCCACCCTGCATACATTATACATGAGGCAGGTATAATATGACGCAGGGCTTTACAACGTGACGCATCTCCCTAGATGCGTCACGTTGTAAATTTGCTGCATGCTTTCCTGCAACATTGAGTGCACCTTGCGCGCTTTGACTTTCCGAGCAGCCGGCTGCTTCTTTAAATAGGACTCGCATCTACAAGAGTTTGAGCTATTGGCATTGTAAATGACAATGCCTTTTATTTATGTGTTAATTAACAAAACAGATAAATAAAAGGCATTGTCATTTACAATGCCAATAGCTTAAACTCTCGCAATGCGAGACCTATTGCATTGCAAATGCTTGTTATATATTGGTGTCAGATTTCTTTTGTCAATTACCTATTGTCCATGTTGGTACTACTAAATGCTTAACACGGGTTCCTCTAGTAAATCCTGACTGATCTTTGCCACTCTACCAATACTGAGCTAAGGATTTATTATTGTGAATCCAAGGACCATCTTTGGAGTATTGTGAGAGTATTGCATGGTGAAGCCTAACCAGCATCACCACATAGTACTCCACCGTCCTACAATGGCGGCACCAGTGGGATCCTGAACTTGTTTCACAGTACCACTTAGTCATAGGTGATTTTTACATGAGAAATCCACTATTGACTTTAGATTCAAAAATAGTTTTGTTTCAAAACATTTTCCATTTTTTTAAATTGGAATCTCAGGGCCCTGTGTAGATTTCCATTCCAATAGTAAAAGATTTAAAAAGTTAGGAACAAGTTTAAAAGTTTTTTAAAATTTTTAAAAAGGTCCTAACTTTCAGGTAAAAGATTAGGCACAATGGAGTATTGTAAGAATCTTGACCTGTCAGTCATCCCAACGCTGAAGATTAGTGATCTAAGGGTTTTGTGCAAAGCTAGGGGCATTAGCTACAGAGTAACAGCTAGAAAGGAAGACCCCGAAAAGGCCCTCCGCTCATACGAGAAAGAGAAACTAGAGAGGAAGGGCCATTTCTCACCAGAAGACCCTGAAGAGGGTGAGGTTGATGCCCTAGTCAAGATTGAGAAGATGGGAAAGAAGGTGAAGACAAAACTCTCCACCCTTTCCAGACCCCCTTCACCAATTGGAAGTGACAGAAGTCACTCTAGCAGACCCTGTACTGGTAAGGTGATAGTAAGCCTTGAGAAAGAGGTGGATCTCTCAGCAGAGGAGAAGACAATTTGACTTGAGTAAAGGAGACTAGCCCTTGAAGAAAGGAGGGTCAAGATTGGCTAGAAGCCCAAAGATAATGGTGAGAGCAACTTTGACAGGGCAAAAAGATTCCTCCTTTTCCCTTAGATCCTCAAAGGGATTGTGCCTACGTTTAGTGATGGTGATGACATTTACAAATGGTTTGGAGCCTTTGAGAGGGCCTGCAAAATGAAGATGATAGGTCACCAGCACTGGGTCTCTCTACTGTGGGAGTTATTCTTAGTGAAAAGCAGAGATAGACTTCTGACCCTTAATGAGGATATGGACGAGTCCTATCAGCACATGAAGGAGATCTTGATAGAAGGATTTGGACTCACCACAGGGGACAGCAGATTGAAGTGTAGGGACACCCATAAAGGTCAAAACCAGACATGGGTGGACTTTGTTGACTCTTCAGTCAAAGCACTAGAAGGCTGGATAAAAGGCAATGAGATGGACTTTTATGATGGGCTGTATAGTTTAATTATGAAAGAGTATATTTTAACAAACTGTACCTCAGACAAGGTACACTAGCGTCTGGTAGATTCAAAGCTTTCTAGCTGTAGACAGTTGTGCAAGAAAGCTGATGAGTGGGTAAGGGCAAGGACACCCAAGAAAACCCAGGGGAGTGACCTCACGACGGGGGGGGGGGGGGTTTAGGTCCACAAAAGGAAAATGAGGGAGGTAGTAAGCTAGCCAAAGAGACTGCTTCAGGGCCCCATAACCCTAAAATTGAGGCGTTTGAAACTCACACCACATTGGCTACCTACACTTGCAGTAACTGTCTCGAGGTCCTGACGAAGGCAGCCACACCTACTATGAGCATACTAGGCTGAATCATGTCTACCTATGACAACCCATGCACTCTCTGACCGATCTAATTCCACTCTGTCTTAATCTTGGTCGGAGGACACTTGAATAAACAATGTGCATACATCTGAACTAGTTTAATTCAAATCTATCTCCTTTGCTCCTTTCACCACACCGATTTCACATACGGTATTTACAAACAATCCTCTTCCAAACAAACAAAACATCCATGAGCTCCTCCCTCTCAGTGAGGGGGTTAAAGCCCGCACTATGACTAGGTTCGTAGTGCGAGAGGGTTACCCTATGATGAAGGTATGATGAAGCATGCCACCATCGGGTAGGTTAGGGAAACCGTCCTATAAAAGGGACACCCCATTAGCATCAGCTTTTTCCTTTCTTGCAGACCCAGGGTTCCTGTTGTGATGTTCAGTGTCATGCTTGATCTGTTTAATTACCAACACTCATCTCTCTTAAACCGACATAATGCCACGCTTAAACTGACATAGCGCTTTAGTTACTTTTATAATGACTTTTATATATTATAACGTTTTGAATATTTCTTTGCTTGAAACATGCAAGGCTTAAGAAAAGTTTCATGCACAGCTTATTGCATAATTTCTTGCTATTTAATGTTATGCCTTTTAAGAAGTTACCTTTAGGTGTATTCATTTTATGCTTTATGCTATATAACGAATGTTATAAAACAGTTTTTAATATAGAGTTTTATATTTCATTGTTCTGAGAGCATGTTTTTCCCAATAAATTGGATAAATCCCTATGCATGTCTTCACCCCTATTATGTCACAATTCAGATGTACAAGCCAGGGATGACATAAAGTCCTTAAGCCCCGACTCCATCTTGAGCAGGCCAAGACTCAATTTTCTCTATTTGTGCATAATCATTGACATGTCTTACTTTGACTCATGTGGTGTTTTTCCTGATCTTTCCAAGAACCCATGAAACTGTCAAGTCATTCAGACAATGACATCAATAAGGACCTAATGTTCAGACAATGACCTCGATAAGACACCTGATGTGGCATCAGTCTGGAACAAGTGCCTTGTTATCTCTGTCTCAAGGTCAAATAATAATAACAACATATACAGTGTAGTCTAAATTGCCATGCTTTTACCTTGTTTAGAGGAATGCATCTAAGACTAGCATAGTGATGCACACAGGTTCTGCCAGACATTCCTAAGGTTATATCGGAAACTGAAATTCCAATATCAGATTAGATATAGTATAAAAGGCTGCCCAAGCGACCATTTGGGAGGAGAGGTCCTTTGTCCCAGATTATTGCACAGGATACTGCCAGAAGATCTCCAGACTGCCATGGTGCTTCTGCATCATGTTCTGCACTGAACGCTGATACTAAGCCGGGTCTGGGAGAAGAGAAGCTGCTGCTGATGTGTGTTTTCCTTTTGAAGGAACACTTACTCCTAGCTGCTGATAACTATAGTATTTTGCTGTAAACAGGTATGCAGTGCAACGATGCTCCAAAATAAGCTCTAGATCCAAGTTACTGTACTTCATGCTCTCATAGTATAGCACAAAGAAGTAGGGTTTTGGTTGTTAGGTGCTAGATGACATTTCGCAAAATGCATTAGTGCAGTTTTATTATTTGTGTGGTTATTTTAGATGTGCTAAGCAACAGCATGCTGAAATAAACACACTTAAGTATAAAGTGTCTTGTTCGTGTGTGTGTGTGTGTGTGTGTGTGTGATATTGTAAAGAAAAAAAAAAATAGGTTTTTCAAATTACCACTGGATCCCCTTGTAGGAACTGTTGGTAACCTAGAAAGCACGGACACCACATCATCTATATATTGAGTGGGGTTGTGTGGGGGATACAACAACCTGCTTGTTCACATTCAATTTCTGACTTGTTGAACTAAATTTACTCATGACACCCGTGGGCATGAAGGCAAACCTTGTAGAGCTAAGCCAGAGTCTTAGTTTTTGCAACAGAACAGTTGGATTCCACTGTCTTGAGTGCCCAGCTGCGAGTATCCGGGATCCAGCTTTTTGATTTTGGCTCCAACGTCACACTAATCTAGTGTGTAAGCAGAAGCCTAGGCCTTCCTCTTGACATGAGTTAGGTCCTAGACCTGCCCTGTGACCTGTAGGGGTGCACCACTCATTCCTCCATTGCACTGTGTCACATTGTCAGTGAACTACTGTCCCTGTCAAAGATTTAGTGCATAGAGCAGAGGTGGCTCCTGTTTTGTGAATGCCTAGTTGTGGCCAGACCTTTTTATCTGCGTCGTTGGTGTGGAGGCCTACTGGCCCACTAGTGTTAAGTTCCTCCTCAGTGCTTTAAGCTAGATGCTACCGCTAACATACCAAGTGTATGTTGCGTGTTTGTGGCCTGCATGGCGCATGCATTATGTATATGATGGAGCCAGAGTAATGAAGGCCTGTGGTATCCATTGTGATAATTATTTTATTTTATTTATAAAGCGCACTAGTGCCCATGAGTGTATTGGCATTAAAGAACTATCATGGACGAACTGTAACCCTGCTGGAAGATATTGGTTGGAAAACAGCCAGGTTTTGAACACTTTCCTAAAGTAAATAAGGTTGGTCTGAGATTGTATATACAGAGGAAGACTGTTCCACAATTTTCCAGGGGAAAAGTGAAACTCCTACCACCCCATGATGTCCTTTTAAATGTAGGCATTATCAAACTTTCAGTGAAAGTGAAGTGTAGCGTTCTATGAGGGACATACCACTAGAATCTGAGCTTAATATATTCCAGACGACAGTCGTGAAGAGCCTTATGGGCAATGCACAAGGCCTTAAAAGCAATCCGTTTCTTTACGGCGAACCAGTGACATTTATATAGTGCCTGGCATGCTGACTGAAACTTCGGAATGCTCAGGAAAAGGCGCGCAACTGCATTTTGAAGGTTCTGAAGTTTATTTATTAGTTGCGGTTGAATGTTGATATTTAGAGCTTTGAAATAGTCAATTCTTCATAACACTAAGGCAACTACTACTGTTTAAAGCAGCTAGAAAGGGATGCAGGGAAAATGTTCTATAATATTCTCAGAATATAAAAGCAAGATGAAGCGACTTGATTAATTTGGTCTGAGAAAGTCAGCTTATCATTGAACATCACTCCTAAATTCTTTACCTTTCTAGAGGAAGATGGAGGGACCAAAAACATGTGTTATTGCCACACTGAGTGGGTAGCAGTATGGACCACTTGGGGAAAGCCAAGACTCAACATGTTTTCCACTAAGTGTTCAGTGTCTTCATCATCCGAGGCTTCTGAGTGAAAGTTAAAATCCTCAAATATAGTGAAATTGTCAGAAATAGACCAGATTCCTACAAGGAAATGAGCAGCGCCAGACTAGAGTCCTAGTTCAGTGCTGAATGGCACTGGACTTGTGCTTTGCACAAGATGGAAGTGAAGTTGCTTTCACAAACATTGGAAGTGTATTGCGGACATTACTGAAGCTGTAGGGAGGAGACCAGTCTTCTTTAACGATTCCTTTGAGCCTTTCACTGAGAGCACCTGCTGTTTAGTCTTCCTGTAGCACTGCCTTTGGTGGTTGCTGGCGATGAATGGTGGGACTGCAGTCTGTTGTTTAATGTATTCCTGTATAGGATGTTTTTATAGCACAGCCCTTGCTAAAAGGAAGCAGAGCACTGTACATGGTCCAAGACCAGTATAAAGTTAATGAGTAATTGGAGAGGAAGCTGTGCAGTGAACGGGTAATGCATTGTGATATAGTGTTCCTTATAGAGGTGAGTCTTCAACACTCTCCTAAATTAGAGCAGCATTAAGGTGATCCTGATGGAAAGGGTGATGTTGTTCCACATGCTGGGTGCATAGATGGTAAAGACCTGCAGTCTTGTTTAAAAAAAAAAAGATATATATATATACCATACTTAGTCTGCAGTCTAATAGGGTCCTGGCTGGAGGAGTGCCGAGAACCGCCAAAGATAGGGAGCTTCTCTGCATGGTAAAAGGAGGTACCGGTCGTGATGACTTTGTAAATGATGTTGCTGGTTTTGTAGATTGTTGCGGCCCTGCAAGGGTAGCCAGTGGATTTCCATCTGGATGGTGGTGATGTAATCATATTTCTTCAGGCTTTGGATGGGACCTCCTATGGTGTGCCTAATACCCTAAGAGAGGCCAGTGTGGAGTCTGGGAGTATGGCATTACCACCATCCAGTTACAACAGTATGAGGGCTTGAACAGCAGTTCTCAAGTCGTTTTCTTGAAAAAACTGTTTCACTTTCTTGAGAAGAGAGCACAAGTACCAGATCACAGTTATTTTTTTGTTTTTTCTTTCTTTTAGCAATGTGCTTCTTGCAAGTGGTGTTGGTGTCCAGGGTCAATCAAAGTGACTTGGCATTCTGTGAAAGTTGGGGTTCGAAGCCACCAGAATTCTGGTAATTGAGCCAGGTTTGTGCTGTATCTTGTTTTTTGTTCTTGGCAAATACCAGGAGTTCTGTCTTGGTTGGGTTGTGCTTCAGGTAGGCACTGGACATCCAGTTGTGGATGATGTGCAAACAGTATTTGAGGCATTGGATGCCTGAGGCAGAGGAAGCTTTCAAGTAGAGCTGTATATCATTGGCATATTAGTGAAACTTGATGCTATTATCTAGAGTAGAGTCCCAATGACTCCATGTAAAGGTTGAAGATGACAGGAGACAGTATGGGAGCCTGGGGGACTCCACAAGTGATAGAGATTGTTTGTGATCTGAAGACGACCATGCAAACAAACTGGTGTCAGTTGGAAAGGTAAGAGGTGAACCAGTGAAAGACGTTGCTGGTAAATCGCATTTGAGGCTCCAGGTTGCATATGAGGGTAGGATGGACAACTATGGTGGTCGAAGGCAACTGGCGAGTCCAGCAATATCACAGGCAAGGATCATCTTTGCAGGGCATAGTCTACGATGTGTAAGTTAGTGATCTCTCTAATGCAGACTAATCTGAAGCCAAACTAGTAGTGTGATGGTTAGCATTGATGTGATCTTGGAGTTGAATACAATGATCTTGCCAATAAATGGTAGGTAGGAGATGGGCCGGTAATTGGCAAGGTCATCAAGGTCTAATGTAGGTTTCTTTAGGAGTGAGAGAATCTGCCCCTCTTGAGAGCTTCTGCGAAGATGCATTGAGAAAGGGAGGCTTTGATAATGGTAAGTAGTGGTAAGAAAGCACCCCCAGAGAGCTTTTATGAAGGACGATGGTAAGACATCATCTTCGTAAAAAGTGGCTTTGAGGGAGTTGAATATGCCAGCAAGATCTGGGAGGGATAGGGTTTTAAAGATTACCCATTGCAGGATTCTACAGATTGGGTGGGTGTAAGAGGTGAACCAGGCTAGGAGTTATTGATGTGTTGTCAGATCATCAATGAAGGAAATACAGAAGTGGTTGATGCCATTGCACTTTTCTGTGTAGTGAGAACTAGGTGGGTCCAGTGTGTGTGGGGGGGTTATGCATTGCTTGATTGTCTTGAACAGCATTCTGCTTCTGTTGGTGGCTTTGTTGATGGTGGTGCTATAGTACTTTGTTTCGGCTATTGTGATGAGCGGTCTATGTGTTTTGTGGAGGTAATTCAGTATCAAGAAGTCCTCTGGTGTTTTATTTTTTTTCTCCATTTTTGTCCTGTCTGCATAAGGGTTTGTTTATTGTCAGGGAAGTTGTCTAGTATTTAAAAGCTATTCTATGGCAGGCCCAGAGGCGAGGATTAGGCTTTTCCTTTCTTTGCTTTATTTCAACAGCAGCCTTTTTTCAAACAACAAGGCATTAAAACAAACTACATTTCCCATGGCACAGTGGGAAAACCAAAGAGAAAAACAGTCTGTCCAATCAGGATGCCCCTGCATGTATAACGGTCCCTGCTGATGCTCCTTCCTCTTTCTTCGCTGTTCCAGCAGCACTCAGATAAGTTCCTCTCTGTTGCCCTTATTGTGCGATGTTCTCTATATTTTTGGTGTTTGATTGGTCAAATTCAGGCTTGCGGCTTAACCGCACCTTTTGCCATGTGTTATGCCTTCTTTGTATGAAATGCCTGTTTAATCGGTCTTTCTTTCAGGGACCGCGGGAGCCTCCACTGCTCGTTTTTTCCTGATGGACGCTCGTGCGCGGTGCGGTCAGCCGACCACTATGGGGCCCCGCGCATTACAGGCAACGTGCTCAGTGCGTCTCTACCCCCCGCTCCCCCGGCGCGCTTCTCTTTCACTGTGTTTAGTGAAGCGCGGCCGGAGGAGGTAACTGACACAGGGGAAGTTTAATGAGCGATTGGAAGCAAACACCTGTTTGGCTATTTTTAGCATTTCCTAATGCCTGAAAACGATCATTGGGCACATATATTAATAACGTTTCCTAATGATTGAAAAGCGAGCGCCTGCCTGGAGACAGACACCTGTACTCTGGTAAGAGAAAGAAGCTTAACACACTAGTGGGACCGTCCCAGGCAGAATATTGATTCCCTAGAGAATAACAGGGTGGAAGTCCCCCAACTGCACACCTATACACCATCATGGCAGCAGACCTATTAGACCCAGTTGACCTGCTGCACCCGCGTTCTGCGGAATGGTTCCCAGCCTCCAAGGTTGCATCCTATATAGCTAGCAGGCTTGGGAAACCCCTGGATAAGGAGGTGAGGAACTGCCTGAAGACAAAATGCCCTCGGCCGTCTTTGGACGGGAAAGTGGTTCTAACCCCGGAGATAGACGCGAAAATGGCCAACTTCGTCCGTGACCCCAAAAAGGGCATTGACAGGTCCTGGCGGTCCTGTCAAGATAAACTATTGGATATAGCAGGACCCCTGGCCAAAATAATGGATATGGCAGAGGACAAGAAGGCATCCGGTACGCTGATCTGCTCCGAAGCCTTGTCTAGCGGGGCTCAGCAGGCAGTAATCTTTTTGGGGAACATCAACTGCGCGATTCCTACCGGACAGCGCAGATCCTTCTTAATCAAGATCGACCCCAAACTAGGGGATCTCTCAACATCAGAGGCAGGCACAGTGGCCCAGGGCTACCTTTTCAGGGACCCGTTTATTCGGGAACTGGTGAAATTTGTTAACACATTCAATTCTCTAGATAAGGCTCAAACCTCCATTAAAAGAATATTTAACCCCCGTGTTTATGCCAATGCCGGCCGAAGAAGGGGGCGCTCGTCCGGCCGCTTTCAGCAGCAAGCCTCCAGAGGAGAGCCCAGCCGGGCCCAGTATCAAGACTCCAGTAAGTTTGGAAACTTCTACCAAACCAGGACATACGCCCGTCGCAGAGGTGGCAGGGGCGGCCACAGGGGCCACAGCAACTACAACAATTCACAAGGTTAGAACTCAAAGTGTAGAAGCCCTACGGCTTGGAGGTCGTTTGGCAATATTCTTGCAGAACTGGGAATCCCTGTCTTCAGACACCTGGGTCCTTCAAACAGTCCAAGGGTTTCACATAGAGTTCTATGGGACCCCTGCCCAGAGTCACAGCCCCAGGCCTCTGATCTTCCCACGGGATCAGCAAACCCTGATCGAGTTAGAGATAGCAGATCTCTTGGAGAAGGGAGCTATGGTCCCCACGTCCAGACATCCCAATGGGTTCCTCAGCAATCTCTTCTTGGTAGAGATGAGGGACGGAGGCCAGCATCCGGTGATCAACCTAAAGGAGTTCAATGGATGGCTCCTATATCGTCACTTCAAAATGGAGGGCAGTCACCTCCTCAGAGATCTTCTGCGGAGGTCAGACTGGATGGTCCGTCTAGATTTGAAGGATGCCTATCTGGCCGTGCTGATTTTCCCGCCTCACAGATGTTTTCTGCTATTGCAGTGGAAGTCCCAGGTGTTTGAATTCACCTCCCTTCCTTTCGGACTCTCGTCCGCCCCTTGGTGTTTCACCAAACTGATGAGACCCGTAGCAGAATTCTTACGGGCACGAGGCGACAACATTCTCCTCCTGAACCAATGCCCTCAAACTCTAGCCCTCCAGTTGCAGATGGCCGTAGACCTACTGAAGTCACTGGGTTTCGTGATCAACACGCACAAGTCCACTCTGACCCCGACTCAATCCACTCAATTTCTAGGATTTCTAGTCAACTCGATAGAGGCGCCCCTCAGTCTCCCTCCTCAGAAGTTGTCCAAAATCAGACATGAACTACGGAGAACCCTGACCAAAGCTCAGATTACCCCAAGGCAACTGGCCCGCACAGTTGGGCTGCTCTCGGCTTCCATTCAAGCGATTTTTCCAGGACCCCTCCATTACCAGGCACTACAACGCCTAAAAATAATGCATCTCCGGAAAGGCCTCTCCAATTCCCAACTGGTCCTGCTCTCAGAGGAGGCAATGGAAGAGATCAGGTGGTGGATCTCCCATATGGAGGCATGGAACGGCAGGGCAATTTTCTGCTCCCAACCGGATCTACATCTCCTGAGAGATCCCCAGGGCAATCCTCACCCCTTGATAATGGCGGGTTCCCTCAGGCTAATGGCTTGGAGGAGTACCGGGAATGATGGAAAGTCCCGCAAATTTCAGTGGAGGCTGCCGCTCTCCTCGCCAAGGCCTTGGCGGATAGCACCACCAGACGATACAGATTGGCGTGGTCTAGATGGGTATGTTGGTGTCTCCAACAGCAAATGGATCCCGTGGGGGCGGAGGTTGTGCACATCCTAAATTTATGGGCGAACATGGCCTCACAGGGCTTAGCCTACAGGTCCATTAACACCTTAAGATCGGCAATCTCGGTGGGACACCTTCCCATAGATGGCCACCCGGTATAAGAACATCTTCTGGTATGCAAACTCCTTAGGGGGATTAGATTATCACTCCCTCCAGAGCCTAGATACTCCGTGTTATGGGATGTGAATAAGGTCCTTAATCTATTCACATCCTGGACTTCGAATAGATATTTGTCTAGAAAACAACTGTCAGCTAAATTAGTGATGCTGCTTTGCCTCATATCCTGTCGCAGGGTCTCTGACGTGCGGGTTTTGGATATTACAGGTAGGATTTTTTCTCCAGAAGGAGTAACGTTTAATATTTCTCGTAGAACGAAATGCAATTCTAGAGTGGTGTCCTACCCAGGGTTTCAGGGAGTGCCAAAATTGTGTGGTCTGGACCCTGAAAATGTACGAGGCGGTCACAGACGAGCTTCGCCCCCATGGGGAGAGACAGCTGTTGATTGCTTTGACCAAACCTCACAGAGCGGTTTCCTCCCCTACGATTTCCAGATGGATTAAATGGGTAATCAAGAAGCAGGGATTGATACCTCTCAGTTTGGCGCCCACTCAGTCAGAGGAGCCATGGCCTCTAAGGCTTCCTCCCTGGGAGCTCGTTTAGAGGATATCCTCAATGCAGCAGACTGGTCTTCCGATTCCACGTTTAAACGGTTTTACTTCATACTGGTATCATCTCTGGCAACCGTAGTGGTGAACCAGCTTTAAACTAGCCTAATCCTCGCCTCCGGGTCCTGCCATAGAATGAACAATTTCCTAGCTATCGTAACGGAAAGTTTCAATTCTATTAAGGACACAGAGGTGAGGAGTAGCCCACCCATTTAGCCAAGGACTGGCTCCCACCCATAGTAAGAGTTGGATCTCAAGGTTATAAGAGTGCAAATATGGTTTCACGTAACTTAAACCTAATCATCCTGATTGTTAATGTTTGTAAAATGTTTATCGAATATTTGTGATGCCATTGATAAAGATGTTCTATGACTGAAGTGACGGATTGGCATACGTAGGAGAGAGTATCTCAAATTTCTCTTTATACATTTTTACAGGATCAGAGTCAACTAAACAGGAGTAACGTTCACATGGAGAAGCTGTGTTCGCAGGAAGAAAGAGGAAGAAGGAGCGTCTGCAGGGACAGTAATACATGCAGGGGCATCCTGATAAAACAGACTGTTTTCTCTTTGGTTTTCCCATTGTGCCATGGGTAATGTAATTTGTTTTAATGCCTTGTTGTTTGAAAAAAGGCTGCTGTTGAAATAAAGCGAAGAAAGGAAAAGCCTAATCCTCGCCTCCGTGTCCTTAATAGAATTGAAACTTTCCGTTACGATAACTAGGAAATTTTTCCTTGTCACTGGTGATATGGGATTTTTTTGTGAGAAAAGCAACCGTTTGGCTTAGAAAAAGTTATAGAGTCCACTCAACCACTATTTTTAATATGTATTAAAATCCAAATCAATGGTGAAGTTGAATTTTCGATAAATATACAAGGAAAGTGACTTTTAGAAAGTTATACATTTCCTGCTTGAATCTCCAGTAGGCTTATTAGCATGGGCTGCCCTCCCTGCCAGTGCTTCATCCATTAGTATGTGTCAAACTGCTCCTAGGGCAAGAACAAAGGCTTAGGCCCTTTGGCAGTAAGACATACATGTAAGAAACGGAGCTCACCTTATCAAGGGAAGAACCATTTGGAGGGGTCCAGGATATCCAGTAACTTGAAAGAGACCAGAATCAGGCCTGCTGAGTTATAGTTTAGACCTCGGGAAGAGTGGCCGCTCGATGCTATCATACACTATATCCATCCTGACTCCAGTTACAGTGGACGAAAAATGAGTCCCAGAACAAGTTTAGTGTGAACAGGTAGGATGAGACTGCTCATTTTCATGGATGCATCCCTGGGCGGGCCTCAAGCCTCCTGCAGGCGGTGAAATGTTCTGATTATGGTGCACTGTGGAGTAGTTTGCAGTAAGGTAAACAGGATGTGCTGTAAAATGGGGAAGGTGTACTAGATCAACACCGTCTACCCAATACTGAGGAGATGTTGGCTTTTATTAATGTTGCTGAAATTTTAAGCGCACTAGATCTCATGTCTTCATACCACCAAATTGCATTCTATGAGGACTCAAAACCACATCCTTCATTACAACCGAGAGGGCCATATTGTTATACAAGGATGCCACTTGGATTATCTGCTTCCACTGTATATCAGAGTGTATTGTACAAGGCCTTTAAAAACTTGCATAATGTGGTATATTTTCAGGGTGTTATGATTTTCGGAAAAAAATAAAGAAAGAACACAATGATACTCTTTAAGGTTCTTACGGTTTTAAAAAACAATGGGTTGGCTATAACTAATGGAAAATAATAGTTAGAGGTAAAATCTGTAGATTATTTGTGGCATTGTATAAGTACAGCTAAAACTGCACCAAAGAAGAGTTTAATAAAAAGCAATAGATGAGACTCCCAAGCCAAAGGATGAAGACCACCTCAGTTTCACATCATTTAAGGTCACACAATAAGAGGAATCAACACGCCAAATATATCTGTAAGCACTTGACCAAACCCAGGTGCTATTCTTTTAAGACTAATTTCACTCATCTCCTTTATTTCACCTAAATGATACATGCTTGGAAAAACTAACATAAGATAGCTAGAACTTATCCTGTTAGTTTGAATGTTAACATAAGCTGTTTTACCAAGGACATGAGAAATGCCCCTAAATATAGGGTCATTGTTCAACATATAATCTCTACCAATTATATCATTATAACTGCACTTGTACCACTCATTTCTGAAGTTTTTCACTCATCAACTTTGTCATGGATCATACAAATAACTTCTTCTTCTCATTAATTCTACGTCTATGATGTATCTTTGAATTTCTAAATCTCTTCTCCGCTTCTTCCTGTAATTAAATCTCTTTGCTTCTGCAGCATTTCTAATAATTTTCACTCTCCTTTCATTAAGTTCTCTAAAACAACCGCAAGCGAGAGTACTGGACAATTGTCATTGAAGGGATTGTTTTGTCTGTGACTACTTGCTTGCTTAAGCCTGCGGGCGTTTCTTATGTAGTGCTGATACTTCCTGAGATCCATTTGGATATGTATTTTGAAAACTCAATAAAGTCTGTTTAAAAAAGAAAAAAATTAAGTTCTCTAAAACAAATTAGCTTGCACACACTCTTCTTGTTACTGTTGTCAAATCCTTGTTGAAGTAGTATAATAAGTCTATTATTTTTATTAGTCTTGATTTCAGGCATTTCATCAAAAGGCAATTCATTGTCCACCAGTAGATCCTGTCCCACTAAAATTGCTAAATAAACACGACAAAATATGGCAAGCTTAGAGGAAGTTGAAGGTAGGTCACCCCTTCTGTAATGGAAGCTGGCAAAGAAGTACATTTAAAACAAATGGTAGCTTCCATTAGCCACTGAAAATCAATAAACAGAATTACTTTCCTTAAAATTCCCAACAAAAACATTTCTATGATTTAATCTATCCTTTGTAGCATTACTATGGTGAAAATTATTTTTATGTTCAGAAGTATATCCAACAGGAGTGTACAGACTTACTAAAACACCAATTGCGGTTAACAGAATAACGGAATTACTTTCCTTAAAATTCCAAACAGAAGCATATCTATGATTTAAATTATGTTTTGTAGCATTACTATATGTAAACCATTTTTTTCTTCAAAAGCATATCCAACAGGAGTGTACAGACTTACTAATACACAAATTTTGGTTAACAGATTAGCAGAATTACTTTACTCAAAATGCCCTTTGATCTACTCTATCTTTTGTAGCATTACTATGATGTAAATAATTTTTATCTTCAGAAGCATATCCAACAGGAGTGTACAGATGTCCTAGTATGCTAATTAAAACAAATAAAATGAGGATCATAAAAAATATTTTTAGAGCCGAGCAGAATTTGTTGCAAGTAGCCATCATCTTTAATTAAAACTTTGAAAAACAAAAACTAAACTTCTAAACACAATGCAAAAATAAATTCTTCAAAAATGTTAGACATTCTGGTGAAAGTATTTTCACTTCTCAAAAAGAGTTGATGTAAGCAGATAAGGGGTATATAATTCAGTGGTTCTGTTCATTAAGTTCAATGTGGACACAAAACTACTATCTTCAGCTGGATATCTAAGGATCCAAATTATTCTTCTCTAAAGCGGGCAACTGGAACACTTTGAGTTTCTCTTGGTGTTTTTAAGGTTGAGTTTTTGATGTTTGATTTTCTTGTTATTCCTTTTCTTGTTGTTGTTGTTCTTCTCATCATTATTCTTCACCTTAAATTCTTTGCTCACTCCCCACTGATCAACCTAGTAAACTCCAGCTTGACTGTGAATTAGTGGTTTGTGTCACCACTTCATGTGCAGTCTTTACTCGCTCCTTATGAGATGCGCATATACAATGTGGCAAACCTCCACAATTTACAGCAGTACTCATCACCAAGATCACCTGATGAGGTATTTTCCGTTGAGGGTCTAGAAAGCTTTTACTAACATGCTTCATCACCACTCCCCTGCCACCAAGTGATAGGCCGTGTCAGGGTTCTTCACTTGCTGAAGGTGTAGCCAAATTTACCTGGTGAGAGATGGAGCGTACCAGATCAGTCAAACTCTTGTATAAATCCAAGACCAAAACATCCATAATATTCACAAATGCAGCTGAAGGAATACTAGGAATCCTCATAGCATGAACCATTAAGACGTCATGAGGAGACAAGTCTGTAGTCTTGCTGGGTGTGCTCCTCATACTCAACAGAACTAAGGGAAGAGTATCTGGCCATTTCAGCACTGTTGATGCACACACTTCAGCTGATTTTGCTTTCAGGGTATCTTTGGCCCTCTTTACAATTCCTGATGTTTCTAGATGATATCCACAATGGAATTTCTGCTCCATTTTCAGTGCCATGCAAAGAACCTTCATGACCTTATTTTTAAACACCTATCTCATTGTAAAGATGTTGGCAAACCAAATCTAGGGATCAATAACTTTAATAAAACCTTGGCTGCTATGTGAACATCCGATCTCCTGGTTGGGTAGGCATCCACCCACCTACTGAACAGACAAACTGCCATTAGAATATAACTTAAAACCATTGAATAGGGGCATTTCAACAAAATCTATTTGCAATGTTGTGAAGAGACCTTCTAATTTCTCTATGTGACTCAAGGTCACTTTATTCCTTTTGCCGGTGTTTATTGGCTTGCAGGTAACACACCTCTGACATATTGTCTCTGAGACTGGTCTAAAATGGGGATTAAACCAATATCTCTAGAAGATTGAAAACATACCATCACGTCCCACATGTGTAGGCCTGTGAATGTATCTAGCCATCTGCAACATCATAGAATCAGATACTGGAACTCTCTGATTGCTTGACAACCAGAACTCACATCTATCTTTTGAACATACTGCTTTTTCCCATGGTTTCTTTTTATCCTCTGCCACCTCATTTTGCAGCTCCCTCAACTGCTCAAGCGATTGAGTTGACATAGACAAGAAACTATTGTAATTTTCCATTACACATTCAGATGCTTCATTTTTTCCCAATGTACCAGATGCAAAATCACAGTATTTTTTTGGCCCAGATATACGACTGCGTGAATATGCGACTCGCAATTTGCACGAAATAGCGAGTCGCATTTTGCGACTCGCAAAAAGCAATGTACGTACCCAACCGGTCCCCAATTTGCGAGTCGCAAATGACTCGCATCACAATTTAGCTAGGATGCAAATTGTGACTCGCTAAGCGCATGCAGATAGCCTTCGCGGTGGAACAGCCAGTTTAGCGTGCGCAAATACCGTATGCGGCAGAAAAGGGTATTTTGCATGTGCAAATAGCGACCGCGATTATAAAAAAAAGCAAAAACACTTCCTGGGAGAGCAGAAGGACCCCAAAACAAGATCCCTGGAGAATCCTGAACAAAATTGACAGCACATGTTGAGGTGCAGCAGCACAGTCCAACACTGCAAGCCAGCTAACCAAAGAAAACCAAGATGTCCAGCAAATCCAGTGAGAAGGCAGGGAAGGAGCGGCTGCGCAAACATAAATTCTCAGAGAAGGAACTGGACATACTAGTTGAAGAATGCTGCAACAACCACGAGCAGCTTTTCGGGCGGTCATCACATACTGTCCCAGAATCTGAGAAAAGGAAAATCTGGAGAGAGATTCAGCTGCGCATAAATGCCCTGGGTGTGACTGACCGGTCCCTGGACGACCTAAAGAAAAGGTGGTACAACCTGCGCTCCAGGGCCAAGGAGAGGGTGGCAGCACGGCTGCGTGAAGTACAAGGAACAGGAGGAGGCCCATCCAATGTTTCAGAACCTTCAACAGCAGAGGCAATGGTGGAAAGTACCCTGGAGAGAGAGGCAGTAGTGGGATTTGGGACCCTCAACACATCTCAACCACCACCAGCCCCTGGTAAGTGTGAAATGGGTGCTGTATTAGTATGTCAACCAATAGCCTGATCACCACATGCATGCCCAGAACCAACTGCATCTACATGCTCCATCTACATGATCCAAAAGTCAGTTGGTGCATTATGGGAAATGTAGTACGTGGCATAAACAGTGCAGTTAGGGACTGACATAAGTAAAGAACATAGTACCACCACTGAGATAGTGACTCAGATTTTGTTTCTTTATTTCCCCTTTTTGTAACCTAGATACACCTCTGGAAGGAGAGCCAAGGGCAGATGATAGTGATGCACAGCAGGAGCAGGTCCAGATGAAGGAAGGGCAGGATGAGGGAACAGCAATTGAGCCAAATACTTCAATTTCCAGGGAAGTGCTGCATACAGGTCATCACAGGCTCCAGCAACACAGCAGCAAGCACCATCCTAGCGCACTCTGGGCACCAGGATCCGGGTTCTGCGTCCGACACAGCAGTCAGTAAGGCGGCTTCAAGCTAGGATGCACACTCCCTCCCATACTGGAGCAGCCACTAAGGTGGCATTTGGTGGCCTGGAGCAAGTCATGTTGAAGGTTCAGTGCCTGCAACAAAAACAGATCAGGCTGATCAATTCAAAGCTGAGCCAGGGGTTCCTTAACATCACAAAACAAATGGCTGAAAACCAGTCCCGCATTGAGGGAAAATTTGATGCCCTTACAGGGGCAATTGGGCAGCTGTGCACAGAGTTGGCTGAGGAGAGAGGGCAGCAGAGGAGAATGGAGCGCAGCCGGGCACACAGAATGGACTCATTGACCAGGGCAATCGGTAGGCTGGCAACAGCAACAACACAGCACACCAAGCGCACCCTTGCTCTGCAGATAGAAATGGGCCACTGCAGTGGTGACATTGCAAGAGGGCTGCAACAAATAACGGCTGCAGTGGAGGCAATCCAAACAAACATGATTGCCATTGGAGGAGCCACAGAGACAGCAGACAGCGAGGTGTCCAGCCGCAGCAGTGTCTCTACTGCAGAAACACCTATGCAGTGGCGAAGAGGCAGTCGCCAGCCACAAATCCCACGTGCCAGATCCCCACATGCTGGACGTAGAGGCAAAAAAGGAGTTTTGACACATATGTTCCTGTTTGCTTATTGTTGGTGGTGCAGTAACCACATGACATTCATACTTTCAGTTGGTTATGTGTATTGAGATGGACAGGTTGTCCAGCATTGTTTATTAACATGCCCTTCAAATAAAGGAAAACTCAAATTGTTAAGTTCACATTTTGTAGTGCCATTTGTTGTGTGTAAAGTGTCAATGGTTATGACGTACCTTGAAAAATAATGTCTGGCTATGTGGTCCCTGCGCCTTCTCCCCTCTACTGCTGCACTTCCCTCTCTTGGCTGTTGGGCTGTTGAGCCAGGGTCTTCATCTCCCGAGTCTGAATCAGACACCTCCTTGGGCAAGCCACGCCTGCAGGCAATGTTGTGGAGCATGGCACAGGTTGCAACAGTTTTGCAGACTGTCTAAGGCGCATACTGCAAGGCTCCACCACTCTTGTGAAGACACCGGAATCGTGATTTTAGGTTGCCAAATGTGCGCTCAATGACTGACTTGGTGCGTCTATGTGCCCTGTTGTATCGCCTTTCAGATGCCTTGTTGGGAAATGGGTACGGTGTGAGGATCCATGTACGCAGGGCATAGCACTGTCACCTGGGGGGAGATTCATGATGGTGAGACAACATGCAGACAGACATTAAGGTGCAAATACATTTCACTGTGGGCATGAAGATTCAGTACCTAGTAGGTATCCTTCATCAAAGTCACCTCTTTCTAATTTCTGGTATATGCCACTGTGTCTGAAGATGTATGAGTCATGGGTGCTTCCAGGATATTTGGCAACGATGTCTGTGATGATGTTGTTTGCATCACAGACAACTTGGATGTTGAGGTAATGTGTGCTTTTTCTATTAAGGAATATGTTTTCTATGCGTGAGGGGGTACATATGGGCACATGGATCCCATCTATGCACCCTATGACCTGTGGAAACCTTGATATTCTATAAAATTGCATTTTTGTATTTTCAAGTTCCTCATCATTCCTGGGCAGGTAGATGTGCTGATGGATGTGGTGTAGCATGGCATCTAGGAAATTGTGTAAGAAACGCGAAAGCGCACTCGGCGACACACCTCCGTCCACTTCAATGACATCTTGGTAGCTACCAGTGGCCAATAGGTGGAGGGAGCAGAACACCTGCACATGTGTGGGCATTGCGTTGCTGCACATGGTTCTGCTTTCCAATTGTGGCTTCAAGTTGTCTATGAGGTCTAGGATGACAGTGCTACTCAGCCTGTATTGCTCATAAATCTCTTCCTCTGTCTTCTCAAACAATGTCAGCCTGACTGTGAAAATCCTCTCTTGTCGCCGCCTCCTCTGCTGAGCAGCCAGTATCCGCATCCTCCTTGCTATCACGTACAGGGCACCCATTGTGGAAAGATTTCAGATGCATTCTGGGCCTGTTTACCACCTGGTTCTGATTAGTGGTAAATTGCATGCGCAAATGGGCCAATTTGCGACTATTCGCTATTGCGAATGGTCTGTAAATTGTAATTTGGGACTCACAAATTGCGAGTCGCTATTTTCAGAACGCAAACAGCAGTCGCATTTTTTGTGAGTCGGTATTCATTCGCATTGCAATTTTGGAATTTGCAAGTGCCTTTCGTACATTGCGTACGTACATTTTTGCATGCACAAATCTTTTTGCGACCGATTTTGCACTCGCAAAATGATCGTACATCTGCCCCTTTGACTGCAAAATGATTTCCACTTGAAACTATATAATCTCCACTCTTGTGTGCAGCAGTTTTCTTTAAGAGTTGTAGAGCCTCTAATAAATCCAGAATTCTGGTAGAGGCTTCTAACCACAGATTGCTCACGTTATGAATATTCCCCAGGCATCAGACAAGATTCTGAAACTTTTGAGCAGTACCTCTGCACAGCTGTAGGTGGCACTGTGCAGCTCTGCATGGACTCTGTTATGCTCTGGAAATTACATGCGGGCCCATATAGGTGGCACTCCCACGCCCTGGCATCAGTTCCTTTCCTCGCCACCAGAAACAGATGCGGAGCTACCTTTTGTCTCTTAGAGACTTTTTTCCTAACTAAATTGTACAGTGTGCAATGGAAATGTCACATCCCAAGACAACCGGTTCAACCCGTGTAAGGACTGTTGTAAACAAATGTCTGTGACAGATCCTCATCAGGTTTGTGTGTCGTGCCTGGGGTTGAGTCACAACTCTAAGGCCTACAGTGACTTCACGTCAATGAACCAAAAGGCTGTTATACGGTTCCTACAAATATACCAGGACTGTGTATTTGACCAACATGAACTTCATAGTACAGAGACTTATTCCACATATACCAGCAATAAGTGTTTGTGCGTTACGGCTAGCCCATAGTCCCACATCCAACCCCGAAACCAACCAGGGTTACAGATGTTATTGGCAACCTTGAATATGACACTCTGATGCCCAAGGAATCCGTGGAAACCGATCTAACCCTTTTGTTTGGTCACTTTTGCATGCCCAAGGTAAATACAAGAAAGATGCGACAGTGCATTTTCAAACATTTATTGAAATGATCGTATTCTTTCAAAGAGAGCATGAGCTGTGATTATTAGAAAGTTGAGATGTTACTGTAATCAGCATTATTAGAATGGTTAACAATATGAACAATTCAACCATGTTAATTGTTGCTAATGTTTGCTTACTCCTATCTGTATCTAATCCTACACTGAAGAGAGCGTAGTGGGAGTACCCTTCTTCCAGATCTATTGGGATAGCATAACGCCCATACCTTGGTCTTCGGTGTCAGAAAGCTGGTTGCATTGCGCAGGTTATCTTCCTTAGCAGGATGGAGGTCAGAGTCGGCAGGGCTGCATCTCCGTAAGACCCTAACTAACTACAGACTACGGGGTGTCAATGCCTATCAGAGATGCACATACAGCACATTCATGCATTAGCAGAAAGTGTAGCAGAAGGCACCACGAGAAAGAGATGTCAACTTAAGGAGTTGAATCCAAAACAGGGGTGGCTCCTCGATCTGAGCGGAGGAGCGTCACCCCAGAAGCACTTGAGCTGAAAAATAAAATGGTTAATAAAGTTTATTTATTACCAAGATACAGTACGTGGTGTGCGGCCGCTAGTTAAAAGGAAACTGATTCCAAATGCTGTCAAGTCTTGACGAATGAATCGTACCTTACTCAGCATAGGAATTAATCGGATCCAGCAACTGTATCTTCTCACGAAGGGGTTGCCACTTAATGGACGAAAGAGACTACGCCACATTCATTGGGGACTTAGAATGGATATTGTACATTGAATCAACACATCCCTCAACGCGGCTGCACTGCTGTGAGGTGGCCCTTTAATTTTGTTGCATACTGTCCTGATGAAGATCTGCATGCTAGGACCCAATCTACCTCTTGCACTAGTCTGGTCGAAAAGTCGACAAGAACTATTTAGCCTGGATTGAATATTGATACCCTGTGGGGGGTGGTCGATCTATCTGGACACCACCCCCTTCTGGCTCAGGAAGAATTAACTGCCTACATACATCCACCAAGCAGGCTTCTTGGCTTTGGCTAAATTGGATTCCCTCATTGCCATAGCCACTGAACTATGATAATTTGTGCACTAAATAGTGAAGAAATCTTCCCCCCTTTTTTACTTTTCTCTCTTATCACTGCGCACATGGGCACTTCTAAGAACACTTTTCTCTCACTCTCTGTGGAGCAAACCGTTGTATAATGAATTTGATGTTTCTTTCTACTAAATGGATTATAAATGAATCTTTTGATATATAAATAATATACTTTGATTATAGAACTCAACATTGAGTGTGATTTATTCATTCTGTTGTCCTTGTTCTTCGCTCACTTTCATTTCAAATCAATTGTTGCATCTTATGTTAATTACGTACCAGCAGAACCATACTGTTTTACGTACCACACAGGAGCGGCTCCTCCATGTGGGCGTCGGAGCGTCGTCCCACTGCTTTCTCGCAGTGCGAGAAGCAGAAACGTAAAATGGTATAAATACCATTTTACGTTTCTGCTTCTCGCTCTGCGAGAAAGCAGAAGAAGGGCATGCCTGGTTGGGGGCGGGCAGGTGGGGCGGGTCGGGGAGCAGTGGCTAGCCCAATGTTATGGGAGCTGACTGTTTGGTCGGCCCCAGGGCCGACCAAACCAGTCATAGCACTCTCCGTTTTCTTCATGTAGGCTGCTGCGCAGCCTGCATGAAGAAAACGGCCTCCCCATAGAAGCCTGTAAGGATGAAGTCCTAGCCAATCACAACGCTGCCATTGCAGGGTTGTGATTGGCTTAGGGGAAGAGAGGGAGGCTGCCTGCTTCTGCTTCCTGTGAGCAGAGAGCAGGAGGCGCGACGCTGTAGTCCGGCACTGGAGGCGAAAGTACGTTTTTTTTATATATACATTTTATTAAATTAACCCCCCACCCCCTCCCCACGTGACCCCCCCCGCTACTCCCCCAGCCAGACATGCACATTTTAAAATTCTCTGGCCTAGCTGTCTTTTTCAGCTGAGTTAGAGAAAGAGCAGGCCCCCAGAGCTCTGAGGAGGGCTGAGAGAGCCTGCTCTATCCAATCCTGGCTCTGCTCTCATGCTGTGAGAGCAGCACCAGGATTGGGTAGTGCAGTTTCCTGGTTCCGGATAAGACACCCGAGGGAGGAGGACATCGCGCTGCAAGCAAGAAAGGTACGTCAATTTTATATCATAAACATTTTTTGTGCCCCCTGCCGCACCACCCTCTGTACATGCCAGCCGCCACTGATCCAAAATGGAAACTAAATGCAACAAGGCCATATGAGACCATGAGATGCAGTTATAGGTCGCCAAGCATCAGAAGATTCCATGTGGTGAACTGTCCAGTTCCAAGGTTCGTTTTCAGCCTAGAAGTTGCAGGAATCGATCCTGAGTTCGCTCATCATCACGCGCTATATATTTGGGTAAGTCACAGAAAAACCATTAAAAAAATCCAAGCGGGACTCAGCCACTTTCGGCAGCTCTCGTACATATGAGAAGGCGCAAGAGTGTCTCCGTGCCTCTCTCGCTCCCAAAGTCGGTTGGCATCAGAGCCCATGTCACAACTTGTCCAGGCAAAACCTGAGCTTCCGGGGCCATCTGCGATACTGAGGCAGATCCAAGAGTTCCATGAGACCATGCTCCAAATCTTCAGATCCCTTCCAACTTTCTCTGGCGTGGCTGCAAACCACCTGAAGCCGAGAGGGCTTCCACCTCAGATACAGAGGGCTGGCTTGCCCTCTGTCCCAGTTGGACCCACCAAAGCAGACCCTAAGTCTTCTCAAGCACCCAAACAAACTCCTCCAGCTCCATGACCCAACAGGTTTCCAGACCATCAACCCAGATTCCATAGACTCAGGTGGATGAGGCTCCTATTGTGCTCCCCAACTCAATAGTCACTGCTATGACCTCAATCGGTGATACGTCCTTTTCTGCCAAACCACAGAATTCTGCCTTGGATTTCTGCCCAAGGCAGGTCCCACATTTAACCTTCCTTGTTTGAGACCGATTCCAATAATGACTATGATGGAGGTGATGAAATTGGCCAGCCCAACCATAATGACAACTAGTATGATGACCTCCAGGATGTGAGTGGCTTTGACGCATCTCCTGATTATGGACTCATCTCACCTCCTGGTTCTGCCACTGTGGAAAGTGACTACTTTGCCATGGTCATGCAGAGGGCAGATAAAGTTCTTGACCTCTAGCTCCCCACCACAGAAGTCAAATCTATTATGGTATAACAGAAGTCCTCCAGCCTGGGCAGACAAGTACTGAGCCCCTGCTGCCTTTCAATAAGGCAAACCTTGTTCTGGCCTCTCAGTAAATCGCGAAATTTGAGATGCCACTGCTGTGCCCCAGGTGACCCTGCATTTTTGACTCGGCGCCCCTCTCCTCGGAGCGATGTAGAGCATGCTTCCACTAGTCAGACAAACCCTAACACTTTCCAGACTACTCTCCCGGATAGGGGTCCAAAAGAGTGGAAACCTTCAGAAAAGGGGTATTTTCCTCTAACAGTCTGGCCCTTTGGTCCGTTAATGCTAGCTGTCTGCTTGGTCGATATTCCCACTCCCTCTGGGATTTGGTCACTCAAATCCTCCCAGGTATGCTGGAAGGCCTTCACCCCATACTGACCCAGGCCATTCAGGATGGCCAGTACGCTGACAAACTTACGATTTGCTGTGGGCTTGACACCATGGACTCCATCGGGTGAATTATTGGCACTAGCGTTGTTGTGCATCACCATGCCTGGCTGCAGTTGACAGGCTTTTTGGGTGATGTCCAATCATCCCTTTTGGACATGCCCTTTGATGGGACCCGTCTATTTAAGGATAAGCAGACTCCAGCTTGAGAGGTTCAAAAAGAGGAGGGCAATAGCACGCTACTTGGACCTGTCTGCTGCGCCACACCAACTACTTCAATTTTTGGCTTTTTTGGAGGCTTTGGCAGAGGTACGCCATACAGACAGCAGCTTCAGACTCAATAGGGTATGAAGCCTTTTCCTGGCTGAAGCACTGGCAACCACTAACCCCATGATCGGGGACATGCGCCAGTCAGTTCACTGCCCCACTCCCTGTGGTCCACCTGCCAAGTCCCTTTAGCACACACTTAGTGGAGCACAGCCACCCAGTTGGTGGCAGGATGCAATGGTTGACAAACTATAACATAATTCAAAAACCAAAGGAGAGAGAAAGGTTTGATAAGGAGGACTCCAAGACGTCAGAGGATATGGTTGCAGGTTTATTCAAGGAGATATGTCTCACCATGAAGGGGCTCTGGAGCAACTGCTTACAATCAGAATGCAGTGCTCTCATGACCTCATCACACATTCTAAGATCTGGACATTCTGAGCCAAGGCTCACATTACCACACATCTCCCTTTTTACAAAACAAAGTATGAAACAACAAATTTATACAAAGTATAAAACAGCATAATCATTTTAAACATAAAACTTTAAACATAGTACCCATACCCCTTACCAAAAAAAACAAAAGTGAGCAAAAGCAAAGATAAGAAAGAAAAGAAGAAAAAAAAACAAGAGAGAAAAGAGAGAGAAAGAAGGAAGAAAAGAGAAAGGGAAAAAAAAATGTGGAGAGAAGAAAAGAAGAACAAAGTTAAACAAAGTCATTCAATATTTTAGGTCGTACAGGAATGCGAGAACTCTTCCTGATGGTCACATTATTTCTTGAAAGCTCTTTGAAAGGCAAAGAGGAACGTTGTGATAAGTATTTACCAAAGTTGCTAGACAAACCATCATGAGGAACAGGTGCCACACGAGACATACCCCACCAATTTCCATCAGAAAGTTTAACAGAATTCTTCCCTAGTTCACAGACTTGAACTGGATTTTTGAATTTGGACAGGCCTTTGCTAACAAGAATTGGATTCTTCACACGTACCCAGTCACCTATTTTCAATCTGGTTACCCTTTTGGAACTGGGAATACTTTTAGTATATGGAATAGAACCTAACACACAAAAGGGTATACTGGAACTACTCCTGGTCCCCTAGAGATTAACAAAAACATCAAAATAGGAGTAATTCCTGGGAAGGATTACTGCTAGATATGGTGAGGAAAAAAGGAAGCAATTCCTTTTTTTTATAAAAAACCCTCACCCACCAACCTAGTTGGTGGCATGCTTCATCATCGGGTTCCCACCCGAGGGGCCGAGTGCCTCTCGGGTGTGCTGCGATGCCTGAATTACAGCGGAGCAGGTTTTTTTTGTGCAAAGTGAGTGGAGAGTGATAGTAAATTTTAAAATTGTCTATATGACTCCTGAAGTGAGCCATCGCTATCAATCACTTGGGAATTCCACCGGATTTCACAAACTGTAGGAACAAGGATTCAACTCTTTTGGGTCACTAGGAACTGGTCTTCTCCCCTCCGCTTGAAACAATGGATCCTAACTGAAAATCCACCAACATATGGCCTCACACAAACATGAAAAGTCCCACCTAAGAGAAATACGAGAGTACTTTAGGCTAACCCACAGTACAAAAGAGATAGTTGTGTAATCCACAATATGAAACCGATAATGCCCCACTTGAGACAAATACGAGCATCTATAAGCTAACCCACAAAACAATGAGGCATCTACCAACATGAATAGCGGTAATGCCCCCTCCCGAGATATTCAGTAGCAATATAAACCAACTGTTACGATTTAGCCATTTTGTGGAATTTACTCCTAACACAGCCCCCTGTTTTATCCTTGAGCAAAAATGATTGGCACTTTGAATCACGCCATTTCCACTTAACACTTTTTTCAAAATGATTGCAGCTCCACCGATAAATGGGTGAGATACACGGGTGCACTATAGAACCAACTATTATTGGTTAGGCATTTTGTGGGATTTACTCATAACATGGCCCCTTTGATTCCGTGGACGTAAAATTATTGACACTTCGAATTAGACAATTCTCAATTTATTACATATTTCTCCATCAAAACGATTGCAGCCCCACCTAATAATGGTTAGGAAAGGGTTAACCGTGCAACAAGGACGTGGCACTCTTCCGACGTCACGACGCTCCTCGTGATGACATATACGGAAGTCATCCTCCGGCACCGGCTTTTTGAGTCGCCGAGTATGTGGCATTCGTCGGGATCCCAAGCCGGGAGTAAGCAGGTGCCAGAAGCGGGCACTGATCCTTGACGTAGTAAGTGGGCTCTCTCTCTTTTTCCTCCTACACGCGAATCGATCATCAAAGAGGTACTTTTTTTTCAACATCTCAAAAATGTCCCTTTTTTAGGGTGTGACTATAGGCAACGCCCCCCCTTAGGATCCATGGGGCCCAATATATTTGTGTTTCACGTAAGCTCTCTCCGCCATTGTTTGATTTCATTTAAATACTACGGCACACATTTTTTTTTATTCTACCTATAGATATTATTAATGGATCATATTTTTTTCCTCCTGGATTACTGATGAGGTAGAGATCTCACCACAATTGGTTTATCTCCCTGGATGGAGGATTAAGGCAATTCGCACTAATGTCTCCACGATAATTTGACCACACACTGAGTGTCACGAGTGTGGCTATAAGTGTGGGTATAAGCATGCGATTGAGTCAGACTTTTATGCCTGAATGACCCACAACACAGGTTAGATGACATGGGTGGTGTATAAAATTGCAGATCCTGGCATGTGGATCCTTTTTATTACGCATGATGAACCTAAACTGTGATTACTGCAATGGAATGCATGAGTGACCTGTATGAATTTCCCGTTTATCACATCGTCTTTTTATTTTCCAGAACGAATCGTGTTAACAGAACCGTAAGTTATGCGGTTCACAAAGCACTAGGGGTGTGCACCTTAGCGAGTGCACACACTTGTTTTCACTGGTCCTGAAGAAAGCCTTGGGACTGCGCATTAGAAGGCTGAAACATGTAGACCTCATCACGTTTTACACCATGGATGCCTGTGAACGATAAAGTCACAAAAGACATCCTCCTATGCTTTTTAACCTTGTCCTATGACCCCACCAATAAAATTTCTTCAGGAGTCATATAGACAATTTTAAAATTCACTATCACTCTCCACTCACTTTGCACAAAAAACCCCCGCTCCACTGTAATTCAGGCGTCGCAGCACACCCGAGAGGCACTCGGCCCCTCGGGTGGGAACCCAATGATGAAGCATGCCACCAACTAGGTTGGTGGGTGAGGGTTTTTATAAAAAAAAAAAAAGGAATTGCTTCCTTTTTTCTCACCATATCTAGCAGTAATCCTTCCCAGGAATTACTCCTATTTTGATGTTTTTATTAAACTATAACATCAGACAGGTGGGTCCTACAAATTGCACTGAAGGGTTATGCCCTACCCTTCCTGTATGCTCCACTGCACCTTCCACCACCCCAAATGACTGACGGAGGGCCAGCTGTCTCTTTTATGGCAGGAAGTGGCCAAAGGGGCTATCAAGAAGGTATTGGCATCAGGAGTGACTCGTGGTTGTTACTCCTGCTACTTCCTGGTGCCAAAGAAGAGAGGAGGCTTTCGTCCTATTTTAGACCTCTCAACGCCTTAGTCCGTAAGGACAAATTCACAATGCTCACCCTGGCCCAGGTCTTGTCTGCCCCTCGACCCTGGAGACTGGAAGCAGGCGTTGGATCTGCAGGACACCCATTACCATACACTTATGCTAAAGACCCACAGGTGTTATCTGTGGTTCGAGGTGGGACAGGAGCATTTTCATTTTGCTGTGCTCGCCTTTGTTCTGACGAGTGCCCCTCGGGTGTTCACAAAAGTGATGGAGGTGATGGCATCCCATCTTTGGAGGTCAGGGGTCCCATTCCTTCCCCGCCTCAATAACTTGCTGTGGAAGGTGGGCTTGCCCCAGGCAGTTGCCAACCACCTCCAGACTACGGTGAACCTTTTGTCACCCCTGGGGTTCACTATCAATGTCACACCTGACTCATTCTCAGATGCTCCAATTTATGAGCGTCATTCTGAACACGGTTTGGTTTTGTGCCTTTTTCCCCGAAAGAAGAGTCCAGGACACTCAGGCTTTGATACTAATCTTTCAGCCTCTATCCTGGGTTTTAGTGAGATTGACTCAGAGGCTGCTGGTCAAAAGACACACAATTGATGGACGGAATCCACAACAAATCAAAACATTCACCCCCAGTCAAGAGATCTGGGTTGAATCCATCAGTCTTTTGCTCACCATGCCACCCCAGTTTAGACTTGGCCATATGCAAATCAGTCTTGCCCCTGTGCCTCATGGGAACAGTCCAGCCTGAACTGCCAAGCCAGGCCCTCCCTGGACCGGAAACAAGCATCCTAGGACCGGTTTCGGGGTTTCACCCCTCATCGGCCAGGATAGCTTGAATCCAGTGGCACAGTGAGCCCGGGACCCACGTCTGAGCATACCCGGCGCACTTAGGACGAGGAAGCAAAAGACACACAATTGATGGATGGAATGCAGAACAAATCAAAACATTCACCCCCAGTCAAGAGATCTCGGTTAAATCCATCATTCTTTTGCTCAGTCTTGACCCTGTGCCTCATGGGAACAGTCCAGCCCGAACTGCCAAGCCAGGCTCTCCCTGGACCGGAAACAAGCATCCTAGGACCGGTTTCAGGGTTTCACCCCTCATCAGCCTGGATAGCTTGAATCCAGTGGCACAGTGAGCCAGGGACCCACGTCTGGTCATACCCGGCGTATTTAGGGCGAGGAAGCAAAAGACGCACAATTGATGGACGGAATGCAGAACAAATCAAAACATTCACCCCCAGTCAAGAGATCTGGGTTAAATCCATCATTCTTTTGCTCACCATGCCACCCCAGTTTAGACCTGGCCATATACAAATCAGCCTTGACCCTGTGCCTCATCGACCTGGCCTGGCAGTTCGGGCTGGACTGTTCCCATTGAGCACAGGGTCAAGACTGATTTGCACATTGCTCGGTTCAAACTGGAATGGCATGGTGAGCAAAAAAACAATAGATTTAGGAACAGATCTCTGTACTGGGGTGAATGTATGAAATTGTTCTGCATTCTGTCCATCAATTGTTGTATTTTCATTTGTCACCACAAGTGGGACGGGTATGCCCAGACGTGGGTCCCGTGCTCTCCATGCCACTGGAGTCAAGCAATCCTGGCTGATGAGGGGTGAAACCCCGAAACCGGTCCTAGGATGCTTGTTTCCCATCCAGGGAGGACCTGGCCTGGCAGTTCGGGCAGGACTGTTCCCATTGGGCACAGGGTCAAGACTGATTTGCATATGGCTGGGTACAAACTGGAATGGCACGGTGAGCAAAAAAACGATGGATTTAGGCCCAGATCTCTGTACTGGGGTGAATGTATGACATTGTTCTGCATTCTGTCCATCAATTGTTGTTTTTGTGATGGTCTCCTTCATCCTGCTGGTCAAGCACACCAGGTGGCATATGCGGGCTCTGCAGTGGGACGTGAAGTCTGTGGGCCCAACATCAAGGGAACCTCTCCGCCTACGTCCAAACTTCAGAGAATACAGCAAAGGATCTGCAATAGGGGGTGTTACGATTGTGTCATCGGCAGACCACTCTCCCTCCCCCACCCAGAGCTGACAGTGGGCCTGGTGCATCACATCTGGGCTGGGGCGACCACCTGGGAGAGTTGTACATCAGAGGACTCTGGTCTCTGCCGTAGTACCGGCTCCATATTAACCTCCAGGAGCTGAGGGCCTGCTGCTTGGCACTGAAAGCCTTTCTTCCATCCATCAGGGGGAGGCTGCAACAGGTGCTTACAGGCAACGCTATTGCTACATGGTATTGCACAATCAGGATGGAGTCAGATTCTGGGCCCTGTGCCAGGATACTTTACTCCTTTGGAAATGGCTAGACCATCAAGGGATTTTCCTGGTGGTGGGCCACGTGGTAGAATCTTTCAATGCCAAGGAGGACAAGCAGTTATACCCGGAGGTGGCACAAAGTCTCTTCCACACATGGGGAGAACCTTGGCTTGAACTATTTGCCTCCACTGAGAACACACAATGCCAGAAGTTGGGGTTTCTGTGTTGAAGTTTCTAACATGCCTTTTGCTAGGAAACGTGTTCCTCCATGGGTGGAACTCGGGACCCCTGTAGGCCTTCCTGCTAATATATCTTCTGCCCTGAGTTCTGAAGAAGATCAGGACCGACCAGGCCCAAGTCATCCTCATTTCTCCGTATGAGTCACAAAGAGTATATTATGCAGAACTCCTGGGCTTCAGCATCTGTCCTCTGACAGGCCGCCCCTCTGGGATGACAAGCTGTAGCAGCAACAGGCAGGGTTCTGCACCTGGACCTTCTCATTATCCATCTTCATGCGTGGAGATTGAACGGAAACAGCAGAATTCCTTTGACCTTCCTCCGGAGGTGGTTGATGTTATCCAGGCAGTCAGACGTCCTTGACAAAAACTGTATACGCCTGTTGATGGGTCAAATTTGTGGATTGATGTAATGCACACCAGAAAGACCCCCTTCAGGCTAAGTTACCTAATATTTTGTTGTTTGCTTTGTCCCTCACCCTGCAAGGCTTCACTCTGGACATAGTTTGAGGGTACCTTTTGGGTCTTTCAACTTTTTTATGGTTGCCAGACCAGCCCTTATTATTTAAACCACCAGTTGTGATGCTTTTTTTGAAAGACCTACAGCGCCAGTTTCCTCCCTCCTTTTGTCATGCCGCAGTGCGACTTCAACTTGGTCCTCACATATTTGATGTGCACTCCCTTTGAACAGTTTCACAGCTGTCCTTTGCAGCTTCTTGCCCTCAAAACGTTATTCCTTGTTTCCATCTCATTAGTGCGGTGAGTGAGTCAGCTTCAGGCTCTGTGTTAACCCGCCACACACTACCTTCTTCCCAGTAAAAATGGTTCTGTGGACGCGAACATACTTCTTCCTAAAAGTTGTGATGCTGTTCTGCATCAGCCAAACCATCCCCCTGCAGGTGTTCTATGCTTAGCCTCACCCTCTAAGGAGGAGGAGAGACTCCATCACTTGGACTCCAAAAGAGTGCTGAGCTTTTACATCAATCGTTCCAGAGATCACTGGGGAGGGGGGACCACCCATGGACTTCTTTTGGAGGTAATCAGGGGTTGCAGCTGTAACCTCTAGCTTGCTCCCTGCTACTCCTGGCACTTACTTTGTGACACCTGGCCTCAGAGGTCTTTGTGAGGCAAGGCCACGCAGAAACAGACCATCTCCCATTGGACTGTGCTCTGTATCAAGATCTGCTAAGCACTGACCAAAAAGCAGTCGCCAGAAGGACTGCAAACCCATTCTACCAGGGCCAAAGCTGCTATCACTATGTTGGCACGCAGAGTTCCTGTCCTGAACATTTGCCAAGTGGCTATGTGGGAGTCACTACATACATTTACGAAGCACTACTGTCTGTACAGCCAGGTTCGCAGAGAAGGGTATTTTGGCTACTCTGTCCTGCAGTATTTTTTAGTCAGGCCAAATTCACTGACCCACCTCCTAATAGGTACTAGTTTAGTATCTGTTTAAAAGGTGAGGAATCTACCATTAGAAGCCTCTTTCAGAAGAACAAGTTAATTGCCTTCGGTAACGCTCTTTCTGATAGAGACTCTATCTAACCGAAAAATACTAGCCGTCCTTTCCATCCTCCCAATTCTGTAAATTTGACTAAATTCACTATTAAGATCCCAAGTTTAGGAACTTGCACACTGGTCAAAGCAAATTTGCTGCTGGGGCCCTGCATCTTATGGTATGGATGGACTCGAAAGCAACTGACATCAGCGTTTGGGAGTGGTACCTATATGAGCCCCACACCTCATTTCTAGACCGAAACGGTGTCTGTGTGGAGCCACACAGCAGCACCTACAGGCACATAGAGGTATTTCCCAAAGGTTTACGGATCCAGTTTGATGCCTGGGGAATATTCAAACAGTGAGGAATCTGCAGTTAGATAGAGTCTCTATTAGGAAGAGTGCTCCTTAAGGCAACTTGCTCATTTAGGAATCTGCACACTGGTCAAAGTCAATTTGCTGTGAGGCTCTGCGCCTGAGGGCGCCGATGGCCTCAAAAGCAATTGACAGTGTGTGGGAGTGGGGCCTATATGGGCCCTGCACATCATTTCTGGAGCAGAATTTCGGCCTTGCGGAGCCACACGTGCCACCTACCAATGCACAGAGGTACAACTCAAAAGTTTACCAATCCAATCTGATGCCTCTGGAATATTCAAAATGGGAGGAATCTGTGATTAGATAGTCAACCAGAAAGAGCATTCCCAAAATTTAGTAAGTTGTTCTTCATGGCTTGCTTCTGATGGGGGTGCCAACAGATGATAAGAAGCCCCTTTGTGGCCACAATTAATCAAAATCATGGACCTTTCCAAAACCGTATCAACTATCTGCATAAATTGTAACACTCAATCCAATGGCTGCGCAGCATGCTCTTGTAATTGCCATCAATTCTGCCACTTGTGCTGAAGTTACCTTACACAAGTATGATGCTTCCACAATATATGCTTTTGTACAAACTACATATGCTGCTTGCAGAGTTTCATAATAATGTCTCAGACAACATCCAGCCACAAATAAAATAAAATCAGCCAATTTGAGTACATCTTGAATATACAGTCTTGGTTTTAGTGCACAATTCTGTCACATCAATGCAATCATGGTCACCTTCATCGATTTCGTCAGCAGCCTCCTTCATGGCAATGGCAGAAGAGGTGCAGGATTAATTGTATTGCAGCATTTGATTGAAATGTTCTCTGCCGACAGAATAATCTGCTCATACGTAGTCATGCAACTGTAAGGTGCTGTAAACAGGTATGAGTCAGCAATGTCTCACCTGAATGTGGAACCAGGACAATAAGTGTGTCACTAACTTCTCACTTTGTACTTTGCACTTTGTACTTTATCAAAGAAGTAGCCACAACGCTCTCCATGCACCCTGGGAGTATGGAGGCCACTCTATATAGTGTAGCAAAATAAAATATGCAGTGGGCTGTTCCACCACCCCCTTGCTGCTGTGTGAGAAAGAGTGTACCCTTCTCTTTCATGACAATATGAATACAAATTGTTCTCATAATTTGACATTCCTAAAACTGGGGTGCTTCACCCGCTATGTCTGAGCTCCAGGGAGGCTTGTATACACTCATTGTCCCAGGGCTCACATTACTGGGAGTTAGCCTATGTAAAACCTTTGCAATCAGAGAAAATTTTGCAATCTACTGACAACAGTAGCCAACCAACCCTAGAAACATTCTAATTTCTCTCTCTGTGATGTTCGGGATTCATTTTCAGAATTGCAGAAATACGTTCTTTGGACACCTTTCTTACTCCCTTCTCAATTTGGTATCCCATATAAATCACTTCCTCATGATAATACTGTAATTTTGCAAGGGATACATCATGCCCAATTTGGCTAGATGATTTAACACAGTAATTGTGCCAAGTCTACAGCCCTCTCTCATTTTAGCTGTGACCTACAGATCATCAATGTATTGGACAAGCACTAAATCACAGGAAATTAGACTTCAGATCCCTCTTTAGGATTTGGGAATTGATTGAAAGACCCTCTGTATACCCTTGAGTGATTCTACACCAAACCAGCGTTCTATTGTGGAATCTGATTGTGTAAAGATATTGACTATCCTCATGAAGAGTGACTGAGTAAAATCTTTGACTCAAATCTACCACTATAAACCATTTGGCTTGCGTAGAAATCTGGAACAATATCACTGCAGGATTCTGTACCATGGGACAACAAGGAATCACTGTGTCATTAATTTTGTGCAGTTCCTGTACAATCCTCCATTTTCCACTAGGCTTCTTAATTTCCATGAGCTACCTAATACTTCTTTTAAAAAGCCTTGCTCAATAATTTTATTGTCGGGTAGTTAAGATGGGGCCCTTTTATTAATTTTAATTGTTAAATAAGTTTTTAGAATGTTTTATGGACAATTAACTAAATAAACTTGTTTTCTACCTACCTACCAATAATTTTATTAATAACAGGTGAAATCCCCTGCTTAATGAGTAAGCTTGTTTTGAGGAGTACTAAGAAACATTGCATTCAGTGATACAGTGATCTGCACTTTTGATCAATCCAATTTCTTTTCCTGAAAAATCCCAAACCTCCTTGTTCATCATATGTATTTATTCTGGAGATACCTTTCCTCTGTGAAACTTGGAAGCATACTAACTCTTGTGATTTTATCTTGAATTCAGAATTCTCATTCTTTGAATAATGACACCATCCGGTAAACAGTTAATTATGCAATTGAGGTTATTTAGTAGGTCTTGTCCTAACAGGTTAACTGGAGTGGTCTCACTGATTATAAGTTCATGGTCCTTTACAATAGAACCAATTTTTACTGGAACATTAACTGATAACTTACTAGTTACTTGTTTATTTGAAATGCCTATATCATTGACTTCTTTTCCTGAGAGAGGTAGATGGGGAACCTCCACTCTCTAACCGTGGTGCGGGTTGCACCTTCATCGGTCAAAAATGATACTGGATGGCCATTCACTTCTCCGTCTATGAGAAGGCCATTCTGGTCTACATCTAGGACTGCACCAAACATGCCATTCTCCTGCCTCCTCATGCACCATCATTGTTCTAAACTCGGTCCTGTGCAGGAGGCAAATTGTGGAAAATCATCATTAATCACTGAAAGATTTTGCTGAAATCTAAAACTATGTTGGAATCCCTACATATGATTCTGCTTGGGCTGTTGCATAACTGAAGCTGAAGGCATATACCCATTGAACTGTCTTGGATTATGCATGTTTTGCACACAAGCTGGTAGGGTCGGCACAGTTGAATGTATCGCCCCATTCTGTGACATCTAATTCATGTTATGCTCCATTTAGGGAATTCTTTGTGACTCACTCTGAAATCTATTTGGATTAAACCTACAATTCTGTTTCTAAAGACCATTTTCTCAAAAATTATGGCATGGGCCATTTCTAATTTGTGCATTATTAATATATTGTTTAGGCATGTTGCTAGTAAAGCCTCTGCTCGAGGACCACCATTTCCACCTTGCACAAACTGGAAGCCATATCCTTGTTCTTAGACCTGGCTTTTCCAGTGGGTTTATCCCCAGACTTTTTGCTTTTGGGACTCCTGTTTCTGACTTGTTTTTGTTGGCTTTATGACTCTGGACACTTTACCATTGCTGATCAGTGCTAAAATGCATATCCTCTCCCTGTAAATTGTGTTTATGGATTGGGGTTTCCCTGATTGGCTTATTTGATTTACTACTAAGCCCCTAGTACAGTTCACTGTGTGTGCCCATGACCTGTAACTCAAATGCTGCTAGTGGGCCTGCAGCACTGATTGTGCCACCCACACAACCAGCCATTCAAAGGGTTCTCAGACCTGCCACTGCAGTGTCTGTGTGCAGTTTTTACTGCCATGTCGACCTGGCAAGTGCACTCACTTGCCAGGCCCTAACCTTCCCATTTCTTACATGTAAATCACCCCTATGGTAGGCCCAAGGTACCCCTGTGGGCAAGGTGCAGTGTATATTAAAGGTAATACTGATGTGTGTGACATGTCCTGATAGTGAAATACAGTGTATTTTGTTTTTCACTATTGAAAGGCTACCTGTCCCATAGGGTAGAATGGGAGTTTATTTATAACATCTTATAAGTATAACTTCCCATTGGGACAAGAGAGAAAGATGGAGTTTAGTATGCCTGAACTCAGAATATAAAAATGCATCTTTTAGTAAAGATGATTTTTATATTGTGCGTTTGAAAATACCACTTTTAGAAAGTGGGTATTTTCTTGTTTAGCCATCCTAGGTGCCTCTGCTGGTTTGTGAATCGACTGTCTGGCTTTGGAGTGACAGGGGCTGAGGATGTGCATTCTCTCAGACAGCCACTGGGGGGTTGATATGTGTCCTGCCTTTCCTGAATGAGTCAGGGCTTGGTACGAATAGACCTGGGCTGCATTTAGAGTAGGGGAGGAGATTTCCTTGAACCTGAATGGGCCTCGTCTGCCTTACACAATGCTATCTCCACCTCCTGCCGGGAAACTGGACCAGAGAGGACAGAACTGGTTTTGACTGAGCACAGAGCCTCTCTGCCAGAAAAGAGCAAAGAGAAATGCTGTATAAATATTCGGGCCCAGAACTTTAGATTACTTCTGGACTCAAGAGGAACCTCTGCTAAGGAGAAGAGCTGGGAAAGCTGAAGGAGAAGTACTGCCCCTTTAATGTGTGCTGTCTGGGGTTGGTCTGCAGTGGCTGTTTCTGCCAAGGAGAGGACAAAGACTTTGCTGTGTGCTGTGAATCCTGCTTGAAGAAGATCTCCAAGGGCTTGAAGTAGAGCTTGCCTCCTATTCTGAAGTCTCATGGACACAAAGACTTCACTACCAGCTCCCCTGAACTTCCTTGCTGGGAGTTCTGACCTGCCAAGAGGTGCCTGTTGCTGTGTTGGGCCTCTGGAGGTTGTTCCTGCTGCTGGGAGCTGGAAAAGAGATGCAACTAAGAGAAACGCGATGCATCAACACCCGTTTCCGACACATCGCAGCTGTGCCGCTGAAGAAACCGACGCAGCACCTGCCTGCGGCTGGAGAAATTGCACGCTGAATCCTATGCACCGATCTCCGAAGTCCGAGATCACCGCACCGATTCCGAAGCAGGCCCTGCTGTGCGGCCGCAAGAACCAACAAATCATGGGACCATGGCTGGAGAGACCAATGCACTGCCATTGCCGCCACTGCCGCATCGAGAACCGGCACATCCCTGATCGCCATGCATCGCACCGGGGTGCCAAGTCTACAAGAACGCCGGGCCGCAGTAAGAAACCGACTCATCACCTCCCTGCACAGTAAGAAACCGACACATCACCTCCCCTTCAGTACGGAACCGACGCATCACCTCCCCTGCGTGGCAGTAAGGAACCAACGCATTACCTCCCCAAGTAAGGAACCAACGAATCACCTTCCCTGGGTGTGAGGAACCAAAGCATCACCTTCCCTGCGGCTGTTTTTGTTTATGATTTTGATGCATACAAGGTACTTTGTGTTGAAAGTGTCGCCTCTATAGTTTGCTATGGACAGAATTGTTTTTACCTTCTAAGAATCATATTTTGATTATTGTATTATGGATTTTTGACATTTTGGTCTTGTTTGGTTTAGATAAAGATTACTTATTTTTCTAGACTGGTGTGGTGTCCATTTGTAATGCTTTCACTGTATTACTGTATGTGTGCACAAATGCTTTACACACTGCCTCTGAGATAAACCTGTCTGCTTCTGCCAAGCTACCAAGGGGGAGAGCAGGGGTTATTTTAGAAGTGTATCCCTCTTACCCTGACTAGGAAGATGGGTCCCTACTTGGACAAAGGTGCAAACCATTGCCGACGAGAGACCCCCATTTCTAAAACTTGTGCATTAACACATTGCACACCAGTACCAAAGGGGTCTCAAAATCACCTTTTCCACCATTGAGCAACTTTCAATTTCTTTTTGTAGTTTTTTCTTTTTAGCATCGCAACAATGACTATAATACTTTGTGTATGCCAGTATCTAGTCTATCGATCTGGCCTTCCCACACATTATGCTCTGCGGGATATGCAAACTAATCTCCAAATACAATCCCAATACAAATGCCGAAACAAGTCCAGAAACACTTTCTTTTGTGGGGCCTTCAACTCCACTATACTGTCTTTAAATCTGCATTATTCTCTTATAATATGCATGCATTGATTCACCTGGACCTCACGTCACTCTTGTAATCTTTGCTCAATTCACTTGTTTCTGGGGCCTCTTGGTCTTCAAGTGCTGAATAATTTGTTTATATTTCTCCATAAAGACTGGAGAAGGCTTATTTTGAGTGGCTTCTTTCTATGGTTCTTCTACTGGCCACTGTACTATGGTCTTACACTCTGTCCACAATTCTCGAGGCACAACTAATGTAAATAATTCATTCAAATCTGTCCAAAGTACTTTTGAAGTGGTCACAATCTTTTCCAAATGTAGACCAGTTTTTGGGCTCCTCCCTGAAGTTCTGGAAATTCTTCATAAATGTATTAAGACCACTCCTTGGCCATAATACATGCACACATGCTCCTCTTTGCACTTCTCACAACAGAAACCCTTTTTCAACAAACACGTCACAGTTCAAAACACATTCTTCTTCATTTTACTCTTTTTCGACAAGCCAGTTTTCTTTTATTAAGTTTTCTTCAAAGAAGAACATAAGCACAAAGCAACAAAAAAAGGAAAATCAACAATAAACACAAATCATAACATCATCCTGGCATGGTCAAAGGAAATTACATAAAATCCCGAAAATAATATCCATCAAATGTACAATGAGAACAAATATGCATCACAATTCTGTGCGACAACAAGGGGTCTTATCAAAGAGGAACCATATCCTACAGTAATATCAGCCACATCCATCAGCAGGTTATACAATTTATCATAGACTCCGCATATCCAATGCAATATGTATAGAGCGCATCAAATCGACAAAGCAGTCCCCCCTGCAAGAATCAAGGAGCCCAGAGCAAGGATAGTTCAGTCCTGATCATCATCTACATTTTGCTGTGTTAGATTGTATTGTGTGTATAAACCCCAAAAACTCTTCGGTCTATTACTAGGAGGCAGTAATTCGTTATATGCATCAGATTGAGTATTGCAGAACAACATGCTCTTTCCCACTCAGCTATGGTAGGTGTGGGTCCCCGCATCCATCGCATGGCTATCCTGCGCTTTGCTAATAATAATCCCATGGCGACTAACTTTCTAACGCCTTTACGAAGCGGCTTAGTGTATCCTAATATGGGGTCAGGAGTGATCGGCAATCCTGTTATATCCGCGAGGGACTGAAAGATATGTCTCCAATACGTTTCTACAGCAGGACAGAGCCAGGCCACATGAAGGAAGTCAGCTCCCACCATATTGCATCTATCACATCTGTCTGAGTCCTGCAACCCATATCTGAATAATCGCTGCGGTGTATAGTGCACCCTGTTGAGGAATTTGAAGTGAGCCAATCTGTGTCTACCATTGAGGGAGATTTTTTGTGTGACCTTGCAACAATAATGCCAAATTTCATCTGTGATTGGGGTGCCTAGTTCTGCTTGCCAGTCCAATCTGGCTTTAGTGTAAGCCGTATGGGTAGACGCTTGCGCCGAGACATAGAGGCGTGAGACTAATTTCACCGGTGATTTAGAACTAATCAATATGGTTAATGCTGGGAGTTCCAGGGGCTCCAGCAATTCGTCTCCCAGTAGAGCACGTAAGGAGTGTCGCAGTCTGAAAAAATAGAATTGTGTCAGTGCAGTATGGGACTCCACCCCCTCAACCACCTCCTCCCATGTGCGGGCTCTCCCCCCCTGCGAACAAATCCCCCATTTCCCGTATCTGCAGAGTCTCAAGGGCACGAATGGCACCCCGTTCTGCGCTAAGGGGAAGCCACTGGCACCATTCCACCCGAAGCGATGGTGAGTATAAGTGGGACCCTGCGTGGAGTTTAAGGAGAGTATGCCAGGCGTGTGCTGTGGAGTTTACCGAATCCAAAACCCCGCAGCGCCGTGTAGGAGGGTGAGTCAACAAACGGGGCAGTGGGTCAGGATGCACAACCACCTTCTCCATTTGTAAATGAGGAAGGTCAAGTGGGCTATGAATCCAGGAATGTGCATGGGAAGCCTGCGCTATCCTATAGTATAACTCCAGATCAGGAGCGCCTAGGCCTGCAGAAGAGTATGGCATAGTGAGGGTTTTAAAAGGTACGCGTGGGGTTTTACCTGCCCACGCCAATTTACATAGGAGTGTGCGCAACTCCCGAAACATGTGTTGAGGGACTACTATGGGTATGTTCACAAATAGAAATAGAAAACGAGGGAGCACTATCATTTTCATTAGGGAGACCCTGCCAAACAATGAAAGGGGGAGAGGTATCCACCTATCAATGTCATCGCTCAACTTGGCAATAGCCCTTCCGTAGTTGGCCCTAATCACTTGGTCTGCTTCCGCGTGGATCTGAATCCCTAGGTATCGGACCGGGTCTGTTGTCCATTGCAGGGGGAAATCCAGTGGAGTCTGCACCGTAGCCGGAGTTAGTGGGTGAATGAGCGATTTATCCCAGTTTATTGTAAGGCCGGACAGCCCGCCAAAGCGGATCACTTCCCTAATTATCGGGGAGAGATTATAGCCGGATCTCGAATATATAGCAACATGTCATCAGCGTAGGCAGATACAATTAAATTGTAGTCAGGGAAACGGAACCCTCTGTGCCCATAATATTCGCGTATTGCACTAATCAGTGGTTCAGCAGCAATAGCGTAAAGCAGCGGAGATAAGGGGCACCCTTGGCGAGTACCTCTAGAGATGTGTATTGGGGGGGACACCATGTTACCAGTCCGCACTCTGGCTTGGGGGAGTTGTAAAGTACTGATACCAGCTGCAGGAAAATTTCCCCCACACCCAATCGTCTCAACACCGCCTTCATATACCTCCATTCAACGGAGTCAAAAGCCTTTTCAGCATCGAGAAAAACTGCAGCAGCTCTAACCTCAGGTCTCACATGCTGATAGGCTCCAAATACAGTCCTCAAATTATATGATAATGTGCGGCCTGGTATAAAACCGGCCTGTTCCGGCCCAACGAGAGAGGGCAACAATGAGGTGAGTCGATTAGCCAGGATTTTGGCAAAGATTTTTGTATCGACATTTAGCAGTGACAGGGGTCGATAAGAGGAACACCTTTGGGGGTCCTTGCCTGGCTTAAGTAATGTGACAGTTGGTGCCTCTCTCATAGAGGGCGGCATCATCCCATTCTCTCCCATTTCCTGGAATAGTGTGCTGAGGTGAGGTATCAGTATATCACTGTAAGCTTTATAAAAGGTAACAGTTAAGCCATCCTGTCCCGGGGCACTTCCCTCCCTCATGGAATTTAACGCTAGGCGTATCTCCAGCAGGTCAAGGGGGCGCATCAAGAACTCCCTGTGGTCGTTCGTTAACCACGGTAGCTTAATGTATTCCAAATAATGCAGAATATCGCTGTCCGTAGGGTTAACCTTTGTCGTGTAAAGCTCTTGATGGTATCTGCCGAAGCAGCCATTAATATCTGCCTGGTCTGTTAACAGTGAGCCCTCTTCATCAAGCAGTGCATGTATATTGGAAGATTCTAATCTACGACGGGCAAGAGCAGCTAGTACCGAACCCGGTCTATCTCCCTCACCGTAGACCCTGGCCGTGGCATACTTCCCCATATGTTGGAGCTCACTGTCTGCAGTACTGTGGTATTCCTCTAATGTAGCTTTCAATTGTTCCTGCGTATGGGAGGAGTTGCTCACCAGTAAGTCTGCTTCCAGTTTAGCCAATTTAATTTCCAGTAGAGTTAACCTGTTTCTGATAGACCGGAGCACCCCTGCGTGTTTTTGTATAGTTACTCCACGTATAAAAACCTTAAACGTCTCCCAGACTGTTGCGAATGTGTCAACTGATCCGATATTGGTGCGAAAAAAATTCGTTAATGGCATCAGTGAGCTCGGATTTGAAAACTGGGTCAAGCAAGGAATAAGGTGGGAAACGCCACAGGAAGGGGGGTGGACGACGCGATGGCACTGTGAGTTCCAATAGTATGGGCGAGTGTTCAGAAAAAGTGCGGGCTAGGATAGTGCAGCTTTGTACCTGGGCTAGCAGGGAGGCAGAAATAAACCAGTAGTCAATTTGGGTGTGGATATCATGATAAGCAGTGTAATGGGTATACCCTCCTTGTTGCGATGACCTGACTCTCCACACATCAACCATTTGGAGCTGCAAAGCGACATCCATTATTGCCTTGGCAGCAGCTGAGGGGGCCCTGGGAACACCCTTAGAGCGATCCAGTGCGGGATCGAGGACACAGTTAAAATCCCCGCCCCAGAGGATCGGTAGTACACCAAAACCTTTAATAAGAGCAGAAAGGGATAAATAAAATTGTGGGTCATCATAATTGGGGCCGCAAGAATTAACAATAAGAAAGTTTGTCTCTCTACCATGACATCTGGTGATAGTGTATCTTCCAGCTTGGTCAGTAACACAGTGCTCTAGCTGGAAACCTGAGTTGGGGTTCACCCAAGTAAGCACTCTTCGTAATTCTCACACTCAGGAAGTATCAGAATACTGCACATTATATTACGTACAATGGAGTAATCTCATTTATACGATAGTCTGAGACTAAATTATAGCTTGAGTAAATCTCATACTTAGGCAGTATCGAAAGACTGCACATTACAAAATGGCCGCCATTACAAACTCTTCAAATTCAACCGCGATTAGGGGACCGTTTTGTGATGCAAACTAGTTTTATTCTTTACTCTCCCTATTACTATTTTTTGCCCAGCAGTTATCTCGATTCAAATAAACTACATCAAAGAGAAGTTTATCTGACTTCCTTACGGGTAAGAAAGCCGAAAACATAGCTTATTATAAAAAATGGCCGCCAATGTGTCAAGCAAATCTTGACGGCACCCTCATAACGGGTATAACATAAGATGACGATATATTTTTTTATCCCGTTTTTTCTTCGAGACTAACACGGAAAATGTAGTAGTTTTCCAAAATATGTAGGAGTGAGACCGTCATGTCCGTTAAAATCTCGTTTCTTTTTGACACAAGGACAATGCATAAAATATCAAACATGAGATATTAAAAGATGGCCGCCGCGCAAGTAAGTAATCTTCACGCGGCGGTCTTGAGCTAATTGAATCACATGACCGCCGAGGGAGTATTTAAACCACATCAAGAAAAGAGGAGGGTCATGTATCCTGACCCGGAAGGCGTGTACGTAGGAGCAGGGAGGCCGGATCGTTTTTATCAAGTAAGCCACCGGTAACAAAAAATGGGTTTCTCGTAATTGTATAAGTAAGGGTACTTAAACTATTACTAAATTCTTATTTTAATACTAAGAGCGTATGGGGTATTCAAACCATATCTAATTTATATTTTGGAGTTAAAAGCGGCAAGCATGTACCCACACGACTATTTAACCGAAAGTGGATGGGGCATTCGAACCATATCTAATTTAGAGTTTGTAGCTAAAAGCGGCAAACATGTACCCATACAACTATTCAACCGAGAATAAAACTCGCACCTCGTAACATAATCGAGTTAGAGTTGATTTTAAAACGAAATATGCAGCAAAGTGAGTACGGTAGGAATCTCGGACCAGGAGCAGCAAGCATGTCTCCGCAACGCTATTAATCTATAACAAGCGTTGAGTTAGTAGATAACATTACAGCAACAGGGTGGAAGAGAGACCGTTGCTATGGGACCACGGGTCCTCGGTAATTGCGAGACATTTCCTATAGCCTTGTTTGTGGTGCATACATAGGTTAGTAAGGAGTGTCTCAAATGGGAAATAGAACTTATAGCCCTGAGATAATTGACTTGAAGTTCAGAATAAGTTTAAATACGTCCTAATACAATTCTAGGAATGTGCAGACACCAGTTAGAAATATGGTGATATGCACTAACTGTTGTTTTTTTAACTTTAACCCGCATAGAAACCACCACTTATCAAAGTTACATCACCAAGAACAGCAACATATCCAGGTAATCTTTATCTATCACCAATAAATCTGGGAAACCTGACATGAAAGAATTAAAATCAATAACTTATACTTTTATTTTCCAGTACCACTAATGCGTAAGACAGAAAGTGCGCAACAATCATAGGGGAGTCCAATCACGGCTCGCCAGATTCGGTGATGATAAATTATAAGTTTTTAATGGTAATGGTTCTTGATCGAATTCTAAACACATTACTAAAATCGCAGGGGTCTTGTGCTGACATTTTTTGTATTTCGTTTAAGGGCGATATTACATATCGGTGGCTTCTACGTATGCAGGAAATAAAAGGAATTGTACCACATAAAAAGGTACGCCCCAATAAAACTGAGTGGGGATTATCAGACCAATAGAAAGCACCCACAGACATACCTGTTTGTTTTCTAATATACTTTGTCTTATTACAGGACATTCCTTGCTTTTAAATTTGAAATCGCTGTTCCCTTCTGTATCAAACAGAGGATCCACTATCTTGAAACCTTCCTGATAGGTAGGTCACCATACAAATATGTTGGATCATTTGTTGTCTCTAGTATAGGAGTAGTATTCTGTCACAATGCCACTTTTTGTCTATATTGTTTATGCACAATGTCTTTGTATCCTGCTACAATGCCATTTTTCAAGTCTATATTGTTAATGCAGAATGGGGATGTAAGGGCAGTTTTAATGTCATCTGAGCCATGCCAGCTATGCAACAACAGTAATGTACACACATGTATTTTCGAATCAGGGTACAATTTATAGAAATTATTTCGATGATTTGAGGTTTACAATGAACGGTAAAACTTTACTTGTGTTCACATGAATAGGAATGTAATCTGATGCATTTTTGTATATTAAATTTGTAGAAAAATATGTCCTGAAGAAGGTGACCAATCCGAAATTCACCGAAACGCTGCGTCGACTTTTATGGAGTTTTCTGGTTTTAACCCTTTATTTGTAAATTCACTGTATTAGGTTCTGATAATACGGTTTTTAACTTGTGCTGAATATATTTATATGAAAAATAACCTTTTCAATACATGTTGAGCAATTTCTTTATGATAAAATAACTATGAATAAAAACTGATTTTGTACATTAAATACTGTGGTGGCATTACTGTTTTGTGATTTTTAAAGTGTTTTAGTGATAACCAGAATAGGAATTCTATAACTATTAGGATTTTGTTAAGTGTTAAAGCAATATGTTGACTACCAGGACATGTAGCTAGACCACAACACTTGATCCACATATTCTTTGAGGGACTTGTTGTTTTCCTTGATTTAGTTACCCTGTCCCTATGTGCAGTAATAGGGTGGCTCCTTTTTGATTACGTACTTCTCTACTCCAGGCCACCGGGCTATAAGGCAAATAACTCCTTTCGCAGGATGTTTACGGCAATTCTATTTACTTAATGGCACTTAGGAAGCTCAAGCAGTTAAAGGCAATAAACAAAAATACACTATATTTGCTCAAAAAGGTAGGTAACCATAGCCAGTTATCAACATTGCAGTTACATAGAAACCACAAATACATCAAGTTTTCTAACAAGCACTACTTGAGGATTGACACATCATCTACTTCATGTTAGTCATTCTCGTCCAGGCCTCCAGACTCAGCGTCTACTTGTGTATCACGCTCTCTTGGCTTTGCAGGCGTGCCAGCCTTGCCCTATTCCTTGAGGGCCTTCTGGAGGGAGCGAGGGTCCGTGAAGATCTGTTGCCTGCCGTCACGACACACCCTGAGACGCGCTGGATAGATCATTGCGTATTCAATGTTCTGTTCGCGCAGTTTGCGCTTCACGGGGGAAATTGTCTCCTGGCCTCCTGGACTTTCAGGGTGAAGTCAGGGAACAGGGAAAGATTTGAGCCTTCATATTGCAACGAGCCGAGCTCTCTTGCCCTATGGAGCGCAGCATCCCTGTCCCTGTAATTCAAAAGTTTTGCTATGATAGGGCGCGGAGGAGCGCCGAGAGACGGCCTAGGTCCAAGTGAGCGATGCGCCCTCTCTACAACAAACATTGATGAGAAGACCTCGGCGCCCAACAGTGTAGTAAGTAATTTTTCTACGAACAGTTCCATGTTGCCTGTCGCAGTCAATAACGGAAGGCCCGTGATTCGGAGATTGCTCCGCCTCGATCTCGCTTCTAAGTTCTCAGCTCTATCCTGCAAGGCTATAAGGGCTTTCTCCATATTTTTTTGTGCATTGTTGGAGTCCGATTGGGCCTCCTCGGATTCCGTGATACGGCGCTCGGCCATGTCTAGGCGCTCTGCATGTTTATCAACTCGCTCAGACATCCTGTCCATTATATAAGCCAGAGTGTCTATTTTTGCGTCTATGCAATGATAGACTTAATATCACCAATGGTGTCATCCGCTGGGCGGTCAGTGTCTGACAGCGCAGACTCCGCTGCGTCATCATTGCGCCTGGACTTTCGCTGCTCGAAGTTAATTTTGGGTTGCGACTTGTCCGGTTTACCCATTGCCGCTATTACGTTCGCTGAGTCCGACTATGATAGAGTAGGCAATACAGAAAACTCCCTCCGAGATTTGTGCGGTGCGCAATTCAATCCAGGGCCCCAAGAAGGCGGGATGTTCTGGTATTCTGCAGGTGGCGAACGACCAGCCCGTGCACAGCGCCGCGATAGAATCCGTAGCGCGTCACCAAGCCGTCGAAGATCACCACCACACACCCATTAAGCCGCGAAGGGGCACGGGTCTTAATCACCCTCCGCTAAACAGGTCTCTCGGTCCCCCAGCCAAGCCTGCACTGGAGAGAACGCCCACCGCGCAGGATGCAAAAAGTGCACAGCTGGGGAGGCTTCAAGTTGCAGCAGGGGGCCTACAGGGAACAGGGCCGATGCAGCATACGTTGTCTACTGAATGCCAGTGCAGCACCGCAGTCAATGGGCCATTGGGCGGGAGGGCGCAGGGGACCAGTGTAGTTTACCTCATATAAGCCGTGAGCACACAGGTACAGCGCGTATACGGGGGGGGAGCAGCCAACAGAACTACCCCCGCCCGAGTTCATGTCCCCCAGCGCTCCTCACCGCTTCGATATGTAGATCCGTGCAGTGCAGATATCCAAGGCCGATATAGGGCACGCGATCCCCTGGGCCTCCGGGGCCCACGTCAAAAAAAGCCTCAATCTACTGTAGTGCGCAGACGGGGGACAGGCCCAACACAGCACCCGCTGTCTGCCCGTCACCCGCACAGCTCCACAATCCAGGGGTGATCGGGTAGGAGGGCACGGGAGACCGATGTTGTGTACTGCCAGGAGCTGCGATCAGACCGGGAAAGTTCGCGGGCGGGGGGGGGAGCAGGCAACAACCCAACCCCCGCCCAAGTTCAAGGCCCCCAGTACTCCTCACCGCTTCAATGCCTGGGTCCAGGCAGCGCAGCCCTCCAGGGCCGTTAGAGTGCAGTCGATCTTCCGGGCCTTCAGCCAGGACCCGCGCGGCAGATCGCGCAAGCCAGCGACGGTGCTCCGTCAGAGCACGCCCCCAGGCCGCGGCCCAGGACGGTCTCAGCAGTAAAAGCTCTAACACCTCCGCAGCTGCAGATATCAAAGTGGCATCTTCCGAATCACCGCAACTCGGGCAACATTTGCCCTAATCACTACGGCGACATCGTAGCGTCAGGAGCAGCAAATTTCTATCGGATAGTGCCGGTAGCCGGCGGAGCTAAATCACTGTGCGGCCATCTTTGAGCCTGGCAAGCTCCGCCCCCTCGACAAGCCAGTTTTATCAGCTGGTTCCATCTATTCTTTCTGATACCTCATCACATCCTCCTATATCCTAATCATCTCTAATATTTCTATGAGAGTATCTTGTAATATTTTGGGACTCTGATTCATTGATTAATTTCCAGACATCCCTTTCTTATATGACTCACAAATTTTCTTTTGCCCTAAATCAACTTTTAATTCCCTCGCTGTTAGAAATGGGATCTCTAGTTGGCAAGGGCTTGCACCTTTGTCCACGTAGGGACCCTTCTTCCTAGTCAGGGTAAGGGTTGTTACACTCGTGAAGTAACCCCTGCTCACCCTCGTGGTAGCTTGGCACGAGCAGTCAGGCTTAATTCAGAGGCAGTGTGTAAAGCATTTGCACATAACCAACAGTAATACAGTGTAAGCACTACAAACGGACACCACACCAGTTTAGAAAAATAACCAATTATTTTATATACTCAAGACAAGACCAATTACGACAAAAATCCACAAAACTATACTTTACGAATGAATACTTGATACGTTAACTTCTTCTTTGCAGGAATAGCACAAAAGCAAAGTTCGTACGAGTCGGTAGCTCCGTCCGAGCCTACCGTGATGCTGAAAACCACAGAGTCAAACAGTTCCAGCCGACCGCGTCGATACGGGCCAGCAGAGTCGTGAACAGACTCGGTCACAGTACCTTTTCTCGTTGTGGCTGGTACGGAGTGTACGAGCCGGTCGGCGTTCGTCGCGGTTGCGGTGCAAGACGGAGCGATGCAAGGTGCGGTGTCCCTCGATGCGGTGCAGGCAGCGGCTCGATGAGCGTCGGGCAGACGGAGTCGGTGAGTCCAAGGCGTGCGATGCAGGGCGAGACGATGCTCGATGCGGTGCTGACAGGTTGCAATGCAGGCGACCTAGCCGGAGTGCGGGAGCTGGCGTCGGACAGCGGTGCGAGTCGGAGCGGTGCGTCGCAGACGTGCGAGCGGTGCCCCAAATGCGGTGCGGTCTCGACTCTTGAGCCAGTTGCAGCGACCTCGTCGGTCGGGTCCGGTTGGTTCAGTGAAGCGATGCGATGCGAACTGCGGTGCCCACAGGTCACGGTGCAAGCAGCGGCTCGATGTTGGCGGCGTTGGACGTTGCCCACGGTGAGACCAGGTTGCGATGCGAAGCGGGGCGATGCGGTCTGCGGTGCAAGCAGGTCACCGGCCAGGGATGGATTCGGTTGACGGAGTCGGTTGCGGTTCCCTTCCTCTGTGGCAACTGAAACAGCGTTCCAGAAGCGGTACCCAGAGGCTTGTGAAGTCTTTGCAGTCCCTGAGACTTCTTAACAGGAGGCCAGCTCGGTTTCTGGCCCTTGGAGATACTCAGCACAAGTTTGGAGAAAGTTCAGTCCAGTCCTTTCACTGCCCAAGGCAGAAGCAGCAGCTGCAGGCCAACCCAACAAAGCAACACACAGCAAAGGGGCAGTACTCCTCCTGGCAGCTCTTCCAGCTCTTCGTCTTGGCAGGTTCCTTGATTCCAGCGAGATCTAAATTCATGGGGTCAGGGCCCCAATATTTATATCCCAAATTCCTTTGTTCTCTGAAGGCAGAGAGGCCTTTGCCTAGTCCAAACCAGTTCTGGAGCACTTTGTTGACAAGTCTCCGTCCCTTCTTTCAGTGAGTAGGCCAGGGACATCAGACGCACCACAGGAGGTGGAGCCAGCATTGTGGAGGGAAGGCACTGTCCTATTCAGGGCCCAGGTGCGACCCCTCCCACCCATCTACAGGTCGATCTGGCTATTCAGCCCTGCGCTGACTCACCCTGTCTCCTGGCATCCCCAGCCCCTGTCACTCACATTCCAGACAAGGAATACACAATCTCGCAGAGGCAGGCTTGGATGGTTAGACAAGAAAATACCCACTTTCTAAAAGTGGTATTTTCAAACACAGAATGTTAAAACCGACTTCACTAAAAGCTGCATTTTATCATTCTGAGTCCAGGCATACTAAACTCGAATTTCTACCATGTTCCCGGGGTCAGTTAGGATTATAAGCTGTAATAATCAAAACTGCCCGTTCTGGCCTAGGGGGAACAGGTAGCCTTGCAATAGTGAAAAACGAACTAGGCTGTAATTCACTATCAGGACATGCCGCACACACCCGGGCATGTCCTACCTTTCGCGTACAACGCACCCTGCCCACAGGGGTACCTTGGGCCTACCTTAGGGGTGACTAACATGTAGCAAAGGGAAGGTTTAGGGACTTGCAAGTGTGTGCACTTGCCAAGTCGACATGGCAGCCCCAGGCTGCGCACAGGCTCTGCGATGGCAGGCCCGAGTTACACTTTACGGGCTGTTTGCCTGGGTGGCACAATCCAGTGCTGCAGCCCACCAACAGCATTTGGTCTATAGGCCCTGGCACTCGCAGTGCACTTTACAAGGGACTGACAGATAAACCAAATAGGCCAATCATGGAAACACCAATCCATAACACATTTTATACAGGAGCACTTGCATTTTCCAATGGATCGCAGTGAGGAAAGTGCGCAGAATCATCACACCAGCAAAAACAAAGTCAAAACCGGGAGGTCAGAAAGCAAAAAGTCAGGGGAAACACGCCAAAAGATGCCAAGTCTAACACATGTCCCCTCCAGCTGAAAGTAGGGAGAACTACCCAACCCCATTGGAGTTCTCTTCACTAAGGCGGAAGAACCTGGACAGACCATCTGCGTTGGCGTGTTCTGTACCAGGACGGTGTTCCACCATAAAGTCCATTCCCTGTAGGGAGATGGACCACCTCAGCAGTTTTGGATTCTCACCCCTCATTTGCATCAACCATCTGAGGGGCCTGTGGTCTGTCTGAACCCGGAAGTGAGTCCCAAACAGGTATGGTCTCAACTTCTTCAGCGCCCAGACCACAGCAAAAGCTTCCCTTTCTATGGCACTCCACCTCTGTTCCCTGGGAAGTAGTCTCCTGCTAAGGAAGACTACGGGCTGATCCAGGCCCTCTTCGTTCAGTTGTGAGAGCACCGCTCCCACACCATGCTCTGAAGCGTCAGTCTGCACGACGAATTCCTTGGAGAAGTCAGGTGCCTTGAGCACGGGCGCCGTGCACATGGCTGCCTTCAGGGCATCAAAAGCTTTCTGGCAGGACTCAGTCCAGATCACTTTCCTGGGCTGCCTCTTAGAGGTCAGCTCTGTTAAGGGGGCAACGATGGTGCCATAGCCCTTAACAAATCTCCTATAATAGCCGGTGAGACCTAAGAAGGCTCTCACCTCTGTCTGGGTCTTGGGGGTTCCCAAGCCAGAATGGTGTCAATCTTGGGTTGTAGGGGCGCCACCTGGCCGCTTCCTACCTGGTGTCCCAAGTACACCACAGAACCCTGCCCGATCTGGCACTTACTGGCCTTGATCGTGAGGCCTGCACCTTGCAGAGCCCTCAACACTTTCTCAAGGTGCTGTAAATGTTCTTCCCAGCTGGAACTGAACACAGCAATGTCATCCAGGTAGGCGGCACTGAAATCCTCCAGCCCGGCCAACACCTGATTGACCAACCTCTGAAAGGTGGCAGGGGCATTCTTCAACCCAAAGGGCATCACCCGGAATTGGTAATGACCTTCTGGGGTTGAGAATGCTGATCTCTCCTTGGCCCCATCGGTTAAGGCAATCTGCCAGTACCCAGACGTTAAATCAAACGTGCTGAGGAACCGGGCAGCTCCCAACCGATCAATGAGCTCATCAGCTCTGGGGATGGGGTGCGCGTCAGTCCTGGTGACGGCATTGAGCCCACGGTAGTCCACACAAAACCGGAGTTCTGGAGTGGCACCGGGCGCCGCAGCCTTTGGGACCAAGACCACTGGGCTGGCCCAAGGACTGTGGGAGGGCTCAATCACCCCTAACGCCAACATCTTGGAGACCTCCTCCTTGATGCTGGCTCTGACCCGGTCAGTCAACCTGTAAATCTTGTGCTTCACAGGATGGCTGTCACCGGTGTCCACGTCATGGGTACACCAGTGAGTAACACCGGGGGTCAGAGAGAACAGCGGGGCGAACTGTCCCAACAACTGGCGACAGCCCCCTGCTGCTCCTGAGTCAGAGTAGGGGAGAGGATCACACCCTCTACTGACCCATCATGCTCCTTGGTAGACAGGAGGTCAGGGAGAGGCTCGCTCTCCTCTTCCACCCCATCATCTGTCGCCAAGAGCATACTCACTTCGGACCTCTCGAAGTGGGGCTTGAGGCGGTTCACGTGAAGGACCCTCAAAGGGTTCCTTGGAGCCTGCAAATCCACCAGGTAGGTGACGTCACTTTTGCGCTCCTTTACCTCATATGGCCCAGTCCACTTGTCCTGCAAGGCACAAGGTGCTACTGGGGCCATGACCCACACTTTTTGTCCAGGTTGAAATTCGACCAGAGTGGCGTTCTGGTCATACCATCTCTTCATTTCTTCCTGGCTTGCTTCTAGGTTCGCCTGAGCGAGTTTCCTGAAGCGGGCAGTTTGGTTTCTAAAGGCCAGCATGTAGCTAAATACATCCTGGGGAGTTTTCCTGGGAGCCGCCTCCCAGCCTTCCTTAACCAAACTCAGAGGTCCTCTGACAGGGTGGCCATACAGGAGCTCAAAGGGGCTGTACCCAAGAGACTTCTGAGGCACCTCCCTGTACGCAAAGAGTAGGCATGGCAAGAGGACGTCCCACTTACGCCTCATGGGTTCTGTTAGACCCTTGATCATGCCTTTCAAGGTCTGGTTGAATCTCTCCACCAGACCGTTTCCTTGTGGGTGGTAAGGAGTGGTGAACTTGTAGGTTACCCCACACTCCTTCCACAGGGATGTCATATACTTCGATATGAAATTGGTCCCCCTATCAGAAACCACCTCTCTGGGGAATCCCACACGGGAAAAGATCCCCATTAACGCCCGGCCCACCACTGGCGCTGTCGTTGTCCTGAGAGGGATTGCCTCCGGGTACCGGGTGGCATGGTCCACCAAGACCAGGATGTACCTGTTGCCCATGGCTGTCTTGGGATCCAGTGGCCCCACAATATCCATCCCTACCCTTTCAAAGGGTGTTCCAACAACCGGAAAAGGTTGGAGAGGAGCTTTGACCTTCCTCCCACTCTTACCACTTGCCTGGCAAGTTTGGCAAGACCTGCAGTGTGCATCTGACTGCCTTCGCATTTGGGGCCAAAAGAAGTGGGTGACAAGCCTGTCAAAGGTCTTGTCCTGCCCCAAATGTCCTGCCAAAGGCACGTCATGAGCCAGACCCAGTAGGAAGGTCCTGAAGCGCTGGGGTACCACCAGCACACGGGCTGACCCAGGCTCAGCAACCTTAGGCTCACTGTATAGGAGACCACTCTCCCAGTAGATCAGATGTGACCCGGACTGATTACCAGCTGCCTGGTCTGCAGCCTGCCGCCGCAGACCCTCCAGAGTAGGGCACTCGTTCTGCTCCCTGCAGAACTCCTCCCTGGTGGGACCCCCTTCTTGCTGCCAATGGGTCAGCTCAGAGATGTCTCCCAGTTCGGCTACTTGCTCCCCTGTAGGCACCGGGCGTCCCCTCGAGGTCCGCCTCCTCCCGGTCCGTGGGAACTTCGGGGGCCGGTTTCCCGCGCCCCTGCCCTTTCTCTTGGCAGGGACTTGGGCCACTGTTTCAGGCTCCAAGTCCTCTTGATCACCCTTTCTGGCCGCCATTGACCGAGTAGACACGCATGCCCACTCTGGCAACCCCAGCATCTCCAAGTGGGACCTGAGCTCAACCTCCTTCCATGAGGACTGCTCCAGGTCGTTTCCTAGCAGACAATCTACAGGCATGGTAGGGCTCACAACCACCCTTAAGGGACCTGAGACCCCCCCCATTCAAAGGGAACCTGCGCCACCATACATTGGTGCTCTGAGTTGTCGACAGCAACTACTTGGTGGAATGCTCCTGGGACTACTTGCTTCTCAGACACCAGGTGACACCGGACTGAGGTCACACTGGCTCCAGTATCTCTGAGAGCCTCTACCCTGTTCCCGTTAATGGTCACCCAGGTGCTATATTTCTTTGTGTTAGGGGGCACCTGGTTTCCTGGGACCATCTCACTGTCCCCGAGTGAGACAAGGGTCATTTCTGCGGGATCCCCACCCTCCTGTGGGCACCCCTCCTCCCCAAGCGCTACACTAGCCAACACTTTGGACTGTCCACCGGTGGGTGGCTGTGTCCCCTTCGGGCACTTGGGGTCCCCCTTAAAGTGACCTACCTGGTCACATGCATAACACTTGCGGGGGCCGGTCTCAACAGGCTTCCCTGTAGAGACCCCTTTCTTCTTATCACCGGGGGCTGGGAACCTTTACCCTGGGTACTAGTTTGGGGCCCTTTTGAGAACTCCTGTGCTTTACCCTTGTCCCCCCACCTTTCTGCTGGGGACCCTGCCCACCTTTGGCTGAGTCTCCCCAAACGCTTTCTTGTGGACCCTGGTACTCACCCAGCGGTCCGCTTCCATAGCAAGCTTCCTGGGGTCAGTTAGCTTACTATCAACTAGGTGCTGGCGCAGATCTGCAAAACATAGACTAGACAAGTGCTCCCATGCAATCAAGTTGTAGAGCCCCTGAAAATCTGTTACACTACTGCCCTTCACCCAACCATCCAGAGACCTGCAGAACACATCCACACATTCCAACCAAGTGTTGACATCAGACTTCTTACTGGACCTGAACTGATCCCTGTACTTTTCAGGAGTAAGACCATACTTCGTGAGAAGGGCATCCTTCATGTCAGCATAGGTGAGGTGATACCCCTTACCCAAAGCTATCAGAGCATCCCTTGCTTCTTCCGGGAAAAGTGGCCACAATCCTGCTCCCCAATTCTCCTCAGGGACCCCATTCATGTGTATAGCTGCCTCATAACCCTGGAACCACCTTTGTATGTCATCCCCCTTCTTGAACTCCTTGCCTACGTTCTTGGGAATGTGCACAATCCTGTCTGCCTTTCTGGACGAATTGCTGCCACCATCTGAGCCTGACTTACTCCTAAGTTCTAGCTCCTTCAGTTCTCTCTCATGCTCTAAGAGCATCTTCCTCTCCTCTATGGCCAATCTCTTCTCCTCCCGCTCACTCTCCAGCCTGAGCTTCTGCAGCTCGAACTGCCTTGCCTCCCGCCTGTCCTCCAGCTCCTCTGGGGACAGACTGCTGCTGCCCGACCTGGCGGGTTCCCCCTACCCAAAAGCACATCCACCCTGGAAATAGGCTCCTCCGCCTCCTCACTGAGATCACCAGGCTGCCCATTGGCATGTCGGGCTGCTACCCAGGCCCTCAGCGCCTTCTGTAGCTCCTCCTTCCTTGTGAGGCCTTTAATTTGGACTTTCAGGTTTTTACAAATCGCTCGTAACTCCTTTACGGCGTAGGATTCCAACCTGTCCTCCTCAAAGATAACTTCCAGAGATGCAACGGATGATGCAATTGATTCAGGCATGACAAAAGTCGTGAGTTGAAAACTGGCAAGATCAAAAATAGGCCAAAAGAAAAAGAACCAGTATGTGGTACGTAATGGTCTGCGATATGGTAGTAGTGCACACCAATCACTGTAAGTCAAGTGCAAACACAAGTCCTATCCTCACCGCTGACAACCAATGTTAGAAATGGGATCTCTAGTTGGCAAGGGCTTGCACCTTTGTCCACGTAGGGACCCTTCTTCCTAGTCAGGGTAAGGGTTGTTACACTCGTGAAGTAACCCCTGCTCACCCTCGTGGTAGCTTGGCACGAGCAGTCAGGCTTAATTCAGAGGCAGTGTGTAAAGCATTTGCACATAACCAACAGTAATACAGTGTAAGCACTACAAACGGACACCACACCAGTTTAGAAAAATAACCAATTATTTTATATACTCAAGACAAGACCAATTACGACAAAAATCCACAATACTATACTTTACGAATGAATACTTGATACGTTAACTTCTTCTTTGCAGGAATAGCACAAAAGCAAAGTTCGTACGAGTCGGTAGCTCCGTCCGAGCCTACCGTGATGCTGAAAACCACAGAGTCTAACAGTTCCAGCCGACCGCGTCGATACGGGCCAGCAGAGTCATGAACAGACTCGGTCACAGTACCTTTTCTCGTTGTGGCTGGTACGGAGTGTACGAGCCGGTCGGCGTTCGTCGCGGTTGCGGTGCAAGACGGAGCGATGCAAGGTGCGGTGTCCCTCGATGCGGTGCAGGCAGCGGCTCGATGAGCGTCGGGCAGACGGAGTCGGTGAGTCCAAGGCGTGCGATGCAGGGCGAGACGATGCTCGATGCGGTGCTGACAGGTTGCGATGCAGGCGACCTAGCCGGAGTGCGGGAGCTGGCGTCGGACAGCGGTGCGAGTCGGAGCGGTGCGTCGCAGACGTGCGAGCGGTGCCCCAAATGCGGTGCGGTCTCGACTCTTGAGCCAGTTGCAGCGACCTCGTCGGTCGGGTCCGGTTGGTTCAGTGAAGCGATGCGATGCGAACTGCGGTGCCCACAGGTCACGGTGCAAGCAGCGGCTCGATGTTGGCGGCGTTGGACGTTGCCCACGGTGAGACCAGGGTTGCGATGCGAAGCGGGGCGATGCGGTCTGCGGTGCAAGCAGGTCACCGGCCAGGGATGGATTCGGTTGACGGAGTCGGTTGCGGTTCCCTTCCTCTTTGGCAACTGAAACAGCGTTCCAGAAGCGGTACCCAGAGGCTTGTGAAGTCTTTGCAGTCCCTGAGACTTCTTAACAGGAGGCCAGCTCGGTTTCTGGCCCTTGGAGATACTCAGCACAAGTTTGGAGAAAGTTCAGTCCAGTCCTTTCACTGCCCAAGGCAGAAGCAGCAGCTGCAGGCCAACCCAACAAAGCAACACACAGCAAAGGGGCAGTACTCCTCCTGGCAGCTCTTCCAGCTCTTCGTCTTGGCAGGTTCCTTGATTCCAGCGAGATCTAAATTCATGGGGTCAGGGCCCCAATATTTATATCCCAAATTCCTTTGTTCTCTGAAGGCAGAGAGGCCTTTGCCTAGTCCAAACCAGTTCTGGAGCACTTTGTTGACAAGTCTCCGTCCCTTCTTTCAGTGAGTAGGCCAGGGACATCAGACGCACCACAGGAGGTGGAGCCAGCATTGTGGAGGGAAGGCACTGTCCTATTCAGGGCCCAGGTGCGACCCCTCCCACCCATCTACAGGTCGATCTGGCTATTCAGCCCTGCGCTGACTCACCCTGTCTCCTGGCATCCCCCAGCCCCTGTCACTCACATTCCAGACAAGGAATACACAATCTCGCAGAGGCAGGCTTGGATGGTTAGACAAGAAAATACCCACTTTCTAAAAGTGGTATTTTCAAACACAGAATGTTAAAACCGACTTCACTAAAAGCTGCATTTTATCATTCTGAGTCCAGGCATACTAAACTCGAATTTCTACCATGTTCCCGGGGTCAGTTAGGATTATAAGCTGTAATAATCAAAACTGCCCGTTCTGGCCTAGGGGGAACAGGTAGCCTTGCAATAGTGAAAAACGAACTAGGCTGTAATTCACTATCAGGACATGCCGCACACACCCGGGCATGTCCTACCTTTCGCGTACAACGCACCCTGCCCACAGGGGTACCTTGGGCCTACCTTAGGGGTGACTAACATGTAGCAAAGGGAAGGTTTAGGGACTTGCAAGTGTGTGCACTTGCCAATTCGACATGGCAGCCCCAGGCTGCGCACAGGCTCTGCGATGGCAGGCCCGAGTTACACTTTACGGGCTGTTTGCGTGGGTGGCACAATCCAGTGCTGCAGCCCACCAACAGCATTTGGTCTATAGGCCCTGGCACTCGCAGTGCACTTTACAAGGGACTGACAGATAAACCAAATAGGCCAATCATGGAAACACCAATCCATAACACATTTTATACAGGAGCACTTGCACTTTCCCACTGGATCGCAGTGAGGAAAGTGCGCAGAATCATCACACCAGCAAAAACAGAGTCAAAACCGGGAGGTCAGAAAGCAAAAAGTCAGGGGAAACACGCCAAAAGATGCCAAGTCTAACACTCGCCAATTCAAGAAGTTTCTCAAATGCTTTGACAGCATGTTTCCCTGCATCTGCACTCAAATATGCCAATTCATCTTTATTATACTTTGAAATTTTGTCTTTATCAATTCTTCTTTCTGCTATTAATTCCAAATCTCTTCTGAGTTTGAAAGTATCAATTTCCATCATTTTCCTCTCACTGCATGACATCGAACTATACACTGCCTTGTTTCTTCTGATACTCAGCTGTATTCTCCTAAATCTTCCGGCAGCCCCTGCACATGGGCTTTGTCATACGAAGGTGGTCTCACTTCAGTCAGCAATCTGTTCATAAACTCATCCTCTCACTTAGAATCACTATCCTTCTTTTCCATCTATTTCTTGTTCTCATTTTTGTCAGCTTTTGTTTTCTTTTTGTGGGATTTGCCAATAATTGCAGTGAAAGAACAGACAGTTTCTAACACTTCCTGTCTCCGTGCCTTTTACAGTGAACACAAACTCACATCCACCCAATGGTTACCAGCCTTACCAATTTGCCCTTTTAAAATTTTCCTATGTGCCCTCTTATTTGCCACATAGCCCCACTCATTCAAAGCTTTAAAGTGCACAGATCTAGGCTGCGACTTCATCTTGATGGAGCAGGGTTTGGAGAAAATAAAACCTGCTCGGATTAACTCCTCGGTAACATTTACTAACAGTGTGCGGTGAAACTAACATGCAAAAACACAGGGAAATGCTTTTGCGCATGTGTGCATTAATACGTGGACTAACGCATGAAGACAAGGCCGCATTCGCGTTCCTGCTTGAAAAAAAAAAAATAATAATAATGCTGCTTTTTGCACGTTAATGCTTTGGTTAGATATTAACGTGGGATAGTGCAAAATGGTGGGTGGTAAAACAGTGAGAATTTTATTTTCATGAAATTAATAATGTCTGTGTTTTATTCATCGTAGTGATGTTTGCATGGGTCTACAGCATTGCATTGCAAGTTAAGGGTTAAAAGAAGAACTAATAAATAAGTCGAAAATCGAGTTCTGAGAGAGGATGAAGAAGACAGAAGCTGAATAACCTTCATGAATTATTGTGTGTCTGCCAAGTAACGGAAGGATGACCGTGAGACCAAGTCAAATGTACAAACTTCTTCCGCGGAAGCTGCAGAGGCAGACAATCAAAATGTAGAGATTTGAAACATGTTGCCAGTTGAAGGAAGCGTGTATTCATGAAACGTGGATTAAGTATTATAAGAAATGTAAAACAAAGAAGGCTGTGAAAATATGGACGTGACTATTTCGGTGTGATAGAACACCCCCTAAACTGACCAATGAGAGACTAAGATTCTGAAAATGTTGTAACAATGGTGGGTTGGACATGAAGGTTTTTAGAGTATAACTGGGGTGTCTAGGGGGTGTAAGGGCGCGCGTCTTTGAAGCTAGAGAGAGGGAGATCGTCGCTGACAGTCGGTTTTGCTGTATCCAGATTGAGGCCTACCTGTTTTCCTGTTCCTGTCCTACTCTTTGTTCCCCGAAATCTTCTCGGGAAATCCCCATCTATTCCCATGGCCAGGGGGTAGATTTTTCCACTGAAATACTTAGGTTAGTATAGCTAAATATTTGTTACTTTGCATAATCGTATGCGAATGTATATTTGTCTCTGAAACTTATGTCTCTTCATCTATCCACTCCTACATTGCATTTCCGTTTATTATGATTTGAGTCTGACACCTATTGCCTTGATAAATGTTCTCTCTCTGTGATTTATGCATTGTTTGCCTTGTAAAGCTGTACATGATGAGCATTTACCTTCACATTATTTACGATAAACATTATTAACTTTATAATGAGTTTGTGATTTATTTAGTAGAATAGATAGATAGTTAGTTCTTATTATTACCATCAACTTCTCAACTAATGGTCCATCGACCAAGAGGAAAGAGAGTTGATTACAGGTTCAGTTATGTATCCTGAGTGTTAGGACGAGCCTGTAGTTCGTGAACAACTGATTTAACTCAAACTTGAAACAGCGCAACAGGGATTCATGTGTTGGATGTATGAGTATGGGCCAGTGTTTGTGTTTATTGATTATCGATCCCTGATTGGCGCTGGATCAGTTTTTGGTAGCAGAGAACGGTTTATTATTGATTAGTTTGGTAATAATTATTGATTATTTGTTTTCTTAACATGAAAAGTTAGTGTTTTGTTCTATGTTGTCTAGAAATACGGGTACAGAGTTACCTGAAATCCCAGGATGATAATGTATTAGCCTGAAGAGGCAGAAGAAAAGTGTGGATAAGGTATCACACTGCAGAAGTACTTTGTCTGTTGTCATAATACTTAACGGCGAGAGGCTGTTAGTGTTATATTAGGGACTATTCGTTTTATAGCAGATTTTGCGTGGAATAGCGAAGGGTCCACTTCCGAAACTCTGGCCTTACATCCCCAAAGGAGTACCAAGACCTCTTTCCATGTGAAAGTCCTCTTCCGAAACTTTGGCTAGTATCCCTAGAGGAGTACCAAGTCCTCCTGTAGCTTGTTTGAGTGTAGAATAGCGCTGATCGTTATTTTACTTGAAGTAAGAGAATCTTTCTTTTTGAAGTGGAGACTATCTCTTTATTTAGTGGAACAGACAAGGTAGCATTGTTTTATGTTGTTTTCTAACAAACTTTGTTGAGAAAAGTATAGAAAAACATTGCCGTATTATTTTATAAAGGGAGGGTCAGTAGTTGGAGTAATACTGACGTCACAAAAAGCCGCGCTGGCATTGGTCAGACAGCTGGCGTTTAGAGTGCTGTGATTGGTTGACTTGCTGTGAGCCGCGCTGGTATTGGTGAAGGTACTGATTACGTAGGAGTGTCCTGATTAGTCGGTTGGTGTGAGTCGCGCATGTATTGGATGGTTGTTAGCAAATAGAATAAACAGAAGTACGAAGAGTTTGTTGTTTGTTTATTATATTATCTTTTAGCGTGAAGAGTTGGGAAAAATGAAGCTGATTAATAAAATAAAGAGTTTCTTTAAAAAGGACAAACCAATAGTTACAAGAGAGGGAATTCCTATTCCACCTCCAAGAACCGCTGCTTCTTTTATGATGTTGGAACGTGGTTACCATACATGTACTTGGTTAGATGATGGTATTTTAGCTTTCCCAAAGCATGGTACCTTTAATGCAAGGATCCTACAGAATTTGAGAGGAAGAATGAACTCTCTAGAACCAAATCCTAGACTTACCCAGTATGAAGCGCTTGAGGAATGGGAACAAGAGGCGTACGATCGATATAGGGGTGGAAGGAAATATAGGAATATAATGTCTAGGTATCCTTTTGAAAAACGGGATGATAAAATGAAAAGATGGAGGAGAGCTGTGATAGCGGATGGTTTGTACCCAGTTTTAGTCGCTGAAGAAACCACTGGAGGCAAATGTAAAGAGAAGAAGAAAAATGTAGAGACATCAAGGATAGATTTTGACCCGAGTGATTCTGATGATGAGTTGTTAGATGACATTTTGACTAAAAGACCTCCACCTTATCAAGAGAACTCAAGTGAAACAGTCCCAAATGCACCATTAATGGGAACCCCACTAATTCCACAGATTCCACAAGTTCCGGTAGTTACTAGAGTAGTACAAGATGTTGAAATGGACATGCTGAATAGGGCAAGAGAGGAGGTGGCTCAGAAAATCAATCAGTTGAATCTGAATGCGGAAGCATTAACAGTGCCAGTAACAATTGGTCTTATAGTTCCATTGTATGGAGAAAAACAGAATATATCGAGAGCAAATGCGTTGACAGTCCCAATGAATAGAGACAGGAATAAAGTGGTAACGATAGTTGATCAGGCTGAACAATCTGAAACAAGTACTTCATTAATTGATCTGCCAGTTTGTGAGATATTAACTGAAACCCCGTAGGGAAGTGCGCAAGTGGATCTGAGGAGAATAGTGCAGAATGTCACTCCAGTATCAGGGAGTTCAATGGGACCTTCACCAGATGAGTTAGATGACTGGATAAGGGGAATGGAAAAGCGAAAACCTCAACCTCAGAATATAGATGTGAGTAAACTGAGAGTGGATTTGGAAGAAACGATTATTGGTACAATAAGCCCAGACAGATTGAGTAATTATCGAGATGAAGAGTTGTTATTTCTGTGCAAAAATATTACTTGGAAAGCGAGAAATCTTCATGAAAAATTAACAGAAGCTGCTTGTGAATATGGAGTAGATATAGGGAAGTCAAGAGTGTTACAGAAAACATATAGACTGGATTTTACTGAAAAGGATATAGAGAGTTTGAATGCGTCTGGTAAAAGATTGCAAAGCAAGGTATTGATGAATATCTTGAAGAAATGGGGAGATGTAGAACGGTGGAAAGGTAGATGGGCAAAAAAGAAAGAAGAAATGATTGCCAATAAAAATGCGTCTTTATTTCCACTGAGAAAGTCAGAACCGGCTGAAAGGGTGTGTCCAATGAGAGAAGTTCCGGGTGGTGGATATGTTCACGTTCCTTGGACAAGACAGGATATATTATCCTTTACTAATGATTTCCCTAGGTTGAGGGAAAAACCAGTTGAATGGTACAAACAGGTAGAGAGGTTTGTGAAAGTTTCAAAAGTCTTGTTGAAGGATCTAAATGGTTTGTTTGAGATTGTTGTTCCAGCAGATTTATGGACAGAGTGTAAGATTGCTGTTGATTGGCCAAAAGAAGAATATCCTAGAGATGCAAAAACAGGTGCACCTTCAGATGAGGTGATGAAAAAATACCATCAGGTAATCACTTACTTGAAGGGAAAAATTTCTCCAAAAGAAACAGATTGGGTTAAAATTGACAGAACAACCCAAGAACCAAAGGAGTCAGTACATGCTTATTATGAAAGGTTGTTACAGGTGTTCAAACAGTACAGTGGGTTTGAGAATATTAGAGATAAAGATATGGGACATTTTGTGTATCGTTTTGTATTTGGATTAAAACCAGAAATTAGTAATATGATTCAGCAACATTTGATTTGTTGGCAGAGTAAAACGGTTGATGAGATTCTGAGGTATGCAAAGTATTGTAGTGATGATATTGAATCGAGGCATAAGAAGCTAAAAGAGAAAATGATGTGGGCACAAGTGAAAGTGGCAGAACAGCAAGAAGGAAACAGTGGTTCCCAAACAGATTATCAGATGAAAGGTCAGAATCAGAATGGTCAAGTATTGAGTGGTGGTAGAGGTAGAGGTAAAATGAATAAAGATGAAATGAAAAGGAAATATCCTTGTCATGCGTGCGGAAAATTTGGGCATTGGAAGAACGAGTGTAGATCTGTTCAGAAAAATAATGGGATGAATCATAATTTAAATTCACAAATGCAGAATGAGGTGGTTGTGAATCAACAACAGCAACATCAGCAGCAGATAGTTACCCCACAGTTACAGGTACCAAAAGCTCCTATGCCAAATAATGTGAATGCTCAAGTGCAGAGATACAGTGCGAACACTGGGTTTCACGCAGATGAACAAATTGGTAAGAATCAAAATGTGCAAGTGGTTTCGCAATACTTGTTGCAGTGCAATGAGAGTGATTCAGACTCATCCCAATGATGGTGCCTGATGGGGGAGGAAGAGTGCGTGCTTAGCGCAACTCTAGAGGTAGATCAGTCAGGTCCATTTGTTGATGGAAAAGTGGAAGGTAATGATATTACATTCCTGGTGGACACTGGTGCTACCCGTTCTACTGTGAGAGCAGCAGAAATTCCGAACCTACTCCCTCACGGGAAAAACTATCCAAGTCGTAGGAGTCTCCAATAAGCATATCAAAACCCCAATAACAAAGACAATAGAAGTTCATATTGGAAGTTTCCGAGACATGCATCGATTCGTGGTATGTGATACGAGTCTGGTGAATCTTTTAGGGAGAGATTTACTGTGCAAAATGAATTGCACTATCTATTGTACACCAGATGGTATTGCTTTCCAGACACCAGATGAGGATGTTGCGTTTAAAATGATGTTAGCGAAGCAAGGGACAGAAGTGGATGAATTGTTTTCACTTCTTACTGAAGAAGATTTGCCTGCTGAACTGAGACATACAGTAAGGTCTGATGTATGGGATTTCTCAGGAAAACAGATTGGCCTGATGAAAGGTGTGGATCCCATTCAGGTTGTGGTGAAACCGGGTGCAACATTCCCAAACAAACCTCAATACAAAATGAGTCCTGAAATAACAGCAGGAGTTATTCCTGTGATTGACCAAATGATTGAGCAAGGTATTTTGAGAGAAATACTAAGCAGTCCTTGTAATTCGCCTATTATGGGAATAAAAAAGCCAAGTGGAAAATATAGAATAGTACAAGATTTGCGTAAAATTAATAATATTGTAGTACCCTGTTGTCCAATAGTGCCAAATCCAGCAGTGATTCTTTATCAAATTCCCTGTGATGCAGAATGGTATACAGTAATTGATCTGTGTCAAGCATTTTTCTTGATTCCTTTACATCCGGATAGCCAGTATTTGTTTGCTTTCCGGTTCGGAGATCGTGTTTTGGATTGTGTGGATGTGACAGAATTGTGTATGAAACCAAGGCCAGCCATATTAAGGATACTCCGTTAGAGGAATCCGATAGTGTGATGTTTGTTGATGGATCTTGTCTGAGAAATGAAAAGGGCATAATGAGTTCTGCCTATGCAGTATGTAGAGAGGCTGTGGTTCTGGAAGCATCCTGTCTAAAAGGGGTAAACTCTGCACAAATTGCTGAACTCATAGCTCTGATTAGAGCATGCAAAATTGGCAAAAATCTGAGAATAACCATATTTACTGACAGTCAATATGGTTTTGGGGTGGTTCATGATTTCGGACAGTTATGGATGCAAAGGGGATTTCTGACGTCTTCAGGTTCTCCGATTAGAAATGGTAAAAATGTGAAAGATTTATTGGATGCTTTGCAATTGCCTAAGAAAATTGCAGTGGTCAAATGTTCAGCACATAAGTCAGGAAATGATTATGTGACAAGTGGCAACAGATACGCTGATCAAGTAGCGTGTTTCTGTGCACAAAATTCAATTGCAATAAACAGAGGGGTGGAAAAGAAAAATACTGATTGCCATCTGATGTTTTCTTCATGGGAAATTTGGGACGAGATTAGACAGTTACAAGAAGAGGCAAGTAATGAGGAAAAAGAAATATGGAAAAAATCAGGCTGCAAGAAGAGAGTAGAAGATGAAGTTTGGGTGTATATAGACGAAAGACCAGTTATGCCAGATTCTTTACTGTCTCAAATGGCAAGGGTATACCATGGAATTGCACATGTTGGAAGAGATGCAATGATCAGGCTCTTCAAGCAGTCATAGTATAACCCAAAATTCAGGGTCATTGCAGAGAGTCTGTGTCAGAGGTGTATTGTATGTCTGCAGCAAAACCCAGGCAGAAGGACAGTTGTGAGTTGGGGACGAATTGGAAAGGCAGCAGGACCATTTATGAGGCTCCAGCTCGATTTCATCGAGCTTCCCCCATGTAACGGACTAAAATATGTGTTATTTGTTGTTTGTTTGTTTTCTCGTTGGGTAGAGGCTTATCCAACAAGAAGAAATGATAGCCTGACAGTTGCGAAGTTGCTTTTAAGAGAACTAATTCCAAGGTTCGGGTTTCCAGTCACTTCAGAGACAGATAGGGGATCTCATTTTTATAATGAGATAATTCGGATGATCTGTGCAGCATTACAGATTGAGCAGAAGCTGCATTGTGCCTATCGACCAGAAGCATCTGGAGTGGTCGAGCAAATTAATGGCACTATAAAATCTAGACTGGGAAAAGTGTGTGCATCCACAACACTGAAATGGCCTGACGCTTTACCCTTGGTACTGATGAGTCTTAGAAGCATTCCAGATAAAAAGTCTGGATTGAGTCCTCATGAAGTGCTACTGGGAAGAGCAATGAGACAAGCGATTGTACCAGCAAACAAACTGATGAATATTTCTGATGATCTAGTGCTTGATTATTGCAAAGGATTGGCTGATCTGGTGCGTTCTGTGTCTCATCAGGTTGGAGAAATTGTAACCACAACACAGCCGGATCAAGCACATGATCTGAGTCCAGGAGAGTGGGTTCTTGTCAAGAAACTTGTGAGGAAGTCGTGTTTAGAACCCAGGTGGCATGGACCATATCAGATTATTCTGGTGACAACAACAGCAGTGAAGTGTGGTGGCTTGCCAAACTGTATCCACGCAAGTCATACCAGAAGAGTCCCAAGTCCACTTGAAAAGTAAGGTGAGCAACAACTGGTAAATGAAGAGAAGAAACCAGAAGCTGGAGGTTGTGAAGCTAAAGAATCTAGAGTGACAGATTCTGATAAGCCTGTTGATGATGAACAACCAAGCACAAGTCAAGTAGAGTGGGCACCAGTTACTGGGTCTCGTAAGACTGCTGTTGAACAAGAAGAAGAGGAAGTTACTGAAATTCAAGAGCAAGTTCAGCTAAGAAAAGGACTAAAGAAAAGATTCTGTGAACCAGAAAGAAAAGGTGAAGAAGTGGTTCAAGCTAAAAGAGCGAAAAAGGGTGACAACTGGTCAAGTGGAGTGAAAAGACTGAAATACACTCTTGATAGGAGAAAACCAGAACAAATAAATAAAGTGTCAAGTCAAACTGAACAGGAAGAATCGGAAGAAGAATTAGTCTGAAGAACAAAAAGAATAAGAATTCCAAGCAAGAAATATAAAGCCCCAGAATGGACATATGTAATATTGGAAGAAATTGAAAGCACTGACCAAATACGAGGAGAAGTTGGTACTGGCAAGCAAATTGATGAAAGCAAATTGAGACCGCCTTAAAAAGAGAACAGTGAAAAATTAAGGTGCAACAAAAATAAGTGAAAATAATTGGAAAGATCCAGAAGATTTAACGAAGACTCTTAAAAAAAAAAGGGTGGGATACACTATTTCTCCAGTGGTTTTTGGACAAGTTGTCAAAATCTTTAGAGAGCTGTTAGAAAATTAGATTGTTCTTAGATTTTATTTTTTATAATATACAAAATGGCAGAAGATATAGTGACTGGACATCAAGAACCTAGTTTTAAACGTAGATGTATTAAAGCTTGCTTATGTAGTGTCTTGCTATTAATGTTGATGTGGTTAATCCTAACTGTCTTTGTACCTGTCTTAATGGTAACTAATAACAAGAATAATACTAATAATGTAATAAGTGAAAGAATGGACCCTGTTACTAAAGAAACTCCTAAAACTAACAATGATCAGACTGATGATAGCATGTATCATCATGATAAATCAATTAGTGATTTCTCGTTAAATGTCTTTACAAAATTGCTATATGAATATGTTAACATAATGGACGTGAGAGATTGTTACGTGTGCATGCAATTACCTTCGTCTGTCTCAGAGGGGGTGACTTATCACCTTCCCTTAACATACGGTGTATCATGTAGTGTACTAACAAGTCTTTTTTACGTGTCGGGGAAGTTGAGGTACTATTATTCAAATATGGATTTAGTGTTTTCAGAAATTCCTATTAGAAAGGATATGAATAAGGTGTATAGTAACAGAAATGCGGGATACATGGGAGAATTTTTCCATATTACACAAACAATAGATATAGTATATGCTCATAGAAATAATCTAACATGTAGTTTGCGGGCTGAAGAAAAAGAATTCATAAACATGGTAGAAGATAGAAGACAGGATTTTCAAAGAAATGCTGCGGAACAGAAGTCACATGTACCACCATGGGCTTTTAGAGAGGGAAATTATAAAAAGGCGAGACTTACGCTGCAATGTCTCTGGATTGGTATCATAAAGGGAAACTTTGCTTACTTAGACTAAAAACTGACTATAATAATTATTACATTGGTACTAGTGAATGTGAACATACTTACCTGATAACTGGTGGATGGGGATTGAAAGGTGGAACTGATCCTGTATTTCCAGGAGTATATTATGTGTGTGGTAAGAATGCTTACTACAGGTTGCCAGCGGTCCCTTTCAAGCGAGATACATAATTATAGCCACAAAACTTCAATAAGCATTGGGTATATTTCTATCCAATTGGACAATATTAGGATTTATTTATCTGACAAAAATAAAACATGGAAACAATACATAATATAAAGTGAGCAGGAAGTGGCGGGGTTTCGGAAATCAAAAGATTTCCTTACCTCAGGCATGTAACTTATGGGTGACTTTTTAGTGAGATAAGAAATATCAGTAGTCACAATGAAAAGAACATCTTGTACTCTGCATAGATCACAAATAACGGTAAGAGTTAAGATGTGGTTGTCGACGACGTTTCGATCCCCAACAACGGTTATGGGATCATCATCAGGACTAGTGAATCAGAATGCTTGAGAAGTTGCAGAAGAATTGGAGAGGAACGGGGTCCCATCCAAGGCTGAAAGAGCTTGCGAGGACTGCTGGGGTCCGAGTAGATAGTTCCAGGAGTCGATAGTTCAGGAAGGGGTAGAGGGGGAGCACAGGGTCTCAACCCCTACTTGCTCCGTGGGTGCTTTGAGGCAACGGAATGAGTGAATGTTGGCTGGGCGTGAATGCCCGCTCTGCTTTCGGGGAGACCAGAATCTTGTCTCCGCTGCGTTGCGTGGTCGGAATAATTCCTGTTCGAAGGCAAGCCGTGATGCTGGCTGTGAGGGTCACGCTCCGAAGGCTAAAAGCACCCACAGAGCGGTTGAGACCCTGTGCTCCCCCTCTACCTCTTCCCGAACTATCGACTCCTGGAACTATCTACTCGGACCCCAGCAGTCCGCGCAAGCTCTTTCAGCCTTGGATGGGAACCCGTTCCTCTCCAATTCTTCTGCAACTTCTCAGGCATTCTGATTCACTAGTCCTGATGATGATCCCATAACCATTGTTGGGTATCGAAACGTCGTCGACAACCACATCTTAACTCTTACCGTTATTTGTGATTTATGCGGAGTACAAGATGTTCTTTTCATTGTGACTTCTGTTATTTCTTATCTCACTAAAAAGTCACCCATAAGTTACATGCCTGAGGTAAGGAAATCTTTGATTTCCGAAACCCCACCACTTCCTGCTCACTTTATGTTATGTATTGTTTCCATGTTTTATTTTTGTCAGTTAAATAAATCCTAATATTGTCCAATTGGATAGAAATAGACCCAATGCTTATTGAAGTTTTGTGGCTATAATTATGTATCTCGCTTGAAAGGGACCGCTGTCTCTAATAACTCACTACTACCCTTGGTCCCTTCTGACTATAAGGGTCCCCTTGTTTTGTGTTTATATACTACAGGTTGCCAGCACACTGGTATGCTAGTTGTTATTTTGAGATCGTATTTCCTAAAGTTTATCACGTAGATAGAAATAATAAAATCAATGAAATAAAGCATGGACTAAGAAGCAAAAAGAGAGCAAGTTTTTCAAAAATAATTGATGATATTTTTGGTGCACTGATACCCTCAGTTGGAGTCGTTCTAAATTCACATAAAATTCGGAAATTGTCCACAGTGGTTGATCGTTTATCAACAGACACTGCTAGTGGATTCTTAATGATTGATACTGAAATGGTTGCAATTAGATCAATGGTTTTGCAAAATCGACTTGCCCTTGATATTCTGTTGGCAAAAGAGGGCGGAGTCTGTGGCATGTTGCAAATACAACACTGCTGTACTTATATCCCTGATAAGAGTAAAAGTCTTGAGGGGTATACAAAGAATATTACGAAAGTACATGAAGATTTGACTCAACTGGAGGTTGACTATGTTTGGGAGAAACTTGGTAAGAGTTTTTCCTCTGTAGGGAAATGGTTTTCTACATTTGGGAGTAGTTTATTAGGAAAAATACTAATACCCATTATTTCAATCGCTGTAGTGATTTTGTCAATAATGATGGCATATAAATGTTGTAAGTGTAGATATGGAAAGAAGGAAATGATAGAATTAGACAGTAAACGTAGAGCTAGGAAAAGAAAAAGAGAAGAGATAGAATTAGAGGATATGAGAGGAAATTATTATGAAATGATGAAAGATTTAGATGAGAAAATGGCAAAACGAGAAAGAAGTACAGTCCTTTAGATAAAAATAAAGATGGCAATTGGTATAATGGTGATTTTTGTGATGGCTCAAAAATGCCATCAAAGGGGGGAATTGATGGAGCAGGGTTTTGAGAAAATAAAACCTGCTCGGATTAACTCCTCGGTAACATTTACTAACAGTGTGCGGTCAAACTCACATGCAAAAACACGGGGAAATGCTTTTGCGCATGTGTGCATTAATACGTGGACTAACGCATGAAGAATAGGCCGCATTCGCATTCCTGCTTGAAAAAAAAAAATAATAATAATGCTGCTTTTTGCACGTTAATGTTTTGGTTAGATATTAACGTGGGATAGTGTAAAATGGTGGGTGGTAAAACAGTGAGAATTTTATTTTCATGAAATTAATAATGTCTGTGATCTATTCATCGTAGTGATGTTTGCATGGGTCTACAGCATTGCATGACAAGTTAAGGGTTAAAAGAAGAACTAATAAATAAATCGAAAATCGAGCTCTGAGAGAGGATGAAGAAGGCAGAAGCTGAATAACCTTCATGAATTATTGTGTGTCTGCCAAGTAACGGAAAGATGGCCGTGAGACCAAGTGCAAATGTACAAACTTCTTCCGCGGAAGCTGCAGAGGCGGACAATGAAAATGTAGAGATTTGAAACATGTTACCAGTTGAAGGAAGCGTGTTTTCATGAAACGTGGATTACGTATTATAAGAAATGTAAAACAAAGAAGGCTGCGAAAATATGGACGTGACTATGGTGGTGTGATAGAAAACCCCCTTAACTGACCAATGAGAGACTAAGGGGCCGATTACGATGGCGGGCGGACAAAGTCACCCGCCATCGCATTTGCAAAAGGGACCGCCCGCCATAGGTGCGGCGGTCCCGCAATACACATTAGGATGCGCCCGCCACACTGGCGGGCGCATCCCGTATATTTTACATTGCGGCGGCGGCGGTGCTGCAACCAGCACCCGCCGCAATGTAAAATAGACATGTCGTGCCTTTACATGCACAACTTGACAGGCACCGCGCGGTGCCTGCCACATTGTACATGCAATGTGCACCCACCACCCCCCCAACAACCGGAACCGCCAGCCTTTCCATGGCGGCAATGCAGCCATGGAAAGGCTGCTCTCACCCTGCAACGCAATATGGATGGCGGTGTCTTCCAGACACCGCCTCCATATATAACACGTTCTCCGCCGGTCGACGAGTCGACCGGCGGAAAAGCGGCGGACGGTCTTTCCGTCCGCCGCCGACCCCCAGCCATCATGATATGGCGGGGGGTCTTTGCGGTCTGGATGGCGGGCGGATCGCTCCCGCCGGCCCGGCGGGGGCAATCCGCCCGGCATCGTAATCGGCCCCTAAGATTCTGAAAATGTTGTTACAATGGTGGGTTGGACATGAAGGTTTTTAGAGTATAACTGGGGTGTCTAGGAGGGTGTAAGGGCGCGCGTCTTTGAAGCTAGAGAGAGGGAGATCGTCGCTGACCGTCGGTTTTGCTGTATCCAGATTGAGGCCTACCTGTTTTCCTGTTCCTGTCCTACTCTTTGTTCCCCGAAATTTTCTCGGGGAATCCCCATCTATTCCCATGGCCAGGGGGTAGATTTTTCCACTGAAATACTTAAGTTAGTATAGCTAAAGATTTGTTACTTTGCATAATCGTATGCAAATGTATATTTGTCTCTGAAACTTATGTCTCTTCATCTATCCACTCCTACATTGCATTTCCATTTATTATGATTTGAGTCTGACACCTATTGCCTTGATAAATGTTCTCTCTCTGTGTTTTATGCATTGTTTGCCTTGTAAAGCTGTACATGATGAGCATTTACCTTCACATTATTTACGATAAACATTATTAACTTTATAATGAGTTTGTGATTTATTTAGTAGAATAGATAGATAGTTAGGGTGAACAGACATAATATCGAATTTTTAATATCGAATTGCCAAAATATCGAGTTTTTTATATAGAATGGACAGAATATCGAATTGCCAAAATATAGTGGTGCAGATTATCGAAATTCAGGTAAGAAATATCGATTGTCATAATATCGACAGTCATAATATAGTTGTTAAAAATATCATTTTTTTATAGTGTTTTAAGTGTTAGTATATGTGTTAAAAGTATGTATTATTTTTGTAATGTATGTTTTAATTTTTTTAAAGTAATGAATTTTATGTTATTTAATTTTTGCGTAATTTAATTCCGTAGCGGGTTGTGGGTTTATAGGGAATAAGGTGGGAAGTAATTTAATTATAGTAAATTAAATATTAATTTTTAGGAATTATTAATTATTTTTAATTTAATTTTGCGTTTTAGTTCTGTAGCGGGTTGTGGGTTTATAGGGGAATAGGGTGGGAAGTAATTTAATTGTAATTAAGTAATTATTTAATTTTATTTATTGGTATTGATAAATAATTTATTGTTAATTAATTATTAATTGGTAATTAATTTTTATTAATTGGTCATTAATTTTTATTAATTTTTTAATTGATAATTATATTAATTGTATTAATTTATTATTCAGAGCGGGTTGTGGGTTTATAGGGGAATAGGGTGGGAAGTAATTTAATTGTAATTAAGTAATTATTTATTTTTATTTATTGGTATTGATTATTAATTTATTGTTAATTATTAATTGGTAATTATTTTTTATTAATTGGTAATTAATTTTTATTAATTGAATTGATAATTATATTAATTGTATTGTATTATTCGGAGCGGGTTGTGGGTTTATAGGGGAATAGGGTGGGAAGTAATTTAATTGTAATTAAATCATTATTGAAAATATTTTTGTGTATTGATAATTAATTTACTGCTAATTAATTATTAATTGGTAAACATTTTGTATTACTTATTAATTTTTGGTATTGAAAAATAATTTGTGGTTAATTAATTATTAAAAGGTAATTAATTTTTACTAATTAATATTTATTGGTATTTATAATTAAATAATTTGTCATTGGGAATTAATTTTTAATACATTTTTATTGGTATTGATAATTAATTTACATATATTTAAATATTAAATCATTACTTTCCCTACTGTTGCACTCACTGGAGTGTGAATAGTAATTTTTACCCCTACACTATCCAACGCTTTCCATACTGTTGCACTCACTGGAGTGGAAATAGTAATTTTTACCCCTACGCTATCCAACGCTTTCCCTACTGTTGCACTCACTGGAGTGGGAATAGTAATTTGTACCCCTACGCTATCCAACGCTTTCCCTACTGTTGCACTCTCTGGAGTGGGAATAGTAATTTTTACCCCTACGCTATCCAACGCTTTCCCTACTGTTGCACTCACTGGAGTGGGAATAGTAATTTGTACCCCTACGCTATCCAACGCTTTCCCTACTGTTGCACTCTCTGGAGTGGGAATAGTAATTTTTACCCCTACGCTATCCAACGCTTTCCCTACTGTTGCACTCTCTGGAGAGGGAATAGTAATTTTTACCCTCCCGCTATCCAACGCTTTCCCTACTGTTACACTCACTGGAGTGGGAATAGTAATTTTTACCTACCCGCTATCCAACGCTTTCCCTACTGTTGCACTCACTGGAGTGGGAATAGTAATTTTTACCCTCCCGCTATCCAACGCTTTCCCTACTGTTGCACTCACTGGAGTGGGAATAGTAATTTTTACCTACCCGCTATCCAACGCTTTCCCTACTGTTGCACTCACTGGAGTGGGAATAGTAATTTTACCCTCCCGCTATCCAACGCTTTCCTTACTGTTGCACTCACTGGAGTGGGAATAGTAATTTTTACCCTCCCGCTATCCAACGCTTTCCCTACTGTTGCACTCACTGGAGTGGGAATAGTAATTTTTACCCTCCCGCTATCCAACGCTTTCCCTACTGTTACACTCACTGGAGTGGGAATAGTACATTTTACCCTCCTGCTATCCAACACTAAAAATATTGAATATTTTTTAATAATATTAAGTTAACATATATATGTATTAAAAAAAAAATGCATGTTTATTTATTTTTTATTTACATTAATTATTTATTAATTTCAAGGTTATTTAAGTATTTTTAAGTATGTTTTACTTAATTATATTTATTATTTTATTATTTTACATTACTTTTAAGACATTTAAAAAATTCGATATTTTAACAAACTATGGAGGTCATTACGATGGCGGACGGAAAAACAACCGACCGCCATGGTAGCGGGAAATCACCGCCCGCCGCTACCGCGGGAAAACCGACGGCCAGATTAGGATCCTCGGCGGTAAAAACCCAACCGCGGAGGAAAGGAGACCCAAGAAACCGCCGTTCGCCTGCGGAGAAGGCCCAAACCCATCCGCAGCGGTCGGTTTCGCAGCGTAAACAGCCCAAACGACCGCAACCACAGCGGAGACACCGCCATCGAAATTATGATATTCCCGACATCGCCGCGGTGCAGTGTGCTGTTTCCGACCGCCGCGGTCGACAACATTGATGAATCAGTGAGACGGCGGAAGCGCCGTAGCAGAGCCACCGCTGCGGACGCTCCGTTAAAAAAATGGCGGTCGCGAGAAAACCACACAACATGGCCACAAAGTGCACCAACCAACCAAGGCATGCACCCAAAAATACCTAACACAGCCCAAAGACACGCCCCCATGGGAAACTCCAAAACTACAAATCCCAGGTTCACACACACACCACACCTGATACCAATACCCCATCCTGACACACCCACAGACACCAGTATAAATCCAGCCCCCAACAGACCACAATCCTTTGCAAAACTCCACAACTGAGGGGACATCCACCACAGATGACAGGAGAGGCAAATCTGCACAACACACACACACACATCACCACCACCACCACTTCCACACCTGCACCTCTAACACCTTTGCACAGCACACACCATACACATCACAACCACAACCACCACTACCACTTCCAAACCTGCACCTTAAACACCTTGACACATCACACACCATGTCACCACAGAGAATGCCCAAATTCACTGAGAGTGAGTTGAGGGTCATGGTTGATGAGATAATCAGGGTAGAACCACAATTGTTTGGTAACCAGGTCCAACAGACACCACTAGCAACAAGAACGCAAATGTGGAGAAGGATAGTAGACAAGGTAAATGCAGTAGGGACCGTGCCACGCAATAGAGATGAAATCGTGAAGAGGTGGCACGATCTGAAGGCAGTGGTCAAGAAGAAGAGAGCCAAGAACCATGAGCTGGCTCACAGGACAGGCAGTGGCCCTCCTGCTCCACTCAAAACATTCACTGAATGGGAAGAGAAGGTGCTTGGCATTCTACATCCAGAGAGTCTCTCAGGAATACCCGGGGAGTTGAGGCTGGTAAGTACAAACAAATGCCTAACATCACACAAATGTACTGTCTTGCACCACTACAAAATAATACCTCCTAGGTTCAAATTCATTCATGTGCACAACACTCCCCCAACACATCTCTCACAGATTCAACAGACACTCCCCTGAAGCCCCCAAAGGTAGTTAGCAACATCACCATGGGTACATGTGTACATGCTGCCAGCACTACAACTCCCACCAGGCCCCCTTGTCCTACAGCTGTGCAAGATGGAGCACTCCCCCCACCCAGAAGCATGCCTCAGCCATTGTGTGCTTCACCCTCACCTAACAGGTAGGTAGCCATCCCTACAGGGAGGTGGGTGGGTGTTTGGGAAGCCTGCACTACAACTCCCACCAGGCCCTCTTGTCCCACAGCTGAGCAGGATGGAGCACTCCCCCACCCAGAAGCATGCCTCAGCCATTGTGTGCTTCACCCTCACCTAACAGGTAGGTAGCCATCTTTACAGGGAGCTGTGTTTGGAATAGGGAGGCCTGCCCCACAACTCCCACCAGGCCCCCTTGTCCTACAGCTGAGCAAGATGGAGCACTCCCCCCACCCAGAAGCATGCCTCAGCCATTGTGTGCTTCACCCTCACCTAACAGGTAGGTAGCCATCCCTACAGGGAGGTGGGTGGGTGTTTGGGAAGCCTGCACTACAACTCCCACCAGGCCCTCTTGTCCCACAGCTGAGCAGGATGGAGCACTCCCCCATCCAGAAGCAAGCCTCAGCCATTGTGTGCTTCACCCTCACCTAACAGGTAGGTAGCCATCCCTACAGGGAGGTGGGTGGGTGTTTGGGAAGCCTGCACTACAACTCCCACCAGGCCCCCTTGTCCTACAGCTGAGCAGGATGGAGCACTCCCACCACCCAGAAGCATGCCTCAGCCATTGTGTGTTTCACCCTCACCTAACAGGTAGGTAGCCATCTTTACAGGGAGGTGTGTTTGGAATAGGGAGGCCTGCCCCACAACTCCCACCAGGCCCCCTTGTCCTACAGCTGCGCAAGATGGAGCACTCCCCCCAGCCACAAGCATGTGGCAGATATTGAATGTCACTCATCAAACTTACGGGTAGGTAACCATTTCAACCGGGAGTGTTGTTCTTAATTGGTGACACAGCAGCACAACTCACAACAGGCCCCCTACTCCCACAGCTCAGCGTGATGGAGCACTTGTCCCACTCATAGGCATGTGACGTCTGTGCAGCCGCACATGACACCATGCCACTTAGTCCAGAGTCATCTACACAAATCATGCAAAACAGTTGTGTTGTAGTCACCATGCACAAGTCTCTGTTCAAAAATTACCCACATTGTGTCCACTGTGCCAGGCATCACACACTGCCACACTAACAACGATCATGCTGCCCTGCAGCAGTGTCTGGCCGTTTTTTGGCAAAGTGCAAATCACCCATGTCATACCACAGTGTTGCAATGTAAACAGTGGAAGTGCAGTGTACCCAAAAACTACACTGCAGCTGGGACTCACAATGCTAAACTAAGCACACCCCAAATGTCCTGCAACACACCCAGCTACCACAGTGCTGCACTGAATTGCAGAACAGCATCTTGTCTGACTAAAATTGTCACAGGTGTCTTGTTTGGACCACCAATGTGTGTATGCATTGACAATGTTCACATCTCACACTGTCTGTCTGAACAGTGCTGGTATAGTCTGGCCCCAAAAGCACACATTGTCTGCACAGGGCTGAGTACATCTCACACACACACCACTGTTGACCACAACATGTCAGTGTATGGATGCCCTGGAACAACTGCTTCACCAGTACTGTGCTCATGTTCTCAGGTCCACAAATACCATGAAACCATGACAGTGTGGAAATGTATGCTGGGTGAGATGTTCACTCTGCTGTATGTCACCACTGTGCTACGAGACTATACCCCTTGCCCTATTGTGCCTTCAAATGTCGGGGGAGTGAACCCCACAGCCAGATAGGTGGGACAACAGTGATGGGGGGCTATACCCCATGACCAAATGTAATATGAAATCAATGGGTACAAAAAGCCACACACACATTATGCTCACCACACGCACATTCCATCCAAAAATTTCTACCAAGTCACATAGCCATGTCATTGCTCACCTTCACCTCAAACGGTAGTTAGCCATCTTCACAGTGAGACGGTGTAGTGTGTTTGGCTATCCGTCCCACAAAACGCAACATGCATGCTGTTCCACCACTATGGAGGATGGGACACTACACCCCCAATAAGAGTCATGTGGCAGGCAATGTATGCTACCCACCCAACTCACAGGTAGGTAACCGCATCTCACAGGTCGGGGTGTGTGGGGCTGGGAAGCTTGCACAACAACTCACACGGGCCCACCTGACCGCCAGCACACAAGACCCATTACTTCCTGGCACCAACATGCATGTGTCAGTCATTGCAATGTACACTTCAAAAGAACTGGCATGTGGACATATCATGCTGACTTGTCCCACACTGGACCAAGATGGAAGCCATCATCATACACACACGGAGAGGTCGCACAAATACAAGGAAAAAACAGCAAACACTACATATCAACAGCCACAACATGCAGCCAGATATGCATTTAAAAAACATGTTGGCATAGGACACCAGGCCTCTCAATGCACAACTGCACACCCAGATAGCATTGGCAACTATAGTGTGCACACACCTAAGAAAATGAAACTGTGACAGCAACCAAAGTGTGAAAGTCTGAAACACATGTAGATGGAACTCCGAGCACAACCATGCACACCACTACATGCCATCTGACAGTAGCAGTGGTCCAGACCACCTAGGATCTAATTGAAGCAAACTTAAGCATGTCTGGAATTGCAGATACAGATATGTACACCACATTGAAAAGGTATGCATGAAACTACAATGTTCACTCAATGTGCAGAGTAAACCGCTGCAAGGGCTCAACAAGTGACACATACGCGTAAATGGATGACATATGATTGATCAATAAATGGATGCCAACATGAGACTGTCAATGTAAAAGAATTATATTGTGCATGTCATGTCTTGAGAACTCCCAATATGGACAAGTAATGCATGTACCACAACAGCTTGTAATGCATCACTGGATGTCGGTCAATGCAAATTTGTACAGTGAACAACTGCTGGATGTACAAACAGTTGATGTAACACTGCTAACACAAACTTTGCTGGGTGCAACACAATGACCATTTCTCATCTGACCCACAGGTGACCAAGAACTTACTGCAGAGGATGACACCACCCTGCAGAGCCAGTCCCCCCCCCCCCCCGGAACAGAGACAACTGGATGAGGACTCCCTGGATTCCTTGGATGAGGAGCTCCACGCTGGCCCATCTGGTGTGGCAGGCCGCAACCAGTCCCAGGCACACATTGTCCCCCCAACCACATCAGCTGCAGCCCCTGACCATCCTCTGACAGCTGCTGTCACGGCCTGTGTGTCCACCACCACCACCACCCCCACCACCCCCCCCCGAATGGGCCGGTTAGAGGAAGAATCTCGGGAGCACCTCCTGCTGCAGAGGTCCATGGACACACGCATGGGACAGATTGTGGACCTCTTGGGGCAGCTAGTGGCGGTTCTGAGGGACAGGCCAGCACAACATTCTACCCCTCCGCCTCCTTCTGTTGGGCAGCAGGATGACACTTCATCATCCTCCCCTGCGTCCACAGAGGGGGGTGAGTCCTCAGACACCACTGTCCCTGCAGCAGTGGCCTCTCCAGTCAAGCGCAAAAGGGGCCGTCCAAGGAAAGGCCAGGGGGACTCACGTGCCAAAGCACCTGCCAAACGCTAGTCCCCGAGCCAGCTATGATGACAGACCACTGCACCACTGCATTGACCTTTTGGACTATCCTTCACCACACTGCCATGTGAATGGCATCTATCTGTTGGACTGGGTCTCCACATCATTGTGGGGACTACTCAAGTAACTCATCTACCATGACTGTCAAATCACTTCTTCAATTCCCCCTTCACATTTTCTCCACCCTCGCATGTCACAATTGTAAATAAATACACCTTACACACATGTTGTTGTGTCTGCTCCGTCTTTAATATAGGATGTGCAACCTCCACCGTGTAGGACATGGTCCAGGGGAATGGAATGTAGGTAGGCAGTGAGATGCTGAAGGGACCTAGGGAAAACCGCAGAACAAGAGTCACTTGTATGGGTGTGGCATCGCACACATCACACAACACTTGTCAACAAGGTACTCACATCTACAAACTTTACACAGAGCAACAGTCACCATAGAGACATTCTGTATCACACTAACCAATCACACATACATTGACAGGCAGCAATGAGTCAACACAAAGCTGCAGTCAGCAAGCTCACATACACCCACACAGCAACTGCAACACCATCAGCCCATTTTGTCCCTTCTACATCGTCACTCACCTTCAAGTGATGTAGCGGGTGATGAGCTGTCGACGCATGTCGACCCCTTCCTCCTCTCCACTGCCCTCGTCACTGGTTCTGGGTTGATTTGCAGGCGGGGGCCTTGGCTGCTCATCATCGTCATCCAGGATCAGGGGTATTGCCTTGCGAATGGCCAGGTTGTGGAGCATGCAGCATGCCACCACTATCTGACACACCTTCCCTGGCGAATACATAAGGGCACCTCCAGTACGGTCCAGGCACCGAAATCTTGATTTTAGGAGACCAAATGTCCGTTCTATCACACGCCGTGTCCTCCCATGGACATCATTGTATCGCACATCAGCTGGCAAGACGGGATTCCGCAATGGGCTCAGCAACCACGGGCGGTTCGGATATGCCGAGTCACCTGGGTGTGAGAGACACAGATTAACCTTGCAGTCCCAAAATGCCACACAACAGCATGTCACACACACACCACTCTAATCCACTATGCAAACTCACCCACAAGCCATGCACGCTCCGGAAGCAGATTGGCCATCAGCTGAGGAACGATGCTGCTGCGCAAGATGTGGGCATCATGGGCTGAGCCGGGAAACTTGGCACACACGTGTGAGATGATCATGTCCGCCAGGCACACCACTTGAACATTTACCGAGTGTGAATGCTTCCTATTGCGGTAAACCTGTTCACGTGCCTGTGGTGGCACAAGCCCAACATGTGTGCAATCAATTGCACCAATGACATGGGGGATATGTCCAAGGGCATAGAAATCGCCCTTCACAGCCACCAACTCAGGCCCCTGGGAAAATGGATATACCTGTCTTTGTAGAGCATCATGGCCGACAGGACATCCCTCAGCACCATGCTGAACATCGGCTGTGACATCCCGCCTGCACTTGCGACCGTGTGCTGGAATGAGCCTGTTGCAAAGAAATGCAGGCATGCCATCACCTTAGATGTTGCGGTGAAAGCTGTTGGATATGTCCGACGTGGCTGCAGGTGGGGCTCCAACATGGCACATAGGTTCTGCAGGGTTTGTCGGTCCAGCCTGAATTTGCGGATTATATCCTCATTCTCCATGTCTGCCAGGACTGTGAACGGACGATGGATATTGGGCCTCCTCCTCCTAGGACAGATCAAAGTGCACAGATGTCAATGCAGAAGACCATGAAATGTGCATCACATCAATTTCTTCTACAGACACATCCCCAAGTCTTACAACATGCACCATTAACCGACAGGGCACTTCACAAGTAGGTACACATCAGGCACACTACTCGTACACCTGTCCCCTTACCAGCAGCAATGATCTGTGCACCCCTCCGGCTCATTCGCATGCACAGTGTGATATACTAACAGATATGTGTGCATACCTGTGAGTATGACCCCCAGCATATGTTACTAATTGCAATACTACCCTAACACACCATGTTGCTGGCCCTGATACACCTCCCAACATAGGTTGCACATGGCACACATCAACTACACACTGACCACCGGCTGAGCGTGGGGGACACGTGTGTGCATGTGCATTGGACAATGTGCCAGTTGCTGATGCCCCTAGTTCAGTAAATGAGACGACATTGTGCGTTACATTGCACACACAGACATTGACCATTATCTACATATGCTATGCAACACATTAACTGGACAGTCTACATTTCATTACACAGCACATGTGACATGTGCAAGTGTATGTGCCCATGCAATGTATTGGCGACCCATATATGGTATGTGTTGGTGACGTGGAGTGACATGTCCCTTTTGTGCATTTGCACTCATGAGGACACTTCAATTGTTGAGACACTGGGCACTGTACATGTTGGCCTATGCAGAGAGCTGGAGGACACGTTGGGTGCAGCACAGCTACTCCACAACTCCCTTAACGCTCACTCCAGGCACTGCCTGGCAGACATATGGCGGTGCCTACCCCCTGACACCTGCGGACTGGCACCGCCCATGAGCCAGGCACGATCGCGGGAGACACCGCCAGATATGTATGTGACAATGGCGGTCACCATGCACCGCTACCCAAATCACGGTCACTCCAGGCACTGCCTGGCAGACATATGGCGGTGCCTACCGCCTGGCCCCTGCGGTGTCACCGCCCATGAGCCAGGCAAAATCGCGGGAGACACCGCCAGATATGTATGTGACAATGGCGGTCACCATGCACCGCTACCCAAATCACGGTCACTCCAGGCACTGCCTGGGAGACATATGGCGGTGCCTACCGCCTGACACCTGCGGACTGGCACCGCCCATGAGCCAGGCACGATCGCGGGAGACACCGCCAGATATGTATGTGACAATGGCAGTCACCATGCACCGCTACCCAAATCACGGTCACTCCAGGCACTGCCTGGCAGACATATGGCGGTGCCTACTGCCTGGCCCCTGCGGTGTGTCACCGCCCATGAGCCAGGCACGATCGCGGGAGACACCGCCAGATATGTATGTGACAATGGCGGTCACCATGCACCGCTACCCAAATCACGGTCACCACAGGCACTGCCTGGCAGACATATGGCGGTGCCTACCGCCTGACACCTGCGGACTGGCACCGCCCATGAGCCAGGCACGATCACGGGAGACACCGCCAGATATGTATGTGGCAATGGCGGTCACCATGCACCGCTACCCAAATCACGGTCACTCAAGGCACTGCCTGGCAGACATATGGCGGTGCCTACCGCCTGACACCTGCGGACTGGCACCGCCCATGAGCCAGGCACGATCGCGGGAGACACCGCCAGATATGTATGTGACAATGGCGGTCACCATGCACTGCTACCCAATTCACGGTCACTCCAGGCACTGCCTGGCAGACATATGGCGGTGCCTACCGCCTGGCCCCTGCGGTGTGTCACCGGCATGGACCATGCCCTTGCAGCCAATGGGAAGCAGACTCGCGGTAGCCTGATGCGAGTTTGAAAATCGCAGTAGGCGTGCACCACCCCCGCGGAGGCGGTCACTGGACGCATTCAAAAGATGCACCACCGCGGTAGCGCGCGCCTGCCCCTACGGTGTGTCACCGCCATGGACCATGCCCATGCAGCCAATGGGAAGCAGCCTCGCGGTAGCCTGATGCGAGTTTGAAAATCGCGGTAGGCGTGCACCGCCACCGCGGAGGCGGATATTGGATGTATTTGAATGAGGCAGACCTGGTACACCAATTGCAGCACCCTGGGACCACTGACACAGCCCCAGGGGCCTATATATGTGTGGGAGGGTGCACCACATTCCCACAGCTACCAGGGACTGCTGACTGACAACCCTCACCTGACTGCTGGCTGCCACCCTGCACCTGCTGCTGCTGCTGCCTCAAGGGACTGCTGGCTGCCACCCTGCACCTGCTGCTGCTGCCTCAAGGGACTGCTGGCTGCCACCCTGCACCTGCTGCTGCTGCCTCAAGGGACTGCTGGCTGCCACCCTCAACGTGCTGCTGCTGCCACATGTCCATTGTGATGTTGAGGACTCAGAAGATCCGTGCCAGTCCCTTCACCAGTGAGGAGCTTGAGGTCCTGGTAGACTGGGTGCTTGCACAGTACCCAAGGCTTTATGGCGGCCCTAATGTCGTGGTAAGTCTCCCAGACTGTGAGTGAGAGTGCAGGGTGGGCACACGTGAGGTGGAGGTGCTTCTGTATGTGTCAGTGGTTGTGGGGCTCTGACATGCACTGCCTATCATGTTTACTACAGCGGGAAGGGCTTGGTGGGCTCTTTCACACGTTACCCTGCATGCCTATCCTGAGTAGAGGGACATGTTCTGTAGTGTCAGCCATACAGTGCAGCAGCATTTTGGTGATGCAGGAGTATGGCCAGTTATCGTTTGTGTGAATGGCTGTGTTGCTCCCAATTTACCCACTCAGTGTCAGTCCACCTGCCCTGCACAGTCCCCGCTGAATGCCACATGTCCACATCACTGCATGTACAGTGTGTTCCATGTGTGTTTGGTTCACGCCTCTTCATCTAAGTCCCATCTCTGCCATGTAGATTGCACAGGAGCAGCCATGGGAGAAGGGTGTGTGTATGACAGTTGTTATCACTCTATGTGAGTTCCAGGACACAGTGAGGCTTTCACAGGGCTAGGACACTTAGGTCTGCGCAGTGTTGGACACAGTGAGTCCAACAACAAGACACATGTTTTGCTATCTTCTCTATGTGTAGTTGTAGGTAACTGCAGACAGTAGCTGCGGCCAGACTACACGTCGCTTGCTGTGTTGGTATCCTGCATGTGAATGGGATGTGGAGGTACTGTGTCCACCATCGAACATGCATGCCTGTACGTCTGATTGACCAATGACATTGTACCATGTTCACAGCAATTGTTTGCTCGGTTACATTTGTAGCTGGAGTTTTGGATGAGTCACTGTCGTGCTACTGCATTTTCGTTGTGTTGTCATTGTGCACTGTGTCATTGGAACCTCACCCCTCTTGTCTCCCATGCCTGCAGCTGAAGGTCCACCAGCGTAAAGCCGTGTGGAGGGCCATTGCCTCCAGAGTGCGAGATCTGGGTGTGTCAAACCGAAGGCACACCCACTGTCATAAAAGGTGGGACGACATCTGCCGGTTGAGCAAGATCGTGGCCGAGATGAAGCTGGGGCTGCTCCCTCAGACTGGCAGGTTGGCTAGGCGCAGCATGACACCACTAATGGTCCGCATCCTGGCTGTCACACAACCTGAGCTGGACAGACAACTGAAGGTGCATCAGCAGCAAGCTAGGGGTGAGTAAGTGTTGCAGGCTGCCTTTGGATGGGAGTGGGTGCATGTGTCTACAGAGTGTGCAAATTGTCAGCTGTGTGACGTTGGTTGTGTGGTGCAATGTTTTGTGAGTGGCCTCTGTGCTGGGTGTATGTGCCATGCATTTGCCCAAACGATGCTTCATGAAGTCAGTTTTAGCACTGTGCATCTCTCTTACATTTGGAGTTGTGGCCTTCAGGTACCTTCTGCTGTGGGGTAGTGTGTGAATTCAGATGGATGGGAATGCCAGTGTGCCAACTGTGAATGCGTTTCAATGAATGCGTGCAATTCCAGACCTCAGATGTCTGCCAGTCAGACATCTGAGGCCAATGTGCAACAGTAGATGTGCCCATGAACTCGATATGGTGGATGGCATGTGTGCAGGGTCATTGTGGGCTGGTATGTTGTGGTCTGTGTGGTCCCCTACTGCTCCATCCATGTAGGTGATGTGCACCATGTTGTGGTGTTCATCCTTGCAAACATCGGGACAGTGTGTGTGCACAGGCCATTTTGTGGCTGTGTCTGATGTGAGCCAACAGCAGGATGGTGTGCTGTGTGAGTCACCTGGGGCACTTATGGCAGGATGTGTGTCGGACATGCACCGTTGGCTTGATATTTTGGGTGGCAAGATATATGTGTGCACAGGGTGGCATGCAATGTGCTGCACACCTCTTCTAGGATGCAGATGTATTGGCATGTGTGAGTTCCGTTGATGCCACTCATCTCACAGTACTTCTCTCTCCTATGCAGCAGCTCCCGTATGTGCAGAGGGGGAGGGGACGGACACCAGTGGTGAGGCTTCCAGTGCAACAGCTGCACCGGAGCAGACTGACACAGATGTGACCAGCGCCGAGGAGGGGGACAGGAGTCTGCTGGAGGATTCACAGCGGGAGACACAAAGCTCTACCTCATCTGACGCCAGCGGTGACGCATCCATGTTGGGGGGTACAGGGAACGGGGACTCGGCCTCCTCTTCCACCACACAGCGTCCAGTGCCCAGCCTCCCTTCAATCTCCACTGGTGCTGCCCGTGTCCGCACGAGTAGGAAGGGAAGAGTCACCTTCACCCCAGGCACAGCTGCCCCAGCCCATGTCAGCCCTGCTGCCCTCAGTGCAGAAGCAGTCGAGCTATTGCGCCAGCTGTGTGTGGGGCAGACAGCACTTCTCAATGCCTTCCAAGAGCACGACAAAAAGTTGGGGCAGGTTATAGCTTTCATGGAGGGCATACATTCCGACGTAGGTGGGCTTCACCGGACTGTGTAGTCCTTGTCATCAACTGTGACAGCACCCCTGCAACAGGCACATAGTCAGGGAGCAGCTCCCAGCACTCGGTCCGGCCCCGTGTCACTGTGCACCTCTGACGACAGTGACAATGCTCAGCGGACCCCAAAGTCCTGATACAGAACCCGCAGCACACACGAGCAACAGCAGCCCAAGCGTACTAGGGCGCAGACACCATCCCCACATAAGAGTAAGGCCACCCCAGAGCGCAGAGAGAAAAGCCCATCACGCAACAGCAAGGGCCACAAAGCAAAGAAACAAGCATCAGGGTCACAGGCCTCACCTTCCTCCCCCGCCAAAGACTCCCCTGTCCCAAAGACGTCTCGCAGAGGCAAAATAACAGTTTCCACACCCACTGAGAAGGTGTTGCCTGCAAACATTGCACAGGATGAGGGCCCCATGGATAATCCATCCTTGACGTCCACTCCCATCCCAAGCCCTGTGAAGCCAGCACGGGAGGACACTGTAGGGGGCAAAGCTGGTGGACAGAGGGAGGCGGCAAACACCAGGCAAGCGCACAGCGTGATCCAGCATGTCCCCAGAGGGAGGGTCACCATCCACACCAGAATCAGCTTTGGTAGTGGGGTCACCTGTTGTGTCTGCCCCAGTTCACCTCAATCCCCAGACACGGAAGCCTTTCAGGATCCCCAAGAAGTGGAGAGGCACCCCTCCACAATCTCCGGCACACACTGTGTCTCACCAGGGCATGAGTCCACCTCCCCGAGCCACCACCCCACCTGGTCCAAGCAGCCCCCCAGCTCCCACAAGCACAGTTGGCTCTTCCACAGTTGTTACTCCCACTGCCCAGGGCAGCCCTCCAACTGACCCAAACACACAGTCAGCTCCAAGTCCGACAGACAGCCCCATCTGAGTGGTGGTCACCCTCACACACCTGTCTGTCCACAGGGATGCGTGTAATGCCCATTGTCAGGCCCATTACTCTGTTGCTGGGCATGGCATGGTAGAGTTGCATCCATTCCCTGTGTAGCTTCTGATGTCACTACTCTGCACAGTGTCTTTGCCGTTTTTGTTCACTGCTGTTTGCCCCTTGCCTGTGCAGCTTCTCATGTACCTCACCTGCACTTTGGACTGGCCACTGGCCTTGCTGTTCACTGCTGTTTGCCCCTTGCCTGTGCAGGATCTCATGTACCTCACCTGTACTGTGTCCTGGCCACTGGCCTTGTTGTTCACTGCTGTTTGACCCTTGCCTGTGTAGGATCTCATGTACCTCACCTGCACTGTGTCCTGGCCACTGGCCTTGCTGTTCACTGCTGTTTGCCCCTTGCCTGTGCAGCTGCTCATGTACCTCACCTGCACTGTGTCCTGGCCACTGGCCTTGTTGTTCACTGCTGTTTGACCCTTGCCTGTGCAGCTTCTCATGTACCTCACCTGCACTGTGTCCTGGCCACTGGCCTTGTTGTTCACTGCTGTTTGCCCCTTGCCTGTGCAGGATCTCATGTACCTCACCTGCACTTTGGACTGGCCACTGGCCTTGCTGTTCACTGCTGTTTGCCCCTTGCCTGTGCAGCTTCTCATGTACCTCACCTGCACTGTGTCCTGGCCACTGGCCTTGTTGTTCACTGCTGTTTGACCCTTGCCTGTGCAGCTTCTCATGTACCTCACCTGCACTGTGTCCTGGCCACTGGCCTTGTTGTTCACTGCTGTTTGCCCCTTGCCTGTGCAGGATCTCATGTACCTCACCTGCACTTTGGACTGGCCACTGGCCTTGCTGTTCACTGCTGTTTGCCCCTTGCCTGCGCAGCTTCTCATGTACCTCACCTGCACTTTGGACTGGCCACTGGCCTTGCTGTTCACTGCTGTTTGCCCCTTGCCTGTGCAGCTTCTCATGTACCTCACCTGCACTGTGTCCTGGCCACTGGCCTTGTTGTTCACTGCTGTTTGTCCCTTGCCTGTGCAGCTTCTCATGTACCTCACCTGCACTGTGTCCTGGCCACTGGCCTTGTTGTTCACTGCTGTTTGTCCCTTGCCTGTGCAGCTTCTCATGTACCTCACCTGCACTGTGTCCTGGCCACTGGCCTTGTTGTTCACTGCTGTTTGCCCCTTGCCTGTGCAGGATCTCATGTACCTCACCTGCACTTTGGACTGGCCACTGGCCTTGCTGTTCACTGCTGTTTGCCCCTTGCCTGTGCAGCTTCTCATGTACCTCACCTGCACTTTGGACTGGCCACTGGCCTTGCTGTTCACTGCTGTTTGCCCCTTGCCTGTGCAGCTTCTCATGTACCTCACCTGCATTTTGGACTGTCCACTGGGCTTGCTGTTCACTGCTGTTTGCCCCTTGCCTGTGCAGGATCTCATGTACCTCACCTGCTCTTTGGACTGGCCACTGGCCTTGCTGTTCACTGCTGTCTGCCCCTTGCCTGTGCAGCTTCTCATGTACCTCACCTGCACTGTGTCCTGGCCACTGGCCTTGTTGTTCACTGCTGTTTGACCCTTGCCTGTGCAGCTTCTCATGTACCTCACCTGCACTGTGTCCTGGCCACTGGCCTTGTTGTTCACTGCTGTTTGCCCCTTGCCTGTGCAGGATCTCATGTACCTCACCTGCACTTTGGACTGGCCAATGGCCTTGCTGTTCACTGCTGTTTGCCCCTTGCCTGTGCAGCTTCTCATGTACCTCACCTGCACTTTGGACTGGCCACTGGCCTTGCTGTTCACTGCTGTTTGCCCCTTGCCTGTGCAGGATCTCATGTACCTCACCTGCACTTTGGACTGGCCACTGGCCTTGCTGTTCACTGCTGTTTGCCCCTTGCCTGTGCAGCTTCTCATGTACCTCACCTGCACTGTGTCCTGGCCACTGGCCTTGTTGTTCACTGCTGTTTGCCCCCTGCCTGTGCAGCTTCTCATGTAAATACTGTGCATATTGAAATGTCCACTGGCTTTGCTGTTGCCCAAATTTGTTGTCTCAATATGCAAATTGTGAATAAACACAGTTGGTCCTGCTGTGAGTTGTGTCAGTGTCCTTCCTGAATAAAGTTGTTTCTGTGTGTGCATGGTTTACTGTGTCACATGCTCAGTATGCCACTTCAACATTGCCAATGGTTTCAGTTTCAGTTTATTTTTATTTTGCAGAGTTACTTAAAACCAATGCAATACATGCGAAAAATAAAACCATGTGTAAAATATTAATTTGCAATAATAAAATTTCAGCATAGTTAAAATAAAAAACGCTTCTGTTACTTACAAGTTAAAAAATACAGATCTAAACATGCGAGAGCAGCCAATATGAGTTGACCGGTCATTGCAGCGATTGTTACTACCCCGTAAAAATAGATAATCCAAAATCTCCTTTACCCCAAAACAGCTTTAGTAACAGATTGGCATTTTTGCTCTGGCCACTTCAAGAAATCTGACTAGTCTGGAGTTCAATTGAGGTGATGATGGATCGAAGCAAGCCAAAACTGCTTGCCTCCTTGTCCGAATTCCCTTTGATTAAAGGGGATTTTTAGGAGTTGCCTCCTTTCTTGAAGCATCTCTGTGCAAGAGCAAATGGTGTGGATGATGTCGCCTGGCCGTTTTTACACAAACTGCAAGATGTAAAAGTCTGCACCCTTTTCCATGGTGGAAGATGCTGCATGCATGGTATCACACCGAGTCGTAGCTTTAGGAATTTTAATTTCTGTGCTTTTGGATAGCCCAGGTTGAAATATGGTTGCCGGGCTAGAATCTTATAAGAATTCAGCGTCATCCAGGCATGTGTTCTGGATGAAAAAGCAGCTTTATCCTCCACCAGTGACTGTTTTTTCAGCGACTTCCAGACTAGTTTCTTCATAGTTAAATTATGGCACTGTGTATTCCATAGGGGCAATAGACCTGTGTTTGCCAGTGCCTCCTGAAGATACAATCTTGCGGGTGAATTCTCCCTCTGTTGGAGATCTTGCCACAGGAGGTGGTTTAGTGAATTAGGGGTTGATGTTCTGATTTTGTTCCAACAGTTGATGTATGCTCCATATCTGGCCCAGGTTTGCTTTAACAGGCCAAACTCCAGTCTAAGTTGCGCCGGGGAGGTGTAGTTCGGGAGGCTAAACATAGTTCTGTATGCTTTTACAAGTGTTTTATCCAAAAGATTGATATCTCTTCCTCGCAGAGCTTCGCTACCATAGGTGATTGTAGGTAGAACTTTAGCCCGTGCTACCGTTAGGAGAGGGATCAGCGTGGGGCCCATTAGTTTGGCAGATAAACTTTTCATGGATATGGCAAGGATCATCCCTTTCCTTTTGATCTCTTCTTGTTGGCGGGTAAATGATCCTTCTTTATCGAAGTAGACACCCAGGTACTTATAAGACTCCGCTGATTCAATATGTGTGCCCCCCAGGTGCCATAGGTACCTCTTTTTTCGTTTGCTGTTAATTGTCATCGTCCTGGTTTTGTTTAAGTTTATTGTCAGGCTATTTTCTTCTGCGTAGACCTGCAGTCCGTTAAGAAGATGTTGCAAGCCAACTACCGTATGGCTAAGCAGGACTACGTCGTCCGCGTATAGTAAGTTGGACAAGGTGGTGTCCCCCAGTCTGGGCGCGTGGGAGTTACATGTATTAAGTGTCTGTGGTAAGTCTGCCATGAATAAGTTAAATAAAATAGGTGCCAACACACAGCCCTGTTTAAGTGCTTTCGTTGTTTTAATTTTTCTTGACAGATGAGACCCTGATCCTAATTTTACCTGTACCCAGGTGTCGGTGTGTAAAAGCATTATCATTGATAAAAGGGTGTTTGGAATGCCCCATCTGGCTAGCTTATTCCACAGTTTTGGCCTCTCCACGTTGTCAAATGCGGCACTGAAGTCGATAAAACAGACATGCAGCTGTGTTTTCCTCAATTTTGTTGTATCCATTATCAGAGAGAGTGCCAGGATATTAGAAATCGTGCCAGAGTTTTTTCGGAATCCTGTCTGATTTAGCGGGATTATATCATTATTTTCTGCCCAGGTTGTTAATTCGTCTAGCAGTGTTCCCGCAAAATATATGGCCTCATTATCGATCAGTGCGACTAACCGATAATTGGCTGGCAAGGCCTTACTGCCGTTTTTGTGGATCGGTATGATCGTTGAGCCTTTCCATGAGTCTGGAATGGTGCCCAGTCATCTTACATCCAGAAATAATGGAAGGAGTATTTTTTCCCATTCTTCCGGCCTTTGTTTGAAGACTGCAGGCGGGATTCCATTCGGGCCCGGCGCTCCATCCTTTCTTCCCTTCCTGATCTGTTTCTTGATTGTTAGATGCTCAGTGTCGTTTGACCTTTCCTCCTGATGATGGATTAACACAGGAGGTTTGGATGTGTCACTTGACATTGATCGGGTAGCAGCGGAGCAGTCAGTGAGATTGTTGATGCCTCTTTCCCAACTTCCGGTGTTGGTATCATAACCGTCCGAGTCTGCTCCGCTCTGCTCCAGTTTGAGAAGGCTATTGCTTTGACTGTTAAAGTGGGAATTTAAGTAGCTTGCCCAGGTATCCTCCAAAATGTGGAATTAAGTCCCCCATGATGTGGGTGGATAATTGTGTTTACTGATTTCCAAGCGATCACTGGCGTTGTGCTTTAAGTTGTACAAGAGTTTTGCCCAGAAGTCCTGTTCGTGGTTATTGTTGATGTTCCATTTCAGCTTCTTTAGTTGAGTTCTTTGTTGCTGCAGGGAAGAAAGGAGTAGTATATTCCCTGGATCGTGACGCAAAGATCTTATGGAGCCATTTATCATTCTCTTAAGGGCTTTTATTTGCGCTTTTTCGGCCTTGGTTATCTTTTTCTCTTGTGCAGGCACCGGAGAACTCCTCATTTTTAGGTCCGTAGCTTTTAAATTACTGAGGTTGATGGTGAAGCATTCCCAGGTATATATCAGGTTCTTTTCGAACGGTTGAGCGAGTAAAAGATTGATTGCTGTATCTGTTAAGGACTCTATGCTTTCTGCCATGTACTTGATCCTCTTATAATTTATCGTAAAGCTTGAGCCTAAGTGTGGAGCAGGATGAATGCTAGACGGAGCAGTTGCCGCTAGAATAGTCTCTTGTGGACGGTGATCGCTGTCTCCTTGTCGCCCATTCTAAAACCTGTTACATGTGTAAACAGCGAGAGACTGACAAACGTGTAGTCTAAAAGTGAGCTTGTTAGTTCAGTGTAGTAGCTTGCCACCGAAGGAATATCGCCGGCTGTTCTTCCGTTAAGGGCCCTAAGATTTAGATGTTCTAATTCTTCCAAAAGGAATCTGTTTTCCCTGTTAGGCCTCCCATGCGTAAAGATTCCTTGTGTTGGTATATTGTAGTTTGAGGATTGGAGGCAAACTTCCTTTGCTTTGGATGTTCCCATTAGGTATTGATTCAAGTCTCCTGATAATATAAGGTTTGAAATTTCGGCACTGCCTAGATAAGAAGTTATCTGATGGGTTAACTTTGCTGAGTCACTTGCTGTCCGTTTTGGGTGGATATATGCATTAAAAAGAGTTACTTCGTTTTGTCAATGGGTTGTCTCACATTTCATTTTTTTGCAGGGGTGGGAGGCACTTCATTTCTACCTGACTGTGATACTTATGGGTGCAGTGCAGGTGGTTGGCAATGAATTTTTGTTGTCATCTTCCTTCTTTGCTCATGTTTTCTATGGTGGACACATGTCAGGTTTGTGGGCAATGGCAGCACAGGGTGGGAGTTTGGGCACAGGCTTACAGGCAGGCAGGCCAGGGTCATGGGGTCTGTGTGAGCTTCCTTTCTGTGTGCCAATCAGTGTCGGTGTTTGGACATCTTGTGGTGATGAGTTAGCCAGGTCCCATGGCTTACTTCCAATGTGTGCACTTGGGTGGTGGAGAAGTGTATGGTGTGAAGGGGGTGACTTTGTTGTGACTGTGGATGTGTGTGCACCTGCATTGTCAACTACTGCCATGTGTCACCCTGTAGTGGTGTGCCTGTATGTGTACTTGTTGAGCCCTGTGGTTGTGTTTTGTGCACATGGCAGTATTGTGTGGTGCTGTTGTGGGAGGAGGTATGTGTGACATATCCTACTTGTGCTTGGCTGTCATGTAGTGTGTCACTGGGCCCTGTGTGTTGTGCAGCAGACATTATCTTGTCCAGTATTTGGATGCCTATGTGTGGCTGGTCAGTGTTTGAGTTCAGGGCCTTCCTTACATCCCTGTGCCTATACATGGGTGTCCTTGCTGTCTCCAGGAGTTGTTGCATTGGGGTGACCGTGGTTTGTGTTGACTGACTGTGTCAGCCATGTGTGCTGTGATGGGCTGTGTGTGTTCTCACATGTGTCTTGTCTTGCATGAGCATCACACATGCTTGATGGTTGTGTCACTGCCCTTCCATTTGTGGGCACCTCACTGGCTTTCCTATTAGTTGTCCTCCATTACTGCTGGCATGTGGTGTGTGTATGTAGCTGTGAGTCAGGGTGGTGTGTGTGTGTGTGACTTGTCAGGTAGTGTGTGCAGTGAAGTGTTTGGTCCTCATCTGTGTGTGTGTACATTTTGTGCCTGGCCTCAGTGTTCTTGGCTTGTGTGTGATGTTGTTGTGGTGTGTGTGTTGGCTGGGGCTTGGGCTTCTGTGCTATGTGTTCCTGTGCAAAGGGTCCTGCTGTGGCTGTATATGCAGTTGTTGGGACGTGGGGCATGGTGTGGCTGTAGTTGTGTGGTTGTTGTGTTGGAGTGGCACTTGGGAGGCACATGTTGTGTCCCTTCTGGGAGGTAGCTGGTGTGTTGTGGATGGAGTTGTGGCTCTGTGCGATTTGTACGGTGCCCTTGGCATGCGCTGGCCCTGGGCTCTGCGTTGTGTGCATGGTTTCCTGCACACTGACCGCGGCGGTGACGTGACCGGGACATTTGTTCATGATGGCGGTACATGGGTGGGCAGTATGTGGCGAGGTATTTTTGTCACAGGTGGGACATGTGTGTGTGCAGTGATGGCTGTGTGCCTGTCCCCACAGGGGTGTGTGGTGTTCCCATGCGAAGTTTTCCACCCTGGAGCTGTGTAATGTGTTACTTGCACTGTTGTGTCTGTACGTACCTGCGGAGGAGTCCGTGGCGGACGATGACTTGTAGGTGGTGTATCATGTACAGCACCGGGAAGGCGTGTAGGGCAGGATCCATCGCGGTGTGTCCCGGGTGTCTCTTTTCTGTCTCCGCTGTGGTGTCTCCGCCGTCTCTCGCTGTGCGGTTTCTCCATCGCGGTGCGCTGCTATGTTTCCGGCATCGTGATATCTTCGGCGTACGGGACGTCATTCCGCACGGCGGTGTGTGGTGATTGGCTCACTCCGCCGCGGTGGCGGGCGCACTTTGATGGCGGTCGGCGTCGCACCACAGCGGGCGGGAAATGGGCAATGTGTGCCCATCCTAATATGGAGGGCGTGAAGACCGCTGGCGGCGTGCGGTAAATGGGTGTTAACGCCACCGCCGGCACCGCGGTCGTGTCTCCGCCCGCCATCGTAATAGGCCCCTATATTATTTACAACGATATTTTGGATTCAATATTTTTGTACTTACCTGTTTGTAGATAGGAAGTCGATATTCGGGCATTCTATATTTTGTCATCGATATTTTGGCAGGTCGATATTTTGCTCCTCAATATTCTGTCAGTGATCCGATAGTTAGTTCTTATTATTACCATCAACTTCTCAACTAATGGACCATCGACCAGAGGAAAGAGAGTTGATTACAGGTTCAGTTATGTATCCTGAGTGTTAGGACAAGCCTGTAGTTCGTGAACAACTGATTTAACTCAAACTTGAAACAGCGCAACTGGGATTCATGTGTTGGGTGTATGAGTATGGGCCAGTGTTTGTGTTTATTTATTATCGATCCCTGATTGGCGCTGGATCAGTTTTTGGTAGCAGAGGACGGTTTATTATTGATTAGTTTGGTAATAATTATTGATTATTTGTTTTCTTAACATGAAAAGTTAGTGTTTTGTTCTATGTTGTCTAGAAATACGGGTACGGAGTTACCTGAAATCCCGGGATGATAATGTATTAGCCTGAAGAGGCAGAAGAATAGTGTGGATAAGGTGTCACACTGCAGAAGTACTTTGTCTGTTGTCATAATACTTAACGGCGAGAGGCTGTTGGTGTTATATTAGGGACTATTCGTTTTATAGTAGATTTTGCGTGGAATAGCGAAGGGTCCACTTCCGAAACTCTGGCCTTACATCCCCAAAGGAGTACCAAGACCTCTTTCCATGTGAAAGTCCTCTTCCGAAACTTTGGCTAGTATCCCTAGAGGAGTACCAAGTCCTCCTGTAGCTTGTTTGAGTGTAGAATAGCGCTGGTCGTTATTTTACTTGAAGTGAAAGAATCTTTCTTTTTGAAGTGGAGACTATGGGCCATATGTATGAAAATCGGAATTTGCGATTCTCAAAATGCGATATTTTGCGAATCGCATTGTGAGAATCGCAAAATACGATGTATCAAGAAAATCGCAATCATTTAGCGATTCGCCTAAATTCGCAGAATAATTCTGAGAATCCCAATTTGCGATTCTTTATTTGCGAAATTCGCTAATAAGGAATCGCAAAATGGGGAATCTGCCATTCAGGTGCAGCTTGATGACATCACAACCAGGAAGTGTGACTGCACAGCTGCACCTGATTGCCAGAAGCACAGACAGAGCCTGAGGGGAGAGTGGAAGAGCACTGCACTGACATCCAGGGAGGCAAAATGAATCCCCAGGAGCAGGAGAAGGAGAAGGAGAAGGAGGAGGCAGGAAGGAAGAGAAAACCCAAATTCAGTGACAGGGAGCAGGAAGTCCTGATAGAGGAGATGGTAGGCAGCCATGAGCTCCTATTTGGGGAAAAAAGCCCTGAACGTGCCAGAGGCAAGGAAGAGGAAAATCTGGGATGCCATACACGACAAGGTGAATGCCATAGGTGTAACCCACCGCACTGTGGAGGACCTGCGCAAGCGCAGGTACGATATGCGGCTGAGATCTAAAGAAAAGCTGGCAACCAGGTTGGCTGAGGCGAAGAAGACCGGGGCGGCACATCCAGTGCTACAGAGTCCACGCCCCAGGAGGAGTTGGTGGAGTCCACCTTGCTATCGGAGAGTGTCAGTGGAGTGGCTGACCTGGACAGCTCCGACCCACCCACCACCAGTCAAGGTAAGATGCATGCCATCTGTCCCCTTCCACTCCACCATAGCACCCACACAGTTATGAGCCCCCAGCAACCAAACAGTTTTTCAACTCCAGTACATGGTGTTGTGTACACCCTGAAATGCATCATGGGAGATGTAGTCACATGCACCAAACAGTGTAGTATTGAGACACAGCAAGGTAGTAACAGTGACAGTGAGTTAGGGAATGCAAAATACAGGCAGACAGGATGTAGGTAATGCAAAAATAAGTAGATTTAACCTCTTACAAAATGAGAATGAGTACACTACAAATATTGTCTGTGCTTCTGTCTTCACAGCACCACTGGCAAGGCAGGAGGGCAGTGCAGGGCATGAGGAGGCAGATGTCACCGATGAGCAGGCAGGGGAGGAGGAGCAGGAGGCACAGACCCCTGAAATCCCTGTTGCATGCAGAAAACGCAACATCGTGCCACCACTACCACAGATGGAGGCAGACCTACAGGGAAGCGGAGACGAATCCCAGGCAGGCCAGGCCCAGCTTACAGTCCCACACAGGCAACAGTCCCCTGACCACCAGAGGGAAGGAGGAGGAAACAGACGCAGGGCAAGGCAGTCCACCAGTGCTGGTGATGAGGAGCAGCAGTCCGTGTTCTCCGGCCTCGAGGGCACTATGGTGAAGGTGCAGCGGCTGCAAGTAAAATCAATGCGGTCAATGCAGCGTCAGTTCCAAACCCTAAACCATCACATGAGCAACATGAGGGGTGAGATGAGGGAAATGACTGGTGCCATACGTGAACTGTGTGCCGTGCAGAGGAGATCCAACGCCCGCATGGACACATACAGCAAGGCGGTCAACCGCCTGTGCACTGTTACGTCCCTGCTGTCACGTAGGTGTGTCAGTATGCAGGTAGAAATGGCACGTAACAGCCAGGATATGGCCAAGGTCTTGGTGCAGGTGACACATGCTGTGGAACTGATGCAGGCGGCTGGCTCAGGTGGGACAGGACCCCTGCCCACAGGGGACAGTGAAGACCAATCAAGCCGCAGCAGCATTACACCACCAGTACCTGAGGTCAGACGGCGGAGCGTGAGGCAGGGGAGAACCCAGGATGACCCGGGGAGAGCAGTGGGCACCCAGAGCGAGGTGCAAGCAGCCGTGCACGCAGAAGATAAGGTGGCATCAGGGAAGCATGGCCATGGGTGACTTAACACATTGCTGTGGACTGAAGTGTCTAGGACATCTTTGCATTGTGAATTTAACAGTTGCAAACATCATTCACACACATTAGGTGTGCGTCAGGCTGTGTGCCAGAATTGTACTAGCACCAAATGGAATAAAAACACAGTTGTGCACCAATACATAGCATACTGTCATTATTACTCACCTAGAAATAGTTGTGCGTGATCTCCTGGCGCCTCTGCCGTCCGGCAGCTGCCCCAACACCACCTACTAGTCCTGCACGAGGAGCCGGTCCCTCCTCATCGGATGACTCTGATTCGCTGAGCTCCACTGGGGTGCCCTTCCTGGTTGCTATGTTGTGCAGCATGGCACATGCGACCACTATCTTGCAGCAGGTCTCCGGGCTGTATTGCAGGGCACCTCCGCTCTTGTGTAGGCACCTAAATCGGCTCTTTAGGATGCCAAAAGTCCTTTCAATCACACTACGGGTCGACCTGTGGGCGTTGTTGTAGCGGCGCTCCGCAGCAGTGGCTGGATTCAAGTAGGGTGTCATGATGAAATCCCTCACTGCATACGCGCTGTCCCCTGCAGGGTGCAAATGAAATGGGTTACACACTGTCATCCCACTCAAGGCCTCAACTGTATGTGTGAATGTTAGCCATTTTTTACCTAGCAAGTAGCCCTCACCAAACTCCCCAGCCAAGAGGCGACGGTGTAGCCCACTGTGGCGGAAAATGAATGAATCATGGGTGCTTCCAGGATATTTCGCAACTATGTCCGTGATGACATAGGTGGCATTACAAACTACCTGGATATTCAGGGAATGATAACACTTTCTGTTCCTGTACACATATTCTGTCTGGGAGGGGGGGACAGGGCGACATGGGTCCCATCAATGCAGCCAATTACATGGGGGAATTGGGCTATCTGATAGAACCCCTGCTTGGTTTGGTCAAGTGCCTGCTGCGTGTTAGGAAATGGATGTGGTGTTGCAACCTCTGCATCATGGCATCCAGGAACCTGTGAAAGAGGCGTGACAGGCTACTCTGTGTCACCCCTCCTGCTGCTGCTATCACCCCCTGAAAGCTCCCAGACGCCAGCAGGTGCAGTGAGCACAGGACCTGCACATGGGTGGGGATGGTGCGTGTCCTGCGTGTGGGGTGCTCCAGCATGGGCTTTAGCTCCTCAATGAGATCCATGATGCTGTCTGGGTGCAGCCTGTACTTTTCATGGATCTGCTCCTCTGTTTGCTGGAACAAGGTGATGCGTACACTGAAGATCCTCTCTTTGCGTCTCCTTCTCTGGCCAGCAGCTCTGATCCTCAGCCTCCTAGCGATGATGTACAGCGCAGCCATTGTGAAAGCCCCTGTTGCATTTTGGGCCAGCTTATATGGGTTGCACCTGGTTACCACCTGCTCTGAGTTGGTGGTAATTGCGAGGTGCTAAATTGCGAATTTTGCTAATTCGCAGATAGCGAATTTCTGGTACATCTCATTGCGAATTCGCTATCTGCGATTACGTTATTTGCAAAATTCGCAAATCGCGTACAGCAATATGCGAATTCGCATAAAATATTCGTATAATCGGGCTCGCACATTTGTGCGAATCGCTATTTTTGCGATTAGCAATTCTGCGATGCGATTCCGTTTCATACATCGCAAAAGACATTTTTGCATTCGCAAACACTGAAATTTTGCGATTCGCAGTGTTTGCGATTGCGAAAATGCTTGATACATATGGCCCTATCTCTTTATTTAGTGGAACAGACAAGGTAGCATTGTTTTATGTTGTTTTCTAACAAGCTTTGTTGAGAAAAGTATAGAAAAACATTGCTGTATTATTTTATAAAGGGAGGGTCAGTAGTTGGAGTAATACTGACGTCACAAAAAGCCGCGCTGGCATTGGTCAGACAGCTGGCGTTTAGAGTGCTGTGATTGGTTGACTTGCTGTGAGCCGCGCTGGTATTGGTGAAGGTACTGATTACGTAGGAGTGTCCTGATTAGTCGGTTGGTGTGAGTCGCGCTGGTATTGGACGGTTGTTAGCAAATAGAATAAACAGAAGTACGAAGAGTTTGTTGTTTGTTTATTATATTATCTTTTAGCGTGAAGAGTTGGGAAAAATGAAGCTGATTAATAAAATAAAGAGTTTCTTTAAAAAGGACAAACCAATAGTTACAAGAGAGCTAATTCCTATTCCACCTCCAAGAACCGCTGCTTCTTTTATGATGTTGGAACGTGGTTACCATACATGTACTTGGTTAGAAAATTGGGTGAAATACACGGAAGATGATGGTGTTTTAGCTTTCCCAAAGCATGGTACCTTTAATGTAAGGATCCTACAGAATTTGAGAGGAAGAATGAACTCTTTAGAACCAAATCCTAGACCTACCCAGTATGAAGCGCTTGAGGAATGGGAACAAGAGGCATACGATCGAGAGAAGTATAGGGGTGGAAGGAGATATAGGAGTATAATGTCTAGGTATCCTTTTGAAAAACGGGATGATAAAATGAAAAGATGGAGGAGAGCTGTGATAGCGGATGGTTTGTACCCAGTTTTAGTCGCTGAAGAAACCACTGGAGGCAAATGTAAAAAGAAGAAGAAAAATGTAGAGACATCAAGGATAGATTTTGACCCGAGTGATTCTGATGATGAGTTGTTAGATGACATTTTGACTAAAAGACCTCCACCTTATCAAGAGAACTCAAGTGAAACAGTCCCAAATGCACCATTAATGGGAACCCCACTAATTCCGCAGGTTCCACAAGTTCTGGTAGTTACTAGAGTAGTACAAGAGGGTGAAATGGACATGCTGAATAGGGCAAGAGAGGAGTTGGCTCAGAAAATCAATCAGTTGAATCTGAATGCGGAAGCATTAACAGTGCCAGTAACAATTGGTCCTATAGTTCCATTGTATGGAGAAAAACAGAATATATCGAGAGCACATGCGTTGACAGTCCCAATGAATAGAGACAGGAATAATGTGGTAACTATAGTTGATCAGGCTGAACAAGCTGAAACAAGTACTTCATTAATTGATCTGCCAGTTTGTGAGATATTAAGTGAAACCCCTAAGGGAAGTGCGCAAGTGGATCCGAGGAGAATAGTGCAGAATGTCACTCCAGTATCAGGGAGTTCAATGGGACCTTCACCAGATGAGTTAGATGACTGGATAAGGGGAATGGAAAAGCGAAAACCTCAACCACAGAATATAGATGTGAGTAAACTGAGAGTGGATTTGGAAGAAATGATTATTGGTACAATAATCCCAGACAGATTGAGTAATTATCGAGATGAAGAGTTGTACTTGTACTGCTGTACTTATATCCCTGATAAGAGTAAAAGTCTTGAGAGGTATATAAAGAATATTACGAAAGTACATGAAGATTTGACTCAACTCCAGGTTGACGATGTTTGGGAGAAACTTGGTAAGAGTTTTTCCTCTGTAGGGAAATGGTTTTCTACATTTGGGAGTAGTTTATTAGGAATAATACTAATACCAATTATTTCAATAGCTGTACTGATTTTGTCAATAATTATGGCATATAAATGTTGTAAGTGTAGATATGGAAAGAAGGAAATGATAGAATTAGACAATAAACGTAGAGCTAGGAAAAGAAAAAGAGAAGAGATAGAATTAGAGGATATGAGAGTAAATTATTATGAAATGATGAAAGATTTAGATGAGAAAATGGCAAAACGAGAAAGAAGTACAGTCCTTTAGATAAAAATGGCAATAGGTATGATGGTGATTTTTGTGATGGCTCAAAAATGCCATCAAAGGGGGAATTGATGGAGCAGGGTTTTGAGAAAATAAAACCTGCTCGGATTAACTCCTCGGTAACATTTACTAACAGTGTGCGGTCAAACTAACATGCAAAAACACGAAAACACGGGGAAATGCTTTTGCGCATGTGTGCATTAATACGTGGACTAACGCATGCAGAATAGGCCGCATTCGCGTTCCTGCTTGAAAAAAAAAATAATAATAATACTGCTTTTTGCACGTTAATGTTTTGGTTAGATATTAACGTGGGATAGTGCAAAATGGTGGGTGGTAAAACTGAGAATTTTATTTTCATGAAATTAATAATGTCTGTGTTTTATTCATCGTAGTGATGTTTGCATGGGTCTACAGCATTGCATGACAAGTTAAGGGTTAAAAGAAGAACTAATAAATTAATCGAAAATCGAGCTCTGAGAGAGGATGAAGAAGGCAGAAGCTGAATAACCTTCATGAATTATTGTGTGTCTGCCAAGTAACGGAAGGATGGCCGTGAGACCAAGTGCAAATGTACAAACTTCTTCCGCGGAAGCTGCAGAGGCGGACAATGAAAATGTAGAGATTTGAAACATGTTACCAGTTGAAGAAAGCGTGTTTTCATGAAACGTGGATTACGTATTATAAGAAATGTAAAACAAAGAAGGCTGTGAAAATATGGACGTGACTATGGTGGTGTGATAGAACACCCCTTAAACTGACCAATGAGAGACTCAGGGGCCGATTCCGATCTCGGTCGGAGGCGCACCCAATACCATTCGGTCGGGAAAAAGCCATGCGAAAGCCAGTTTCCCGACCGATCCGTACAGCACACCGAACGAGCAAGTACGATGCGCACAACAGCAAAAATTCCGGCCGAGCCGTACTCACCCAAACCAGGTCCTGTTCTCCGACCGAGGCGAATCCGGAAACGCCGAATCGAGTCGCACGGAAGGGTAAATGCAGCCCCGTCCGGCCGGACAAGTACGATGCGCTTCCCGTACGCGCCGAACCCGTCGCTACGCACGGCACGTCAAAGCATCCGGGAGAGGCGCACATAAGCTCCGAATCGCGCCACAACACGATCCACGGCTACGAGACGAACACGGCACCGACGAGGACGACGCGAAGCGACGAGGACGAAGCGAAGCGACGAGGACGACGCGAAGCAACGAGAAGGACGAACGACACGAACCAACCATGAATCCCTTCGTCCCGATCATACCAATATTCTACATCTACTACCGGAACAGGCACGGACGCGTACGGCGCAGAAGGTAAGTCAGACACCAACCACAAAACACATACAACACGTACACGACACATCACACACATACACGGGGAATCTGAACATACTTACACCAGCAACAGCAGCACCATAGGGGCGGGATGCCCATCACCAATGCCACATATGCACACAGGGGCCTGAATGCGCGCCACCACCCCAACCCAGAGGGGGCTGGATGCCTACCACTACTACCACCCTTAGCCAGGGGGCAGGATGCCTACCACTACTACCACCCTTAGCCAGGGGGCAGGATGCCCACCACTACTACCACCCTCACCCACGGGGGGCAGGATGCCTACCACTACTACCACCCTTAGCCAGGGGGCAGGATGCCCACCACTACTACCACCCTCACCCACGGGGGGCAGGATGCCTACCACTACTACCACCCTTAGCCAGGGGGCAGGATGCCCACCACTACTACCACCCTTAGCCAGGGGGCAGGATGCCCACCACTACTACCACCCTCACCCACGGGGGGCAGGATGCCTACCACTACTACCACCCTTAGCCAGGGGGCAGGATGCCCACCACTACTACCACCCTTAGCCAGGGGGCAGGATGCCCACCACTACTACCACCCTCACCCAGGGGGGCAGGATGCCTACCACTACTACCACCCTTAGCCAGGGGGCAGGATGCCTACCACTACTACCACCCTTAGCCAGGGGGCAGGATGCCCACCACTACTACCACCCTCACCCACGGGGGCAGGATGCCTACCACTACTACCACCCTCACCCAGGGGGGGCAGGATGCCTACCACTACTACCACCCTTAGCCAGGGGGCAGGATGCCCACCACTACTACCACCCTCACCCACGGGGGGCAGGATGCCTACCACTACTACCACCCTTAGCCAGGGGGCAGGATGCCCACCACTACTACCACCCTTAGCCAGGGGGCAGGATGCCCACCACTACTACCACCCTCACCCAGGGGGGCAGGATGCCTACCACTACTACCACCCTTAGCCAGGGGGCAGGATGCCCACCGCTACTACCACCCTCACCCACGGGGGGCAGGATGCCTACCACTACTACCACCCTTAGCCAGGGGGCAGGATGCCCACCACTACTACCACCCTTAGCCAGGGGGCAGGATGCCCACCACTACTACCACCCTTAGCCAGGGGGCAGGATGCCCACCACTACTACCACCCTCACCCACGGGGGGCAGGATGCCTACCACTACTACCACCCTCACCCAGGGGGCAGGATGCCTACCACTACTACCACCCTTAGCCAGGGGGCAGGATGCCCACCACTACTACCACCCTTAGCCAGGGGGGCAGGATGCCCACCACTACTACCACCCTCACCCACGGGGGCAGGATGCCTACCACTACTACCACCCTCACCCAGGGGGGCAGGATGCCTACCACTACTACCACCCTTAGCCAGGGGGCAGGATGCCCACCACTACTACCACCCTCACCCACGGGGGGCAGGATGCCTACCACTACTACCACCCTTAGCCAGGGGGCAGGATGCCCACCACTACTACCACCCTTAGCCAGGGGGCAGGATGCCCACCACTACTACCACCCTCACCCACGGGGGGCAGGATGCCTACCACTACTACCACCCTCACCCAGGGGGGCAGGATGCCTACCACTACTACCACCCTCACCCACGGGGGGCAGGATGCCTACCACTACTACCACCCTTAGCCAGGGGGCAGGATGCCCACCACTACTACCACCCTTAGCCAGGGGGGCAGGATGCCCACCACTACTACCACCCTTAGCCAGGGGGCAGGATGCCCACCACTACTACCACCCTCACCCACGGGGGCAGAATGCCTACCACTACTACCACCCTCACCCAGGGGGGCAGGATGCCTACCACTACTACCACCCTTAGCCAGGGGGCAGGATGCCCACCACTACTACCACCCTTAGCCAGGGGGCAGGATGCCCACCACTACTACCACCCTCACCCACGGGGGCAGGATGCCTACCACTACTACCACCCTTAGCCAGGGGGCAGGATGCCCACCACTACTACCACCCTTAGCCTGGGGGCAGGATGCCTACCACTACTACCACCCTCACCCAGGGGGGCTGGATGCCTACCACTACTACCACCCCCACTCATAGGATGGACAATGCATGACACAACAAGCACACCACAACCTAGGGAATGCAAGATTAAGACATCCCCCCACCACCATGACAAGCGTGTGTAGGCTGTGTCAAATGCCTACAACACCGAACATGACTTTCAACATACAATGTGACCCCCTAGCACATGTGCCACACATATATGTGTGTGGCACCCACAATGCAAGCAGCCCATGACCATTGTGGCAATGGGGCCTAAACCCCCATCATCACAGTGACCAAAAGGTAAGTGTGGGGTCCATAGCTGAAGCACATTTTGACCATTGTGGCAATGGGGTCTAAACCCCCATCATCACAGTGACCAAAAGGCAAGTGTGGGGTCCATAGCTGAAGCACATTTTGACCATTGTGGCAATGGGGTCTACACCCTCATCATCACAGTGACCAAAAGGTAATTGTTGACAAAGAAAGAGCTGCAACTGCCAAACTGCATGGATCATTCCTGGTCACAGAACCAAAAACTCATCCGTGGCAAAGTAGTGTATGTGTCCCATTGCAACATAAATTGGGGGAGCCAAATACTGCAGTGCAAATGAAACATTCCTTTGGCCATGTGCAGACAAACAACACCCATGGGGGCTGAGACCGTCAACAGTCATCAATGACACAATGACAGAAGTGACCATCAGAATGCAGAACCACATATTTGCACCAATGGGCACACAAATGCAGATACCCTGTGGAGACAGCAGATGTGAGGTGAACAGATACCATACCATGGCAGCAATGGGACACACAAACCATGATCACTGTGCTGACCGATGACCTAGGAGTCCCAGGGACAGCAGGGGAAACACACCAAACAACATACAGCCAATGGCACACCCAAGATATGCCAATGCAGTGGTGCAGATGCACAAACACAAACAGGCAGACCAACACTGTCATCATACACAGCAGGTGAGGGGTGGGGGTGCCAGTGTCCCCAGGCAACCACACAACACATGAGGAGAGCTGAATACCAATCATACAGATGTGCATACACTTCCACACTAAGGTAACTCATGGATCCAAATCCCCTATGTGGGCAAGCAGGCATTGTCAGGTGAGAGGGAGCACAAAACACACATGTCACACAGGCACGTAGGAACAACAACTGACACAGCAAGTCACAGACACACCACAGCACCACCCCCAGGGCCCCCACAATGTGGTGACCCTGGGCTGAATAAAAATACCACTGTGATGACAAAGCTAAATGTCGGTCACACTGTGAACCACAGTCAAGTGTCCTGAGCAACAAACTACCATCACACCTACACAAGCACAAATCAATCAGCATGGCCAGTAAGCCAAGGCCAACATGGAGGCAGGGGCCTAGCCGGGCAACAACTCTCATCTGCACACACTCAACACCACACCCCTCGACCTCCAACAATGTGCAGCAGTGAAGTACACATGCACTGGTGACATTGCACATGCACCCATGACTATTCCAGGGTGGTGGGTGGGAACCAAGGTGTAGAAACACATCACACATGGACACTCAACAAGACTCCTGAATGTCTGACACACTGCACACTACGCTGTACATGGACATGACGGCAATACCACACCGACCAATGGGATCCCAGCCACAGTCACACACCAATGAAGAAGCCAAGGTCACCCACAAAGAACACACATAGACAACAACCAACATTGCAGCCCGGACCCTGAGGAGTGCCAGCAGTCACACACACAACGTGTCACAATCACTGAAAGATAACACAAACTGGAAATCACAAGACAGGGGCAAACAACAAGTGCCAAGGGGAAACCTGACTGTGACCCATCTGCGTCTGCACACAAACTCAGCCCTGACAGCAAACACACCTATGGGTGACACCCTGATGACCAGTAATGTGCCATGCACCCACATCACAGAGAACACAGGGAGAAGAATTTGGGGGAACATAGCTCAAGTCAGCAAGCATCACAAACAGGTACAACACTAGGGATCACAGCATGCGCAGATGAATGAAAGTGAACACACAGACATGCACATACAACACACACCTTGGGCGCAGGCAATGTCACACGTGTACACACTGCCATGAGGGGACTCCACTCCTGTGTGAGGAAAGCTGTGCCATATGTTGCCTCAGTAGGGCCCCATCATGTCAGCTGAGCACTTGGTCACACAATCAACAATTAGCACCAAATGAGGGCTCCCATCACATCAGCCTGGTCATGGATGTGCCAACGGAATCATCAGCACAGATCCAACACACTTGTATAGCAATGTTGCACTGACTACACGGATGAGTCCCTCCCCATTGATGCCCAAACCTGCATGTCCACTGGAGATGGCAACACGGTCAGGGAAGTAGACAAATGCAACGATGGCAGGCACAACAGATGTGCAGGGGTGGAAGCCACAGATATGAAATTGCCAATGTAAGTAGGAAACCCATTGCCAAATACTGAACACATGACACCCTCAGATGCTGCTATTGATGACATGGATACACCACATGATAGGACACATTCCCCCTGGACCACATGGGTTCCTGCACAGTAACACTTCATAATCATGATACCAGATATCACCATCACTGCAGCAAGGGCATGGTTAGCTGCACCAACAACATGTACATCTGAAACATGAGCACTAGAGAAAAGAAAGTTGCTTTATTCAGCATATGTGTTGTTTGATAACGACGTCCAGAAGAAATTAGAGCAAAGGCCAATGGCCAGTCCATTGTCAAAGTTCAAACAGGGTGACACTGGCAGATGTCACCCTACGCATGCCTGCACAAAACCAGGGACAATCCACTAGGAGGGGCAACCGGGGGGCAGGCCAGGCACCGCAGGGACAGGATCAGGGCTCACCAGGGGGAGTCAGGGAAGGGGTGGTGGGTGCTGGAGAGCCACTGACAACTGCAGTGGAGGTGTCTGACATGGTGTGTGCCGGCACAACTGGGGGCATGACTCAGATGTCGTGGGTGCCGGCACAACTGCAGTGGACCCTGCAGATGGGGTGGACAGGTCCGCCACTGCAGTGCCCAAGTCAGACAGGGCGGTAGTGGACTCCACTGCAGTGCCTACCTCCAGGGGAGGAGAATGGGGAACAGGCAAGGTGGGTTGGACAGAGGGGGAGGACACCCTCACCACATCAGTGGCACAGACAAGCGCAGCGGGGGGTGTGGTGCTGGGAGAGCAAGTGGCAGGGGGAGAAGGCCGGAGCATCTTGGGGATGGTATATCTGTGGGTGGGGGAACCTGGGGCAGGGTGTGGTGCTGGCACCTGTGCAGTGGGGGCCTGAGGGATGGAGGACGGAGACCTTGTGCCTGAGCTGCAGGGCGGTGGCGGGGTCTTGCTCTTACCACTCCGGGGGGACTTGCGGGTGGGGGCCTCAGTCCGTCTGCGCCTGGGGGCGGGTGTCCGGGGGCGAGGGGCACTCTGCTCCGTGTGGGTGGGCTTCCTCTTCCCCCGGGATGCTGGAGCAGCTTCATCGGTGGGGAAGAGGCCGAGGTCACAGAGGAAGAGCTGCTGTGACTTTGGGGTTGCATGTGAGGCAAGGGAGGGTGCTTTGGAGGGAGAGGGAACTGAGGACTGCGCAGTGCATGTGGATGCGTGTGTGTGTTCCAGGGCCCCATCCCCTGTGAGTCTGGCTTCAGTCCCCTGAATGTGCGTGCGTGTGCGTTTTGTCATTGGCGTGTGTGTCAGTGTGCTGGATGTGTGTGTGCTGGTGTGTGCCTGTGCCGGTGTGTGTGTGCTTGGGACGGGTAAGGTGCTGGGGAGTGTGGATGGAGCAGAGGCAGGAGGGGTGAGGGACCGTTTGAGGAGGGACACTGCTGCCGTCAGGGAGGAGTCCATGGACCTATTGCCCCTCTGTAGGTCAGACATGCCCGATGAGATGCCCTCCATGAACGACACCAGCTGAGTCAACAGCGCGGTGTGCGCATGGAGGACACTCAGCATGGCTGTCTGCCCTACATGGAGCTGGCGAAGGAGGTACACAGACTCCTCACTCAGGGCAGCAGGGGACACAGGGGCAGGGGTGCGGTGCCTGGCCCAAAGGAAACACGCTCCCGGACATGGGATCCTCCACGGACCTGGGGAATGGGAGCCGATGGGAGGGCGGTGGTGGTGCTGGTGGTGGCGGGGACAGCAACACTAGCTGGGGTGTGGTGGCTGCTGACACCCGCCTCCACAAGGGAGTCATCCTCCGAGTTGCTCTGGTCCTCAGCTGAGGTGGATGCTGCTGAGGACTCCTCGGTGTGGCTCCCCTCGCCCTCCGTGCCACTGGGTCCCTCCGACCACTCCTCGGCTGCTGACCCAGTCTGGCTCTCCGGCTCCTCCTGGTCCGTGGAGCTGTCCCCTTCCGTGGCCGTGGATGTATCTGCAAACAATGGGGATACAGACAGACATCAGTCACCTGCACATAACGCACACACCACTGTGAGCACAGCACATCACAGAGCAAGCCCTGGCATCATCAGTTGTACATTGCTAAAAGTGCCCTAACTGAACAGAAGAAGTCAATTGTCAGTCTGATGCCAAGCATGGCACTCACATCCCACATGGCCTTGCACCCATCTGTCTGGTGTCTGTTGGATTGCAACACCCCAGTGTTGACACATGCACCAAGTACACAGTAGTTGGACAGTGCAGAGGACACGGTGTGGACACATCACAGCTCTTGCCACTGAGTCAGTACAGGTTTCCGGATGAAAGGGATGCCCAGAGTCAAATAGGAAATGCATGTGATGCATACCAGCGACAGACACCATGATGCACCCATGTCCTGATAGCCAGCGCCACTATGGTGTGCATGTAGCACATGTCACTCCCCTGCAGGCTCACCAATCAGTAGACACATGCCATGGCGGAGGCATGCCTGCAAAGTCATACATCACTGTCTCAGTGATGTATGGCTTTGCAGCCAGACAACAACACTCTGCACTGTGTCACAATAGTAGGTCATGGGGAATGCAAGTCCTGGAGCTGCACAAGTGCACATGTACATCCCCCCACAACACATCCTCTTAACCCTCATCTGTCCAGGTCATACCTATTGGACATATGGGAGACCTGTGACACTACCCTCTGAACCTGAGCCCCTCACACTCTGCTGTGCATGGGGAACAGCTGCCTGAACTTCACATTTACATGCCCCAGTCTGCATGGGCAGCTGATCAGACACCTATGTGTCACACAAGTATCGTCTCCTATGGTCACATCTCCAGTGGCATGCTGAGCCCCTACCAAGAAACTCCACAGCAGTCCTGGCGACTAATCTACAGCACACTGACACAGAGGCAGACACCTGAGGGGTCAAATCACTGTGCACAATGTGTCCGCTGATACACGGGAGTGGGAGTACAGAGTGTATTGTATGGCCTGGAGTAGCCATGACTGTCCAGCCCCACATGAATGAGGGATGAGCCCTGGACTGTAGGCAGCTGGCTAAGTATGTGTGACACACGTCATATACATACTCCTGGGGCCCAAACATTGTTCCCACCCGCAGCATGGGTGTGTGCCAGATACCCCAGCCACATGTGGTGGATCAGCTCAGCAATTGGACCACAGATCAAAGTAACACGCTGAATACATGTCAGAATACAGGCATTGTGTAAGCAATGGACCCACCCATGATGCCCACCACAGAGTCAGGGAAACAGATGCTGTCTCCCACCTTGAGTCAAGCAAACTGCAAGGACACAGTCCTAAGTGACAGAATTCCCTGCATGTAAGGGCCACACCTGGGTATCAGATGAGGAGTGGGCAGTGCACAATAGAGGGACATGGCTCCTGGACAACATGACTGCTGTACTGTGGCAGTTTAACCAGGCCCGAGGAGGGCACATAGCATGTTAGACAGAGTACACAGTGCAGTCTTTGACTCACCCCCTCCTTGCTGCTCTCTGGCCTTCAGCTGCCCATCCAGGTCTGGAAAGACCACCGCCAGGATCCTGAGCATGTGGGGGGTCAGGGTCCGTGTTCCGCCCCTCCTGCGAGGAGGCGACAGCTTCAGCTGGACCCGTGCAATCCTCCGGGTCCAGCCCCGAAGGTCCTGCCACCTCTTTTGGCAGTTGCGGATCCGGCGCTTGTAGACCCCCACGGACCGGACAGCCCGGACGATGTCCTTCCATATCTCATGCTTCCGATGGGCAGAAGCCTGTCAGGATGACAAAGTGATAAGGCCATTACTACACATGCAACATATCCGTGCATGACACAGTTGCATATACATGTCGCAATCACAGGGGCACATGGTGTACACAGGCAGTGCACGGCTGCCCATGGACAGTTTTCCAGAAGTCACTACATGGTATCATTGCATGGGGAGTAAAACCCTGTTCAGAAGCACTGTCACTGCACCATACCTGTCCAGTGCAAGTCACCACACACTATGGGGGGTGACAACTACTCAGTGAGCCTGCTAGCCAGTGGCGTGCTGACTCTCAGCCTTGCTAGTCAGACAAAATGCACATTCAGAAAGGCAGTGCACAGAACACTCACCTGCTCCCCTGGTGTCCCATACAGCTTGCTGTACTGTGGAAGTAGGCTGTCCAGCAGGGCCTGGTTCTCCTCAAGGCTGAAGGCTGGGGCTCTCTCCACAGTACGTGCCATTGCAGGGTCCAGAGGGGCAGAGACAGCAGCAGTGCAGTGGCAGATGTCGTCCTGGAGCATGTAGTGCAGGCAAGTGGGCTCTCAGGGGAACAGGCAGCAATATATATGTGCTGGAGAGGCAGATACTGTCCCTTGTGTCCAAAGTGATAGGTCCAAGTCGTTTGCATCTTCTGAATCTGGCCAATCCATGGAATAGCAGCACCAAAACACGCCCACAGCATCCTTCAAAACTTCAACTTCATGACATACATGATTTTGCAACATTGTTGTGGGTGACCAACTGATTTTCCAGCAACCGACTCGTTCGAAATTCGAAAACGCGTCCGTTGCCAGGCAAGCCCATTGTCAATGGGTGCGCACCGATCGGTCCATTGCGGTACAACGCGCACAGGGGTACAACGCGTACCCGCACACATTGAAAGCAATGGGCCGGCCGGAGGCACCGATCGGTCCATTGCAGTTCAACGCGCACAGGGGTACAACGCGTACCCGCACACATTGAAAGCAATGGGCCGGCCGGAGGCACCGATCGGTCCATTGCAGTTCAACGCGCACAGGGGTACAACGCGTACCCGCACACATTGAAAGCAATGGGCCGGCCGGAGGCACCGATCGGTCCATTGCAGTTCAACGCGCACAGGGGTACAACACGTACCCGCACACATTGAAAGCAATGGGCCGGCCGGAGGCACCGATCGGTCCATTGCAGTTCAACGCGCACAGGGGTACAACGCGTACCCGCACACATTGAAAGCAATGGGCCGGCCGGAGGCACCGATCGGTCCATTGCGGTTCAACGCATCACTGTATATGTGACTGGCATAGGTCAGCATGCCTGTCTCAGATGGACATATGCCAGCCACAGATAGCTCCCAGGGAGTGAGGGGCACACCTACATCACGACAGCCTGTCCAAACCTTATCATAAGGCATGTAAGGCTGCATTTCCTATTGTGTGTATGTTGGTGTACATGTTGTCCTGTGGGTGTCACCTGTGGGCAGCCACCCCCAGGCTGTGCACGTGTTCATGGGGACAGGATCCTGGGTGTTACGTGTACGTGACCACTGTGATGTGCAACTGTTCATATCTGTGCATGTGTCATGGTCACATTTCACAGTGGTGTTTGTGTATGTCATGTCACATACCCCGTGAGTCCCATGTGGGACGGTATGTTTGAGCCAGGGTGTCCCAGTGGCACAATAGTGATGGCCCTCCACAGTCTTTGTGCATGTAGTGTTTACAATGTCTCTGATTTCATGTGCACAATGGGAGACAGTCTCCACATCCACGTTGTGTGTGCATGGACTCTGATGTTGTGCGTGTGTGTCACAGACGTCCATGGCTGTCCTGCCATGGCAAGTGTGGCCACTACCTGTGGGGGTCATGTTTGTTTTGCTGTGGTGTACACATGATACTCCAGGTGATGCCAGTGTCCATGTGGCATTACAGGGTCCCTGGGAATGTGCCTGTCGTTGAGCTGTGGTGCCTGGGGCACATCTGTCCTCACATGTCACTGTGGGGGGTGACTGTGACACAGCATCATGATATCCAATGGGCCAACCTGGGACAAATTGATGCCACCTGTAGGACCGTGTTGACAGATGTTGGCCATGTATGTACCATACATGTCGTTCCGGTACTGCACACTTCATGTAGTTGTGCCTCATGATGATGTATGTTGGGATCTTGAGTGTGTTCAATGCCGCATATGTGGGGTGACTGACGATCTTGCTTACTTCTCCTCTGCACTGCAGGGCTCCTGCTGTCCATCGGCCATTCCCAGACCTGGCAACGATGGTGGAACGGGACAGCATCCGACGGTACCGCTTCACCAGGCAGCTGATTGAGGATTTGGCAGTGCAGTTGTCCCCACATTTGCAGCCTGGCCGGCCGTATCCTACAGCGCTGACCCCCAAGGTGAAGGTGATGGCAGCCCTACACTTCTTTGCCACCGGTACCTTCCAACATACTGTGGCGTCTGCTGGTGGGATGTCACAGACCATGTTCAGCCGTGTGCTCCGCGATGTTTTGGCGGCAATGTTGCTCTTCCTGAACCGGTACATCTATTTCCCTAGACTGCGACGACTCACTGACGTGAAGAGTGACTTTTATGCCCTGGGGAGGATGCCGCATGTCATTGGCTCCATTGATGGGACACATGTGGCTTTGGTACCACCACAGGCCCAGGAGCAGGCCTACAGGAACCGCAAGCACTACCACTCGGTCAATGCACTGGTGGTGTGTCTTGCAGACATGACCATCACACACGTGTGTGCCCGTTTCCCTGGTTCAGCACACGATGCCTTTGTGATGAGGAGTAGTCGCATCCCCAGGTTGATGGCACAGATGCAGAACCAGCGTGCCTGGCTTGTCGGTGTGTACTGACTTTGTGCCATTGTGTGTGATCTGATCTGTAGTATTCCGCCCACTTTTCCAAGTCAGCTGATGTGCACTTGTCTGTCCGTAGGTGACTCGGGATACCCCAACATGCCGTGGTTGCTGACACCCCTCAGGAACCCTGTGACACCTGCCCAGATGCGCTACAATGAGGCACATGGTCGGACCAGGAGAGTGATTGAGCGGACCTTTGGTCTCCTGAAGAGCCGCTTCCGCTGCCTGGACAAGACCGGAGGGTCCCTCCCATATGCCCCTGCGAAAGTGTGCAAGATTATCATCGTCTGCTGCATGCTACACAACCTGGCAGTGCGGAAGGAGTTGCCTCTCATCCAGGATGACGATGACCAACATCCGCCACCTGTGGAGGATCCTGGCCTGGACCACGATGCCAGTGACGATGATGATGATGATGATGGTGATGGTGATGTCCGCACACAGCTCATCACCAACTTCTTTAGCTGAATGTGAGTATCCTGAGGTGTCATGTGAATGATGTGAGTTGGCATGATGTGTGGGTGGTGCTCTGGTGCTGTTGGAGTGTGTCCATGGGCTACTTGACAGGATGTGTGTTGCGATGTGTGGTGACAGGTGGGCTGTACTCCCCAACAGTGTTGACATGCTAACTTGGTTCTGGGTGGGTATCTTGTAACATGTATTGTGCATGAGTTTTGCTGATCTGTCCTGTACTGCATTGCTTTTGACTGTGTGTCATTTCTGTCCTTCACAGGGTACTTTCAGATTCGTTTGGTCAACTGTGTCCACCGACGACGTGATTGCACATCCAGGCTGGTAGCTGTTGTGTCCCTACAGGTGATGTGCGCCACACCCATGGACTTCCTTCCGTCTACAGTTGTTGACTGTGTGCCCGCTACCAGGTGGGGTTACCTTGCATCTGTAGTGGTTACGGCATGTTGCTACTGTGTAATAAACCTGTGCTTCACTTAGTGATGTGCGTTGTCTGTGGTCACACATTTGACTGCCATTTGCTTACTGCACCTGTGGGCTACTTGACTACAACTGGGAATGGGTGTGGTGTCTGTGCATTGCACCGTCTTCCCTGGCAACATCAGTGTAGGCAATGAGTCAGATGGCCTAGGTGTGTATGTGTTGTGTACCCCTGGTGGTGTGTCTCCCTCATATGTGTCACGTTGCCTGTACTCACATGCCTGTGTTGTCCTTGCTGTTGCAGTTCGCATACACAGTGTAATTTTGCAGTTCATCATCCCCATAACAGCACCCACGTTGGAATCACGACAGAGGCAAGTATGGTGTATTAGTGTGTTTATTGTGATACATCTGTGTTAATAGTGCATAGGATGGGTTGTGCTGTACATGAATCTTGCAATCCCAAGTTCCTAGGTGAATTGAAAGTCCAGGTAGACAGGATCCCCAGTATCGGGGCCACAGTTGTCTGACACATTGTTCCAACTTGTACTCCCCATGCAATGTGTGGGAGTAGTGTTGCCATCAACAGGGTGAACAGTCTGTGCACAAAGGCGAAAATCCAGAACAGGTTCAGGCTTCCTGGGAGTTGCGCTTGGCCATCAGCCTCTCACTTTCCCCTCCTCGGACGACCCCTCTTCTTGGGGGGGGCCCTCAAGTGCAGGCTGCTGCGGTGCAGGGGACTCTCCGCCAGAGTCCTCCTCCCTCCCTGTGGCAGTTGCAGTTTGTTCTGTACCAGATGTTGTTGGCACACAGGGAGGTGTGGACTGGTTGCTGTTCATCTGGCGGAGGCATTGTAAAATGTCCCTGTGCACCGCCGTCATCTCATGTAGTACATCCCACTTGGACTCCACGCGGGACATGTGGGAGTCCACACGTGACATGTGTGACTCCACGTGGGACATGTGGGAGTCCAAGCGGGCATGATGGGCAGCCTGCTGCTGTTTGATGTCTCTGAGGAGCCCCACTACCTGGCTGAGCTCTCCGGTGCTGGACTGGTACGCATCAGCTATGCGTACCAGTTGTGGGTCTTCATGCACACCAGCAACGTCTGCAAGCAGCGACCTCTGTCTCCCACCCCTCCCACCACCCCTGCTGACATGTGCAGTGTGTGCAGTTGCATGCACAGATGACCCTGGTCCACCTTGGGGGTTGGTGGTGGTGGTGGTGTCCATGGCCCCAGGTTGGTCCAGGGTCACTGCGCTGGTGTTGCTCCTTATTCCGTCCATGTCGGCAGGGATGGTATTCGTGGTGACAGTCGTTGGAGGGGTGGGTGCAGGGGGTGCAGCTGGTGGACCTGCTGGTGCTGCAGCTGGTGGTCCTGCTGGTGCAGCATGTTGACTTGCACCGGATGTGCCAGGTTGTTCATCGTCCGAGGAGGACAGAGGCTGTACGACGCCAGTGAGCTCGGCATCCTCTTGAGCCTGGGACTGGGACTCCTCAGCGTCTGCTGCTGTGTCCCTATCATCACCTGTTTTTGGGAGACACAAACAATGTATGTCATGTTTCTGCAGGCATCAGTGGTTGACACACCTGACAGTTGTGACTGTGCCTCGGGGTGCGGGCCTGTACATTGTATTGTCCTAAGTCGTCACAGTCAGGGGTTGATATTGGTGTGGCACATTGTCCTGCATTATTTGGGCATTTCTATGTATTCTCTGGGGTGTGAACATGGTCTGCATTGATTGTGTTTGGTTGACAGCCAGACCTCCTTCCCACCCACCCACCCAGCCAGTCAGTTATCCCACCATGGAACGTGCTTGCATTGCAGGGAGTGTAAGTTGTCTCTCAGGATGTCAGTCAGTGGTGTCCTGCTGTTTGTTGGTGCACAGTTGGCAGCAGGGCCTTGTGCTCCCCACAGCAGTAGCCAGTGTCAGCCATCTTGTGAGTCCTTCTCCACTCACTGTGATGTGAGCATGGTTCAGGGTGGTGTTGATGGGACAGTTGTGAGGGTGAGCTATGTCTGTGACTACGACTCCCATCATGCCATTGCCTCCACCCCACTTGCCAGCATTCCCATACTTACTTGCTTTTGTGTGGAGTTCAGTGGGTGTGGGTGTGAGGGCAATGGCAAGATGGCTGACAGTGGTGTCCTGCTGTTGGTTGGTGTGCAGTACCCAGCATGCCCTTGTGCTCCCCACGACACAGCAACAGTGTCAGTCATCTTTGATGGGCCTTTCCACTCTCTGTGGGATGTGCATGCGTGAGTGTGAGCTTGCTGGGCCATGTGGTGGGGGATGTAGGGCTGTGACTATGACTCCCATCATGCTATTGCCTCCACCCCCTTCCCAGCATGCCCATGCTTCCTTCCTTTTGACTCTGCTTCCCTGTGGGGTGGGCTGGCTGTGCTGACAGGATGGCTGGGAGTGTTGTCCTGGCAGTTGTTTGGCTAAGAGTCCCAGGAGTGTCCCTGTGCTTCACGCAACATAACCCAGGGTGGTGGTGCTTTGTGGGATCTTGTGTTAGGATGGAGGGCATTGCATTCTACCAGGTGGGTACTGTGGAGTTTGTGTTGGGGGGGGGTGAGGGGAGGTGCTGGTGACTATAGTCAGTGCTGCAAGTCCCCCTTCCCACCCAGCCAGCCAGATATCCCACCATGGAACGTGCTTGCATTGCAGGGAGTGTAAGTTGTCTCTCAGGATGTCAGTCAGTGGTGTCCTGCTGTTTGTTGGTGCACAGTTGGCAGCAGGGCCTTGTGCTCCCCACAGCAGTAGCCAGTGTCAGCCATCTTGTGAGTCCTTCTCCACTCCCTGTGATGTGAGCATGGTTCAGGGTGGTGTTGATGGGACAGTTGTGAGGGTGAGCTATGTCTGTGACTACGACTCCCATCATGCTATTGCCTCCACCCCCTTCCCAGCATGCCCATGCTTCCTTCCTTTTGACTCTGCTTCCCTGTGGGGTGGGCTGGCTGTGCTGACAGGATGGCTGGGAGTGTTGTCCTGGCAGTTGTTTGGCTAAGAGTCCCAAGAGTGTCCCTGTGCTTCACACAACATAACCCAGGGTGGTGGTGCTTTGTGGGATCTTGTGTTAGGATGGAGGGCATTGCATTCTACCAGGTGGGTACTGTGGAGTTTGTGTTGGGGGGAGGGGTGAGGGGAGGTGCTGGTGACTATAGTCAGTGCTGCAAGTCCCCCTTCCCACCCAGCCAGCCAGATATCCCACCATGGAACGTGCTTGCATTGCAGGGAGTGTAAGTTGTCTCTCAGGATGTCAGTCAGTGGTGTCCTGCTGTTTGTTGGTGCACAGTTGGCAGCAGGGCCTTGTGCTCCCCACAGCAGTAGCCAGTGTCAGCCATCTTGTGAGTCCTTCTCCACTCCCTGTGATGTGAGCATGGTTCAGGGTGGTGTTGATGGGACAGTTGTGAGGGTGAGCTATGTCTGTGACTACGACTCCCATCATGCCATTGCCTCCACCCCACTTGCCAGCATTCCCATACTTACTTGCTTTTGTGTGGAGTTCAGTGGGTGTGGGTGTGAGGGCAATGGCAAGATGGCTGACAGTGGTGTCCTGCTGTTGGTTGGTGTGCAGTACCCAGCATGCCCTTGTGCTCCCCACGACACAGCAACAGTGTCAGTCATCTTTGATGGGCCTTTCCACTCTCTGTGGGATGTGCATGCGTGAGTGTGAGCTTGCTGGGCCATGTGGTGGGGGATGTAGGGCTGTGACTACGACTCCCATCATGCTATTGCCTCCACCCCCTTCCCAGCATGCCCATGCTTCCTTCCTTTTGACTCTGCTTCCCTGTGGGGTGGGCTGGCTGTGCTGACAGGATGGCTGGGAGTGTTGTCCTGGCAGTTGTTTGGCTAAGAGTCCCAGGAGTGTCCCTGTGCTTCACGCAACATAACCCAGGGTGGTGGTGCTTTGTGGGATCTTGTGTTAGGATGGAGGGCATTGCATTCTACCAGGTGGGTACTGTGGAGTTTGTGTTGGGGGGGTGAGGGGAGGTGCTGGTGACTATAGTCAGTGCTGCAAGTCCCCCTTCCCACCCAGCCAGCCAGATATCCCACCATGGAACGTGCTTGCATTGCAGGGAGTGTAAGTTGTCTCTCAGGATGTCAGTCAGTGGTGTCCTGCTGTTTGTTGGTGCACAGTTGGCAGCAGGGCCTTGTGCTCCCCACAGCAGTAGCCAGTGTCAGCCATCTTGTGAGTCCTTCTCCACTCCCTGTGATGTGAGCATGGTTCAGGGTGGTGTTGATGGGACAGTTGTGAGGGTGAGCTATGTCTGTGACTACGACTCCCATCATGCTATTGCCTCCACCCCCTTCCCAGCATGCCCATGCTTCCTTCCTTTTGACTCTGCTTCCCTGTGGGGTGGGCTGGCTGTGCTGACAGGATGGCTGGGAGTGTTGTCCTGGCAGTTGTTTGGCTAAGAGTCCCAGGAGTGTCCCTGTGCTTCACGCAACATAACCCAGGGTGGTGGTGCTTTGTGGGATCTTGTGTTAGGATGGAGGGCATTGCATTCTACCAGGTGGGTACTGTGGAGTTTGTGTTGGGGGGGGGGGGTGAGTGGAGGTGCTGGTGACTATAGTCAGTGCTGCAAGTCCCCCTTCCCACCCAGCCAGCCAGATATCCCACCATGGAACGTGCTTGCATTGCAGGGAGTGTAAGTTGTCTCTCAGGATGTCAGTCAGTGGTGTCCTGCTGTTTGTTGGTGCACAGTTGGCAGCAGGGCCTTGTGCTCCCCACAGCAGTAGCCAGTGTCAGCCATCTTGTGAGTCCTTCTCCACTCCCTGTGATGTGAGCATGGTTCAGGGTGGTGTTGATGGGACAGTTGTGGGGGGGGCAATATGTGTGACTGCGACTCCCATGATGCTATTGGCTACACTGACTTGGCCAGCATACACAGAATTCCTTCCTTTGAGTGGTCTTCACTGTGTGTTGGTGTTGTTGTGGTGGCTACATGTGTGGATGTGTGTGTTAGTTCTATTTGTGCCACTGCCTAGCTGTAGTTGTGGTTGTGTTTGTACATGTGTTGGCACAGTTGGATGTGACTTTTTTGATGGCATGTGTTGTGTTTATCTGACTGACATACACATTTTGGGATGATTCTGTTCTAGTTGCTGTGTAATTGCTATGAGTGCATGGTTTGACTCTCCCCTTGACAGTGATGTGTGTGTTTTGTGGCAGTTTATTGTGTACATTTGTTGTGTACTCACCAGGCTCTGGGATGTCCTCTAGTCCATATACGCTCACTGGCGGAAGGATGGCCCGCACCTTCTCCTCCCAGGGCCTGAGGTATATTGGCTTGGCAGGAGGGCCACTGCCGGTGTGTTGGCTGTTGATGTAGTCTTTCTTGAGCATGTCCCGTACCCTCCTGCGCACGTCATACCACCTGTTCTGGATGTCCGTCTTTGTGCGCCGACATGGTGATTGGGCGTTCACCCTGTTGATGATCCTCTCCCACATCTTGGTTTTCTGCGACATGGGGGTCTGTTGGACCAGAGTGCCAAACAGCTGTGGCTCCACCCTGAGGATCTCGTCTACCATGACTTCCAATTCACTATCTAGGAACTTGGGATTCTTCTTGGGGGGCATGGTGATGGGTGGTGATGGTGGGTGATGTGTGTGTTGGTGTGCAGGTGAGGGTGTGTGGGTGTGTGTTGTGCTGGGTGTATGTGAGGTAGGTATTTGTTGGTGTGTTGATGGTGTGTGTCTTGTGTGAGGGATGAGCTGTGGGTGTGTGGTTGCTTTCTCTTGGGTGCTGGCAGTGAAATGGCATTTGCAAAGGCTCATGGTAGTGATTTGTGTCCTTTATATAGGTGGAGTTGTGGGTGTGTCTTTGTTCTCTGTCCCCACCCCCCAGTATTTATTGGCTTGGTAATTGCTTGTTTGGCCTTTTTTGGTTGATTTTTCCTTTGTGCTGTTTGTGTATGTTGGAAACGTTCTTGTGACCGAGTCGGACCCTGCATTGGTCTCGTACGGTGTTTTCCGTGTCGTTCACGCTGTGTTTGTGCAGTTTTCTATGCTGCGTACGCGTCGGTCGCGGTGTATTGTGTTGCTTCGGCTCGGTTTTGTATGCGTGTCGGTCGTACGGCTTGTCCTCCGTCCGACTCGGTCGTGTTTTCGCGCCTTGCATCGTACTTTGCGGTTTGGAGTTGGCGGGTACGATTCGGTCGGATTTGTTCCGGGTGCGTGTCGGTCGGTTGGATTCGCGTGTTTTTCCGGCCGGATTGCTATTTTCCGAGCGGCTCGGTCGGTCGGCTTGGTTTCCTAACGTGTCGGTCGGATTTATCGCGGCTTGCATCGTACTTGGCGTGTCGGGCGCCACTGGTACGTGTCGGTCGGTAATTTTTCCGGCTCCGTGTCGGTCGGTGCTTTTTCCGGCCCGAATCGGAATCGACCCCTCAGATTCTGAAAATGTTGTTACAATGGTGGGTTGGACATGAAGGTTTTTAGAGTATAACTGGGGTGTCTAGGGGGTTGTAAGGGCGCGCGTCTTTGAAGCTAGAGAGAGGGAGATCGTCGCTGACCGTCGGTTTTGCTGTATCCAGATTGAGGCCTACCTGTTTTCCTGTTTCTGTCCTACTCTTTGTTCCCCGAAATCTTCTCGGGGAATCCCCATCTATTCCCATGGCCAGGGGGTAGATTTTTCCACTGAAATTCTTAGGTTAGTATAGCTAAAGATTTGTTACTTTGCATAATCGTATGCAAATGTATATTTGTCTCTGAAACTTATGTCTCTTCATCTATCCACTCCTACATTGCATTTCCGTTTATTATGATTTGAGTCTGACACCTATTGCCTTGATAAATGTTCTCTCTCTGTCATTTATGCATTGTTTGCCTTGTAAAGCTGTACATGATGAGCATTTACCTTCACATTATTTACGATAAACATTATTAACTTTATAATGAGTTTGTGATTTATTTAGTAGAATAGATAGATAGTTAGTTCTTATTATTACCATCAACTTCTCAACTAATGGTCCATCGACCAGAGGAAAGAGAGTTGATTACAGGTTCAGTTATGTATCCTGAGTGTTAGGACGAGTCTGTAGTTCGTGAACAACTGATTTAACTCAAACTTGAAACAGCGCAACTGGGATTCATGTGTTGGGTGTATGAGTATGGGCCAGTGTTTGTGTTTATTTATTATCGATCCCTGATTGGCGCTGGATCAATCTCAAACATGGCACGCCGCAGATCCGCAATCTTTTTCACTTCAAATGTGCCTTACACAGGAAACTGATACTTTTTATTGTAAACAGTAACTATAATTCATTATTTAAACCATAAACATCCATGTAAACCATAGTCCAAAAGCATCTCCTATGCGGGGCTACTAGTTGGGGACAAAGAATCTCCTCTATTAGCCAGGATAGCTGGCTTATTCAAAACTGCACCCATTGTGGTCTCAACCTTGCTCACAATGTACGTAATGCTAATACTGCCAATCACAAGACTTGAAGTGGAATAAGTAAAACCAAAACAAATGCCTTGTCTGCTTCCCGGGATATGGGATGAAAATCAAACTCATCACAGAAAAAGGTGAAAACTCCTTAAGTACTTTCAATCACACCTGGCTCTCAACCAGCAGTAATCCACCTTTAGAGTCTGTGCGTTTAATCCAGTGCACAAAGAAATAAACAACAATACCCAGATTAGTTCATTCACAGCTAGATGATTAAGGATTTCATAGGAGTTTAACCTGTTTTTAGCAGACAACTTTAATACATTATCTTGAGATCTTAGGTTTCCATTAATTTGTAAGCATTGTACATAAATTCAAAACCTTTGTACATAAATCACTTAAAATCAGAATATATTTTCATTAAGCGCATAATTTAAAACAGCTTCAGCAATTTGCGCAAAACATTATAATGCAATTTATTTTCAACGCATCCGCCAAAAGAAACCTAAAACACCATAAACATTACACTATGATATTTGCACATGCCGCAAAAACAGCTCAATCCAAATCACATGACGCAAGACAACATGAATATGCTGTCACACTCCGCATAGGACAACTCACCATGCAAGACAACTCACTTTGCAACCACCTGTTTATACTCATGTAACGCCTGACAGCCCAAAGGTCAGGTACACCTGCAATAATTCAAATGATTTCATGTTTCCCTAACTTTCGTCAGTTTGTTTCTGAGTACAAACCTTTAATTAAATTTTGCACCACATTTGCTCCAATTTTGCCCAATTTATCCAAATGCCCCAATTCTCCACCAAACGCTTTGCACCAACAATTTCAAAGGGTCGATACGCAGGATTGGGCCATGTCAGTCCTAAAGAAGGAGGGCCCTAGAGCCAATAAAGGAAAACTTACGCATCACAATATTCAACGACAAAACCATTACGGTTTATTCACAATTAAGAATCATTACAGAGAACAACAAGCATTTTCAATGCAATAGGTCTCGCATTTACGCGAGTTTAAGCTAGTGGCATTGTAAATGACAATGCCTTTTATCTATGTTTTAAAAACGAAAACAAAAATAAAAGGCATTGTTATTTGCAATGTTAATAGCTCAAACTCGCGTAAATGCGAGACCTATTGCATTGCAAATGCTTGTTCTGTTGTATTATGAGATTTGTAAAATTATGTGAGGCTGTATGTTAGGTTTTTGACTTTTTACTGTTTGAAAGACAGCGTCTCAAGTAAACAAATATATCGATGCCTGCATCTCCCACCCCCTCTTCAAGCTCCCCCACCCCCTTCCCCCCCGGTGTCAGCTGTCTTTAGGTGCAACTTTTGATACTGACCGATAGGTGTTAATTTGTGCACTAGTGCCCCGCCCCCTGCTGGCCGGATGCACAGCCACTCACAGCACAACATAGAGGTCAATGCTCGGTCATTCAACAAAACAACCATGTGCACTGCAGCTGGGGCAGATGCAGCGCAGGCAATGGCAGCGCACTGCAGCGTCCCTTGGTGCAGTGCTGTGCACAGTGTTCAATATATTGTAGAGCTAGGGATGCGGCTTCACTGCAACCCAGCACACAGCTGTGAGACAGGGCACTATAGCGCTTTGTGTTTAAACCCACAGCACTAGACGGCACAGCACTGCAGCACCCCCCAGTGCAGTGCTGTACATCATCCTCAGCTCTGTCTGTCGAGCTGGGAATGCGAATTCACTACAACCCAGCGCACAGCTGCGAGACAGGGCAAAATCCCCAATGCACTATAGCGCTTTATATTGCGGCACACAGCACTAGACGGCAGCACAGGCAGGGCTTTAAGTGGGGGGGGTCTGTGGGGGTCTGAGCACCCCCAGTTTTTTTGGGGGGCCTCGAAAGGGGTCTCTAGGGGGCTCTATTTTCGGGCCTCAAAGGTCAAAGGGAGGGTGACCAGACCTCCCGGTTTTTGTTTGGTGTTTCGGGTGAGCATGCGCGCGCACTGCTTAAGGCGTGACGTCATTGTAGCAGGAAGGGAAATCCTTTGAAGAGAGACACTTTCTCTCGGGATTTCCCTTCTCTTTGAACACGCAGCGCCACCTACGTCATCGTGCCAGCCATCGGCACAACAACAGCTGGATAGAACCGGCATGACCCTGCTTTTACGGCCTGCAGCAAGATTTCTCCAGCAACCAGTGTGACCCTGCTCTGCCTTAAAGCAAGCGAGGGACGAGAGTCTACAACATAATCCAGCAGCAGTGACACTACCACTACCAGTGCAGCCCTGCCCCTGTCGGCCCGTCATCTCTATGCCTCAAAAACCTGTCTGATTTCTCTAGATACATACCTGCCCGTCTTTTTTCTCAATCATATGTCTATTTCTATTTTGCTGAGGAAGAGGACCAAGGGACTGTGTGCTGTGTCCCCCTTACTTGAAGAGGATCTGTGCTGTGTGCTTTGCCCCTCTGAAGCCTGCCTATCTCCAAGGGCCTGAGAAGAGCTGGCCTCCTGTTGGGAACTCAGGGATACAAAAGTTCTCCAGAACCCACCCTTCCAGCTGCTGTGTGTGTGTCTCTGCGCACAGCCTGTGCCTTCGTGAAGCTGCCTTCTGGTGATGAATGCATTCTTTATGGTGAAACAGATATCCAGAAACTGTGTTCAGAGTTTCAGCTGCCAGCAAGAGATACTATCCAAGCTTTTAGACTTTTCAAAGATTTTGGTGGAAAGAAAACCCCTGAAGCATTAAAAAAGTTAGTAGTTTGCATGGAAACCCTGCCAGCAAGTAATGCGGATTGCGAGAGAGGTTTCAGCGCAATGAACTTAATTGCTAGTCTAACAAGGGCCTCTCTTCTTGTAGAGACCATTTCTTCATGCTTATGGGTAAAACTCAATGGTCCTCCATTTGAAACATTTGACGCAAAGCTGTATGTAAAGAGTTGGCTGGCAAAAGGTAGAAGGTCTGCTGAAGAAAATTGTTGTGAGAAACCCCAGCAAAATAGACACAGTGAATATCTTCAAGGGTTTTGGGAAATCCTGCAATAGATTTCTAAGTAATGTAAATAATTTTTACATGTTTTTTAAAGTGTTTGGTATTTTATGGCTTATACTTAATAAATTTACATTTTTGCCTATTTTATTACCCTTTGCTGGATGCGACTTCATGATTTTCTTATGCAAAAACAACAGTTGATGGACAGAATGCAGAACAATGTCATACATTCACCCCAGTACAGAGATCTGGGCCTAAATCCATCGTTTTTTGCTCACCATGCCATTCCAGTTTGGACCCAGCCATATGCAAATCAGTCTTGACCCTGTGCCTCATGGGAACAGTCCAGCCCGAACTGCCAAGCCAGGTCCTCCCTGGACTGGAAACAAGCATCCTAGGACCGGTTTCGGGGTTTCACCCCTCTTCAGCCAGGATAGCTTGATTCCAGTGGCATGGAGAGCACGGGACCCACGTCTGGGCATACCCGTCCCACTCAGGGTGACAAATGCAAAAACAACAGTTGATGGACAGAATGCAGAACAATGTCATACATTCACCCCAGTACAGAGATCTGGGCCTAAATCCATCGTTTTTTGCTCACCATGCCATTCCAGTTTGGACCCAGCCATATGCAAATCAGTCTTGACCCTGTGCCTCATGGGAACAGTCCAGCCCGAACTGCCAAGCCAGGTCCTCCCTGGACTGGAAACAAGCATCCTAGGACCGGTTTCGGGGTTTCACCCCTCTTCAGCCAGGATAGCTTGATTCCAGTGGCATGGAGAGCACGGGACCCACGTCTGGGCATACCCGTCCCACTCAGGGTGACAAATGCAAAAACAACAGTTGATGGACAGAATGCAGAACAATGTCATACATTCACCCCAGTACAGAGATCTGGGCCTAAATCCATCGTTTTTTGCTCACCATGCCCTTCCAGTTTGGACCCAGCCATATGCAAATCAGTCTTGACCCTGTGCCTCATGGGAACAGTCCAGCCCGAACTGCCAAGCCAGGTCCTCCCTGGACTGGAAACAAGCATCCTAGGACCGGTTTCGGGGTTTCACCCCTCTTCAGCCAGGATAGCTTGATTCCAGTGGCATGGAGAGCACGGGACCCACGTCTGGGCATACCCGTCCCACTCAGGGTGACAAATGCAAAAACAACAGTTGATGGACAGAATGCAGAACAATGTCATACATTCACCCCAGTACAGAGATCTGGGCCTAAATCCATCGTTTTTTGCTCACCATGCCATTCCAGTTTGGACCCAGCCATATGCAAATCAGTCTTGACCCTGTGCCTCATGGGAACAGTCCAGCCCGAACTGCCAAGCCAGGTCCTCCCTGGACTGGAAACAAGCATCCTAGGACCGGTTTCGAGGTTTCACCCCTCTTCAGCCAGGATAGCTTGATTCCAGTGGCATGGAGAGCACGGGACCCACGTCTGGGCATACCCGTCCCACTCAGGGTGACAAATGCAAAAACAACAGTTGATGGACAGAATGCAGAACAATGTCATACATTCACCCCAGTACAGAGATCTGGGCCTAAATCCATCGTTTTTTGCTCACCATGCCATTCCAGTTTGGACCCAGCCATATGCAAATCAGTCTTGACCCTGTGCCTCATGGGAACAGTCCAGCCCGAACTGCCAAGCCAGGTCCTCCCTGGACTGGAAACAAGCATCCTAGGACCGGTTTCGGGGTTTCACCCTTTTCAGCCAGGATAGCTTGATTCCAGTGGCATGGAGAGCACGGGACCCACGTCTGGGCATACCCGTCCCACTCAGGGTGACAAATGCAAAAACAACAGTTGATGGACAGAATGCAGAACAATGTCATACATTCACCCCAGTACAGAGATCTGGGCCTAAATCCATCGTTTTTGCTCACCATGCCATTCCAGTTTGGACCCAGCCATATGCAAATCAGTCTTGACCCTGTGCCTCATGGGAACAGTCCAGCCCGAACTGCCAAGCCAGGTCCTCCCTGGACTGGAAACAAGCATCCTAGGACCGGTTTCGGGGTTTCACCCCTCTTCAGCCAGGATAGCTTGATTCCAGTGGCATGGAGAGCACGGGACCCACGTCTGGGCATACCCGTCCCACTCAGGGTGACAAATGCAAAAACAACAGTTGATGGACAGAATGCAGAACAATGTCATACATTCACCCCAGTACAGAGATCTGGGCCTAAATCCATCGTTTTTTGCTCACCATGCCATTCCAGTTTGGACCCAGCCATATGCAAATCAGTCTTGACCCTGTGCCTCATGGGAACAGTCCAGCCCGAACTGCCAAGCCAGGTCCTCCCTGGACTGGAAACAAGCATCCTAGGACCGGTTTCGAGGTTTCACCCCTCTTCAGCCAGGATAGCTTGATTCCAGTGGCATGGAGAGCACGGGACCCACGTCTGGGCATACCCGTCCCACTCAGGGTGACAAATGCAAAAACAACAGTTGATGGACAGAATGCAGAACAATGTCATACATTCACCCCAGTACAGAGATCTGGGCCTAAATCCATCGTTTTTGCTCACCATGCCATTCCAGTTTGGACCCAGCCATATGCAAATCAGTCTTGACCCTGTGCCTCATGGGAACAGTCCAGCCCGAACTGCCAAGCCAGGTCCTCCTGGACTGGAAACAAGCATCCTAGGACCGGTTTCGGGGTTTCACCCCTCTTCAGCCAGGATAGCTTGATTCCAGTGGCATGGAGAGCACGGGACCCACGTCTGGGCATACCCGTCCCACTCAGGGTGACAAATGCAAAAACAACAGTTGATGGACAGAATGCAGAACAATGTCATACATTCACCCCAGTACAGAGATCTGGGCCTAAATCCATCGTTTTTTTGCTCACCATGCCATTCCAGTTTGGACCCAGCCATATGCAAATCAGTCTTGACCCTGTGCCTCATGGGAACAGTCCAGCCCGAACTGCCAAGCCAGGTCCTCCCTGGACTGGAAACAAGCATCCTAGGACCGGTTTCGGGGTTTCACCCCTCTTCAGCCAGGATAGCTTGATTCCAGTGGCATGGAGAGCACAGGACCCACGTCTGGGCATACCCGTCCCACTCAGGGTGACAAATGCAAAAACAACAGTTGATGGACAGAATGCAGAACAATGTCATACATTCACCCCAGTACAGAGATCTGGGCCTAAATCCATCGTTTTTTTGCTCACCATGCCATTCCAGTTTGGACCCAGCCATATGCAAATCAGTCTTGACCCTGTGCCTCATGGGAACAGTCCAGCCCGAACTGCCAAGCCAGGTCCTCCCTGGACTGGAACCACGCATCACAATGGCACTAGTCAGAAACAAGTCACCTCAACCGATCGTTCACTCGACATCATTGCCAATTCTCGCTGGGGGGGGCCCCGTTCACAGCTGGCTTGGTCTCTCGACCGGGACTCAGGTTTGTCTTACAGCAGTACGTCTACCCTGTAAGTGATCTCCCAACTCAGCTGTCAACAAACCTCAGCTTTATAGTCTCAAAACACACACTAGAATGTTCGAGAGTCTTCCTCCCGCGCCAAAGGAATCTTACTGGAACTGGCCAGCTTCCAAGCAAGCATTCCATGGCAGGAAGGAGTTCCCACGTCCCCTCTACATTCTCGCATGTTCCAGCCTTTATCTTGACGAAGCTCACGAAAGCCTTCCAGGGTACATTAAACAATCTCTCACAAAAACAATCCTTGAACATGATTAACCCAAACAACTTGCAAGCGTGGCTGTGCACGCAGATAAAGCTCAAGCCAGTCAGAATCAGAATTCAGGATGACATGAGGCCATGTCAAAGCCAATAGTAAGAAATTAATAATACTACCAAGGGTACAACACAGTGCATATTTGTGCACCACTGCTTATAACATCACATACTTCATCTCTCAATGTACAACACAGTGCGCATTTGTGCACCACTGCTCATAACACTGCACTTTGAGACCAAAAAGTACATTCCAAACCTCTCTCTCTCATGCTTTCAAATGCACATCCCACACGTTCTGTTCTTGGCAAGGCTGTTCTACTCCGTGACAGCTCCCACTGAAAGACTGCAACATTACAAGAAAGAAACCTTTAAGAGAAACAAGGCATATGCAGGAGGTCGTACATTCAAACTAGGGTAAAATAACACACCAGAGTCAATTAAAATAATGGTAGTCAAAGGTCATCACAGGGTGTCAGACCACAAGAGTGCCTCTAGCACTACAGATCCTGCCCTCCCTAAACGACATACCTGCAGTACGAAGTTGTGCTGATTCGTGCCCGAGCCAACCCGGGACATGGGGAGAGCGGAGGTTGCGGTGCGTCACCACGGCGGAGAAGACGAGGCCTCCGGAGACACGGGGCGCCATCTTGGGCCTGTGACGACTAGTGGCAGTGGAACGTTGGGGAGGCCCGAGGCTCGATCGGGCAGCCGGAGTTTGGCGGAGATCACTGGCGACTGGGGAGGCGCGGCTGGGAGGGCAGCCTCCCAGACGCAATCGAGGGACTGAGGCCTATGCTCCTGTCGCGCCGGAGGACTGCGGTGGTGGAAGGTGATCCGGCGGAAGCTGCGGCTCGGCTCCGAGGCCCTCCAAGAGCGATAGAGGTGCACTCCAGAGGCTCCCGGGGGACGACCGGCAAGCAGAGAAGTGCGCCGGGGGCGCGGTCTCGGGCTCGGTGGGCCCGGACACATGCAGCGGCGTGATTTTGTGCTCCAGGAGGAGCGGACAGCTCAGTGCACTCAACAGCTTCCCCCGAGGTCCCGGGATCTGTAGCGCAAGCAGCGGGCAGCTGCAGAGGGGCCTGGTTGCTGGCTGCTAGGCTGAATCAGGAGTGTCCAGAGAGCCGCACTACAGGACACGCTTGAGGGGCTACTACAGGAAGGTTCGCCGCTGTATTGATAAAGAGGAGCACCTACACTGGTGATTATTCTGGTGAGTGTGGGGTTCCTAATACCCACCTGATATACATCGGGAGAACGCAGTTGGACCCGGGGGTACACTGGCCATAACAGAGCGGAAGATTTGGCTCGCCTACCCGAGTGCACATAGACGGCGAGCTGTCTGACCCAGATAATCGACCCCTGCCAGGGGTAAGAGGGTGGTCGCGGATCCAGAATACCGCGATGTGCAATGCCAACTCGGGGGGAACACTAACGGTCCCCGGGAAGATAATCGCAGAGGTCTCTAAGAGGACAATAAGCACGCTCGGACCACGAGCTTGGGGTCTAAGCACTGTGGTGTTCCATGATCCGATCTACTCGGGATATTCGCAGCCCTATTACCGGGGACAACTGGATCGGCAGCTGGGTCCCTGAGGGTGACAACACAGACCACTTCGTAGCAACGGCATGGCCACCTCCATTGAAAAGAAAGGTGGTGTGGAGGGTGAGTGCGGTCCCTTGTTCGCCTGATTGTTACTCTCGATTGCCTTGGGGAATACATTGAAACTCGTATCCCCATAACTGGGGTAACACAGAACACTCATACGTGGGGTTGAGGATTGACCAGCTGACGGCTACCATGGGTAAGGACAGGGTCCCCAAGGCGCGAACGAATAAGATCTCCAATTATGCACAACCACTGGTGCAGGGACTGGAGCAGAGGGAGGACAATGCCATTGGTGACCAGGCACTTCCAGAAAGAAATGAAGAGGGTCTCCCCACGCTAGCGGACGTGATCCATGCCATTCAAACGACCAGGGACGAGATAGTCAATAGAATAGATGCAGTGGCCATAGATGTTAACTTATTGCGGGCCGATCTGCGGAAAGTATCGGATAGAGTGGCCACCACTGAAAAAAGATGTGAGTGCATTGCAGACCGACATCAAATCTCTCAGCGCCACACTGGTTGAATTAAAAAGGCAGGTGATAAAACTGGAGGAGATGGCGGAGGACTCAGCGGGGAGATCACGGAGGAATAATTAATGTTTTGTTGAATTTCCCAAAAAAGTAGAAGGCCACTCCCCAGAACTCTTCCTGGAGGATTGGCTCCCCAGAGTGATTGCGCCCAAGAAACTCTCAAAGTTCTTTAATATTGAGCGCGCACACAGGTCGCTTGTTCCACCTCCCAGGCCGGGGGGCCCACCGAGGGCCATCATTGCAAAACTGTTTAATTACAGGGATAGGGACTTCCTATTACAGCTGTCACGAAACCGAGGCCAGTTCCTTTTCGAGAGACACTCCATTTAAATTTATCCAGACTATATTCAGAGAGTGCAAGACCAAAGAAAAACCTACATCGTGGTCAAACGCAGATTGCGCAAGATGAACCTGAAATATAGTCTCATGTTCCCTGCGAAATTGAGAGTTGAACATGAAGGACGCACGTTATTTTTCTGCTCCGCAGGGGACGCCACTGAATGGCTGGATACCAGGAGGCCGGGGAGGTGACGCTCGGCCTCATCCACGGAGTCCTCTGGGAGCCACACTGTGCCGGATGAATTACAAGATCGTCGGCAGTCCCAAAGGCAACACTGGATAGACACACGGAGGGGCCCGGGCCGGATTAAAGTTCTTCAAGACGGCACATTGCAAACGTCCGATACAGAGACTGTGCCAGAATTCATTGTGGTGACACAGGACCCTGAAAAAGACATCGGAGACAAGGGGAGCGGACAGGAATGAGGGCGCCCTGACTCCGGAGGAGCGGAAGTACAGATAAGTGGTGACAATGGCGAACACGTACTACTGCGATACTGTCTGAACATGGAATAAGGGGCTGTTAAGGGCTACAAGAGACTCACTACTAAGGACTCTCTTTACTTTGAATGGTAGGGCGGGAGTGGGCGGCCGCAGGGCAGCGATGCCCCCCACCAGAGTTTGGCCCCACGAGGGACGCTTGAGAGCAATCTCGCTCCTTTGTCGGGTTCAGATCTCTTGCACAGCAACAAGTTCTACATAATTCCCCAGGGCTTTCATCAAGCCTGGAACAGTGCCTGAGCCACGGCTATTTATGCTATGGTCTAAATGGTATTCCGAGGGATGGGTGGTGGGAGGTTTGGGGCGGTATGTGTTGAATTTTGCACTGGATTTATTGCTAGCAGCGGAAATCACGCGGCTGCCCAGGGGGAGGGAAAGGATGTGGGACAGTTCAGTTTTCAATGTTTTCATGGTTATGGGGTTGGGCACAAGGTCATGGGGGGGACACGCTACTGGGCAATGTACACTGGGGCAGGGGGAGTGGAATGTATGGGGTGGGCCTATTCTGACACATCTAATTGCACAGACTGACACTAATGGCGACGCAAACCTTGAAGCTACTTAGTTGGAACATTAGGGGTATGGCAAATCTGGAGAAAAGACGCAGGGTCTATGCTTTTTTTAAAAGGTATATGGTGGGGATTGCAGGAGACACATGTATGGGGGGCACTATCACAAGTATACACAAAAGATGGAGAGGTCAGATGTACGCCACTTCCTACTCAGGATTTGCAAGAGGGGCTCTGATATGGGTGGCTCCTGGTGTCCCCTTCCAACACATGAATCATGTACTGGACCCCGAAGGGAGATACGTCATCCTCCATGCAAAATGGGAGGGCAGGGAGTTGTGTATTAATAATGTGTATGCTCCGAATGTAGACTGCCCTGATTTTGTCCCTGCTATCCTCAAAGCAGCAACACCATACACAGGGGCCGAGATTGTCCTCCTGGGGGATTTTAACTGTGTCTTTGATGCGACTCTGGACAGAGAACCCCCAAGGGGCAACACTAAGCCACGCATGCTGCGATCTCTGGAACTGCTGCTGCAGGGTATGCAACTTAGGGATGAGTGGAGGGCTAGGAACCCAGCGACGAAAGCGTACTCGTGCTATACCCCAGCAGTGAATACCTTTAGCCGCACTGATCATTGCTGCCTCACACTGGGGTTGTCTGCGGATACGGAGGGCGTCTCATACCTCCCCCGCTACATATCGGACCATGCACCGTTATTGCTCACTTTGAAGAGCGGGTCGGGCCGACCGGCCATCCCGCTTTGGAGGCTCAGGGAGTAAGCACTATCGGATCCACACTTTGCCGCAGCGGTCTCAGAGGCCCTGCAGCATTATTTTCGAGAGAACTGGGGGTCAACTGCCACCAGATCGACTGAATGGGAAGCCATGAAGGTGGTTATACGGGGGGTATGTATGAAGACCACTTATGGGGTGAAACAACAGTTGGATAGGGACATCTCAAAGTTCAAGCGCCAATTACAGAAGTTGGAGGGCACTGTGCATAAGATGCAGGACCACTTGGCTTAGTGGACCAGGGTACGCGGGGAACTACTAGATGCCTAGGCCAGACTGGAAACATTTACATACACGACATATAGGCAGAGGTTACATGTGCAGGGGGACAGATCTGGGGCGCTGCTCGTGAGATTAATTAAAACAGAAAAGGAACAAACACCCATATTGCAACTACAGGCCAGAGACGGGGTCCTTCTACAAACACAAGGGGCGATCCTGAGGGAATTTGCATCACATTTGGAGTCTACGTGCAAGGGTGTTACAGGAGTTTCTGCATGATATGGTCCTCCCCTCGCTAGATGAAATGGAGGCAGAAGCCCTAGGGGCACCAATTTCCAAAGAGGAAATCCTAGCAGCTATACAGAAGTTGAAGCTGGAGAAATGTCCGGGAGGTGATGGGCTCCCGGCGGAGTTTTATCAAAAATATGCTCCCTTGCTAGTGGATCACTTGTTAGAGGTGTTTAACGAGGCCCTGGATAGTAAAACGTTACCGAACACTATGTCGGAGGCAATCGTAACCATGCTCCTTAAACCGGATGTGGACCCCCTCTCGTCGAGCTCCTATAGGCCGATCTCCCTCCTCAATGTAGACGCCAAAATACTGAGTGGGATATTAGCGTCCCATTTACTGCCGTATATGTGCCAGCTGATTCACCCAGATCAGGCTGGGTTTATCCCTAAACGGAATACTACACATAATTTACGGCGCTTGGCGCACGTCTGGCATGCTCCGAGCCTGGAGTCAGAAAATTGGGCGCTGGGGTTGCTGGATATCCAGCAGGCCTTTGCCTCGGTGGAATGGGATTACATGTGGGCAGTACTGGCCAAAATAGGAGTGGGACAACCGTTCATACAGTGGATGCAAGTCATATATAACAGACCGACAGCAAGGGTGCGCCTGCGTGGACAGGTCTCAGCAAGTTTTGACTTACAACGGGGTACTCGGCAGGGGTGTCCCCTGTCCCCGCTCCTGTTCGCCATCGTGATGGAGCCTCTGGCTATTACCCTGCGAACAAAGATGGAAGGTTGGGGGATACGGCTGGGGGAAGTGCTCCATGTGGTTTCTATGTATGCCGATGACACCCTGGTATATGTGCGCCGCCCTGAGGAGGCAGTCCTGGTGCTCACAGCTGAGTTGGAAAGGTTTGGGGTGCAGTCTGGCCTACGTCTCAACCCCGGAAAATCCAAACTATTCCCCATGGGGAGCTTAATAGGGAAGCCTGAGAACGAGCTACCCAATGTGGGGATGAGATGGGTACAGGGGGGGGTGCGATACCTGGGGGTCATGTTAACACACACTAGCACGGCATACCTTGCTAATAACATAGGGAAGAGAATAGAAGGCATTGGAAGGTCTGTTGCCTTCTGGAAGGGGCTTCTGTTGTCACTAATGGGGAGGGTAGCATTGACTAAAATGGTCGTCCTGCCGAGATGCCTGTATACCCTTCAGAATTCCCTATATATGGTCCCGCAAAAGTTCTTTACACAGCTTGACAGTCTGATTGTGGAATTGCTGTGGGTGTCAAAACAGACGAGGATAAAGCTGAGCACCTTGCAGAGACGGTGGGGGCTGGGGGGTTAGTTTACAGTTGTTGTTACTCATGGTTGAAAAAGTGGTAATGGCATATGCGATTTGTGTGATACTGGTCGGAGTTAAGCAAAGCAATGACCAATAGTCTATGTTAAGTGATCATATATCCTTGTTGACCGAAACCGAGAATACTGTAATTACTGTAATATGCCTGTTTTGGAAATGTACTGTTATCACGCAAATGACAATAAAAATATATTTTTTTTTTAAAAAGGTGGCAAAGTATAAGCCAAGCTGCTCACTCGAGAGAGGAGAGGACCTGCAACAACAGGCATTCCGTGGAATAGTGAGCTTGGCAGAAACATACCAAGCCAGAAATTCACCAGAATGCCTCACCCCCTTGCTTTGTTTCTGTAGACTCCACTGGCATGCAGTATGCGCTGCAGTCTCTCTGTCAGTGGTGGCTTGGCTGCACATGAGCGTCTGGCTCATCTCTCCATTTGCCTCTGTATCTTCTCCACTAAACGGCTCTGCTGCTCTACTCAGTACACATATGCTGGGCAACAACTCTGAGTCCTCATCCATATTATGAGATCGAAATCCTAATTTATTGTAGTTCATCCGTGAGGTGATACTGTAGGTGCTTCTGGCAAGATTCCAACTTCAGATTGCTATATTTACTTTATGGGGGTTACAAATATTGGATTGGAGATACAATGAACTTTGGGCTAGCACGTTGTGTCAGTCATTTATCTTGGTTCTACCTCCTTCTACATGGATTTTAATGTAAATAGAGGCAAAATTGTTGTATTGAATAGAGTAGATTTTACACATACTGCCAGAGTTCTTAACTTACCCACACATTGTTGGTGTCCTCCGCTTCTGGAGGTACACACCTGCACGCCTGAAAATGATCTTTTCACTCCCAACTATAGACCAATTGATGTGGCTTTACAATAGATTCCAGAAATGCCACCTTGGATCTTCTGACCCACAAGACCTCATTCATCAACGGGGAACTACAGAAATGGATTGTCACGTCAACAGTGTTTCTACGGCCAATCGGCAGGATAATGGGCCTTCTCTCTTTGATACAAGCAATTTTTCAGAAACCATTACATTACAGGGCCGTTAAATGACTCAAAATAGAACACCTTCAAAAAGGGGTATCTTACTCAGAAGTGGTGTCTCTATCACAGATGCCAGAAAAGAGATAACCCTGTGGCTGAACCACATTGAAGCATGGAACGGCACAGCAATCTTTGGATCGGCACCGGAAGTGGTTCTCGAGTCGACCCCAGTCGATGGGGCTGGGAAGCCTGCTGCAGCAATATCTCCAGTGAAGGATGGTGGTCTCAGGAAGAATAAACCATGCACATCAATGCTTCGAGCTTCTGGTGGGCTCTTCAGCCATCAATAGCTTAGCAAAGGGAAAAGCAATTTGTTCAATTCTCCTGAAGATGGATAACGTCTCGGCAATCCAGTACATAAACAAGCTTGGGGGCACCAGGTCAAGGACACTGATGGAAATCGGCAAGTATTTTTGGAACTACTGCCTGCCGAAGGAAGTGAGTGTGACTGTGGTCCATCTTCCAGGACAATCCAACACAATGGCTGATTGGAATTTCTAGTTCTTAGAGATTCCTGGGAACTCCATCCTCAAGTGTTCAGACAGCTATGCCTCAAATGGGGTACCTCGATCAGAGACTTGTTTGAATCCAGACTGAATGCTGAGGTTCCGCAATTCTTCAGGTGGTGACCAGACCTGGAAATGACACAGGTGGATGTCTTTCTAAAAAACTGGGGCAGGCTGTCTCAACCATGGCTTTCCCCTGTTCACACTGATAGTCACTGTGGTGAATTGTACCAAGAATTAACAAGTGGAGACGATTCTGGTGACATCTATATGGAAATCTCAACCTTGGTTCACACTGCTACTGGAACTGACCTGCGATTTTCCAATCACGATTCCATCACAGATCCTTTCGGGCCCCGGAGGGGAATGCTAATCAATAAAAATGGACAACCTACTGTCTCTCATGGCTTGGCACATATCAGTCAAAGTTGGTGTATGCCAGGACTTTCACAAGAGGCTGCCCCCTTCATCCAGCATTCTTGGGTGGAACGCACTCACAAAAGATACATATTAGCCTGGACGGCATGTTACAGTTGGTGTCCAGAGAAATAAATGGACCCCATGGGGTTTTTGACTTTCTTAGCCCAGTTGGCCTAATGAGGCAAAGCTTATTCTACTAGGAACTATTTCAGATCAGTGATTTCCGCTAGGCATTCCCCAGTCTCCAGTGATCCAACTGGGTCTCATCCTCTTATCTGTAGACTAATGTGGAGTATCAGGTTGTCTCATCTTCCAACACCTCGATATTTTTTAACTTTGGATGTTAACTTAGTACTGTCCAGATGTTTTGGACCTCTCATGGAAGCTACTTTTCGCTAAACTCACAATGTCACTGGGCCTCATTTCATGCAAAACAGACTTGGATGTGCGAGCAATGGAACTATAGGGGCAATCCTTTACCCCGGACACTGTCATTTTTACCATCGCCAAGCATACAAAATCCAACACTTGCTTAGTTTGCTATCCCTCATTTTCGGACAATCCTAGACATTGTGTTGTCAGTTGTCTTCAGGAATATGAGAATATTTCCAGAGCACTAAGAGCTAGAGCGGCAAATCAGTTGTTGACTTCCAGAACAAAACCCCACAAGGTGGTATCTTTACCCACCTCAGCTAGATGTGTGAGATGGGTAATGCAAGAGGTAGGGATTGACACTTCATTCTTTAGTGCTTACTCTACCAGGAGCGCAATGTCTTATAAGGCCATGTTCTGTGGGACTAGACTTGAGGATATCTTTAGATCGGCAGACTGGTCTTCAAATTCTACTTTCAAGAAGTTTTACTTTAAACAAAATAAAGTAATGGAACAATGGTGGCAAGCTTTAAACCAGCATAATCGGAGACTCTTGCCCTGACATAGAATGACAAATTTCATAGCAAGTGTGGAGGAAGGTTTCAATTCGGTTAAAGACATGGTGGAATGGTTTATCCCACCCGAAAGGGGAATCTTTTTAACACTCTACTGTGAGTTAAAAGTAAAGACATTTTAAGCATAATCCCTGCCTTCGTGTCCTTAACAGAATTGAAACTTTCCTTCACGCTTGCTAGGAACTTTGTGCAGTTTTAAACTGCCAATTCGACCTGGCAAAATAAACCTTTTGCCAAGCTTGAAACTCCCTTTTTAATACATACACATCACCCCTAAAGCAGGCCCTAAACAGCACATAGGGCAGGGTGCAATGTATTTTAAAGGTTGGACATGTACTTGTAAGGTTTACGTGGCTTGGTAGTGAAAAACTCACAAATTCGTTTTTCACTATTGTGAGGACTACCTCTCCCATAGGATAACATTGGGTTTCCTTATTATATTTAATAAGTGATAAGTTATATTTGGGAACAGGTAGAAATGTCATGTTTGATTTCTAAAGAATTTTAATTGAAAATCCTCTTTAATGGTAAAACTGGATTTTAAGTCACAATTATAAATCTGCCACTTTTAGAAGGTTGGCATTTTCTCGTCCTAACTATTTGATGCCTGTAGTCTGTATTCTGGGCCACATGACTGTGATTAGCATGGCAGATGGCCATTGCGTATTCCTCCCAAATAGTGACACAAAAGGGGACTAGTTGTTGGCAGGATGGGAGGGGTGAAGCAGTGCACAGCCCCAATTACATTGTAAAGGAGCTGCCTCAGCAGGCTCACAAAGGATTTCACACTAGCCTTTTGTCACCCCAGGCATCCTCGGACCAGGGCTTGGAGGAGGGAAATTCCAGAACCATCTGTAGGGGCAAAATCCAAATGTTTCTTACACTTCAAAGCTGGCACCGGGTATAAAAATAGGACTCAGAGGACTGACCTGCAGCTCCTAGAGGACTTCCCTGCTGCATGAAGCCAACCTTGCTGCTTGAACCCAGGACTACCAGAGTGACTCCAAGTTCTAGTTGGCTGACCTCCTACTCCGAGCTACAGGGACATAACAAGCTCTGACAACCATGAACCTGGACTCTGTCTGAAGTGAGTCCTACCCTCCAAGTATTGCCCACCCAGTCCTGGACCCTTGCAAGTGGTGCTAAAGGTGCCCACAGAGCCAAATTCCAAAACTTGGAACTTAGAAAAATCTCAGCCCAAAAGTACTCTGAAAACCGACAAAAGACGGGGACCTACCTGCTCACCGATCCACCCAAGGTGCATCGCTGGTCGGCCTAACTTCGTGGTAGCTCTCGCTATGTTCTTGTCTGCAGCAGCAAATTTTGTTCAGCGGCTCCTCGCAGAAGGGGTATCTAATGTTGGAGAACTCTAGTCCGCTACAGCCTGCATTCTCGTTCCGTTGGGGATCTTCGACTTCCATTGTGATTGCCCATAACTTTCAACTTTGCCCTGGTCTCGCACATTTAGATGTCTTCGGTTGGCACTTTGGTCTTTTAGGCACTCATTTTTACACAAAGAAATTTCATCCATAGCTCCAGTTCTACTGATTAGATTTATGCCTTTTTTTGTCATTTTATTTATTAAATTTCACTCTATTCTTCTAAATTGATGTGGGGGTGCTTCTTGTGTTGTGTTTTCACTTTATTACTGTTTGTGTGCTGCATAAATACTTTATACATTACCTGTAAGTTAAGACTGCCTGCTTTTGCACCAAGCTACCACAAGGTTAAACATAGGTTAATGTAGTGACTTTTGTGGTTCACCCTGGCAAGGATTGCAGTTGTTACTTGAGTAGGGCGCATACGCCCCTCAACCAAAAACCCAATTTCTCACAACTACTATTTGAGTTTCAGCTCCTGGCCGGTCTAGAACCCCATTACATGGAAAAATGGCTGCCGTTTTTTCTAAGAAAGATGGCAGCCCGGTTGAAAATCCATCCAGCTCACTAAGCACGCCCCTAGCCTGCACCTCACGGGGTAAATGCCAGAGATGCATTATCGATCATCTTGCTTCTGACAGCAATAACTGATGGAACATAATTGAAATTTTTATAACAGTTGTGAACAAGAATTTTCAGTTCTATTAAGGACATTGAGGTGAGGATTATGTATTCTCTTTTTGCTTTAAATTTAATAGCAGCTATATGAAAAACATAAAGGGCACTTTCAACAAGTAGATCCTTCACATGTCTGAAAGTTCTGTCGAAGTTACTCTTCTTTTTGGTTTGAAACTGGAAAAACAACTTGTAAGTATTTTATACTGTTCTAAATGGAAAAACCAAAATTGTCCCCCAACATAAAACCATACAATCAGGTAGGATAACAGGAGATACATAATAAAACATGATAATCATTTCAATTCACACTACAGGTGGCAAAATCTTCGCCTCCATTTACTTAATAGAAATGAAAATTCTTGCTCTCGACTGTTATAAACTTTTTGATTCTATGACAGGACCAGAGACTTCAGATTATGCAAGTGCAAAGTTTATCAACAATCAATGAAAAGGGACTACTTACTGGATTAGAATAGAACTCCTTAAACATCGAGTCTGATGACCAATCCGCCATGCGAATAATTTCTTCCAAACGGGCTCCCACTCTAAAGGCTTTTGTAGCCTTCGCTCCTCTGACTGAATAGGCACTGACAGTATAAGTACCAATGCCCGCTTGTGTCAAAATCCATTTAACTCAACGGGCTAAAGTAGGGCAAGGCACTGGAACATGAAGGCGTACCAAAGAAATTAAGAGCTGTTTAGAATTAAAGGTTCTGAGAGCAGAGGTATCTATCTCATACTCTTGAAGACTATGAACCAAGCACAATTTCTGGTCTTCCGGCTTTGCTGAAAAGGAAAAATGCCTGGTTGCTGATTTAGTATGTCTAGAGATCACAAAAACAATTCCCTCAGGAATGAAACACCTACCTGCTAGATTAGGGCCCGCACATCAAAGGCCCATTTGCATGGCAGTAAGGTCAGTTTAGCCGACAGTTGTTCCTTGGATACCAAATGATTCTGTGACCAAGACTGAAGGAATGTCTGTACAATCGAAACATCCAAAGGGTTGCATATTTAGGGGCAGATTTACAAGAAAGTGACGCATCTGTACAGATGCGTCACTTTCCCTGCGCCACCCTTAGAAACCCTTGCGCCACCATAGATGCGCCGTATTTACAATACGGCGCACTATGGCGCAAGGATTGACAGATGCGTCAGAAATTCTGATGCATCTGTTGGCGGAAAAGTCACGCATTGCTGGAGTCGTGTCGCAAGCACGACGCAACTCCAGCAATGCGTGTTGAGGCCTATTACCAATACACTGCGTCACTCCTTATGCCTGCTTCAAGCAGGCGTAAGGTTTTGATGCAGTGGCGTCCTAAAAGTGACACCGTGAAATCTTGTATATTTCACTGAGTCACTTTTACGAGGCCTTCCTGCGTGGGAACGCCCACCCTGCATACATTTTACCTGACGCAGGTATAATGTGACGCAGGGCTTTACAACGTGACGCATCTCCCTAGAAGCGTCACGTTGTAAATAGGCCGCATTGTTTGCGCCACTGCTGCGTCAAAAAAGTGACGCAACTGCAGCGCAAAAGTCACGCAAGGGGCTTGTAAATCTGCCCCTTAGGCTGCAGGGGAACTGAAAATCTGATGCCCCTCTATAGTTTTGACACCAGAGGATGTTCACCCACATGTCTTTTGGCATCATGAACGTGACTGGTGGAAATTCCAACCCTTTATGAATTAATAGTTCAATAAGACAAACCGTCTGAGACTAAGGAAGCCAGAAAATTAGTGGCACACGTTACAATCCAAGGGATCCAAATGATGCTCCAAGCACCAACTTGACCATCGTCTTCAAGCTGATCTGTACTCTTGGCGACTCTTCTCAATAGTGACGGCCGATGACCCTCAGCCCGTAGGTGGTTCCATATTTCCTTCGGAAAGGATTTTCCCAATGTTTTGTGAATATGCAGCCATCTTAGTGCAGTGGCACACTCCGCTGAGCGCAATGGATGATGTCTTCTGCGTCAAACATACCCTGCAAGAGGAGGGAGCGAGCTTGAGACCCTGAGGGACCTTCCCCCGAATCTATGTCCTCTTGTTCCCTCTTTTTTGGCACCAGTAATCAACAGCAACGTTTTTGGCTTTCTGAGACGTCTGAGTCTATCTAGTTCGACATCTTCCACATCTTACAGAGAAACAATACTCTCCAGTGTCTCTTTCTCCTCATCCCCTGGAGGGTTAGGCAGGGTCTCTAAATAGGCTTTTTTTAAGTACTCTAAGGCGTCTGCCTTTGTTGAGGCCACTTTTGGTTTCTTGGGGACTAAAGCAGCTGGAGCTGAAGGCCAATGTGGGGGGTTATGAGGTAATCCGGCAAAAAAGGCTTGGATTTGCTGAGCCATGGGGCTCAAGGATGCTGATATCGTTTTCTGCACATAATTATGAAGAGCGTGGTCCAGGGCAGACTGATTTGACCCCAGGACAAAGTTAACAGCATTGTCAAGACTTCTGGCATGTTTGTGTTAGAATGTGACATATCGCCCTGAACAATCTGGCAGATTTAATTGAATTCTCCTCAGTAATATGCATCCTCTTTATCTATAGGGTAGTGCTCCCCTCTGCAAGGATAAATAAATCAAGGGGGGATTGCCCTGGCAGGACGCAAGAGGGGAATATTGACATATATACACATATAAACCAAATAGCAACTGTCCTGCAATGTGTGAGGGCGTAGAAAGAGCGCATTTATTGTTACATCCCTGTATCTCAAGGGGGGTCACTCAGCCTAGCTCGATCTGGAAGAAAAGGGTTAAAAGAGCTCAAGACACACCTCTGCGGGCGTGTCAGGGGTGTGGAATTTAATAAAATATCTACTTGTTCATAGGACAGGTTGCTTCATAAATCTACTTGTCCTGTAACAAAATCCACATGTTCCTTTCTGGTGCGCCAGCAAATTATGGCAGCAATCTCATTATTTGAGAGCTCTGATAAAGCCTCTCTGATTATGCCTGAGCTCATATCATAGTAGTTTGAATACTAGCAATTCGCTTAATTTGCCACTTTTCCACAGATCTACATACTGGAGTTGGAGGCAGCGGTAAGCAATAGTTCACCATGTTGGAATGCCCTTTTGAATTTGTGCAAACCTACTAGCATGTTTTATGGGTTTTCATCAGCTCGTCTCTAATATTTTACCATACAGAGAAAGGCTGGAAATGTATTCCTGACAGGGGCAGAAGTAAAACTTCTTCCAGGGTTGGGGAAAAAAGTGGTTGGTGGGAAAGTGAACTTGTTACTGCTCAACAGATTTTCGCATGAGCAAATCTACTAATGCATATTTGTTCGTGCTAAAATGCAGTTTACAAATATTTGCAAGAAGTACGATTTCCCGACCTAGTCCTGTAAATTCTTGTAAAGTCATGAAAGCTGTAAATCTGCACTAATGCAAGGACATATACCACGGGTGCACTTTTGTGACTTTCTAGGCCCCCATGTAGGTCTGGTGTTACCCAAGACCTTTTGTTTTTATTATAATTCTGTCTCTCTCACTCTCTATCTACTGGCTGGCTTCACTATGAGTGACAGCATTCTGCTCTTTCACAAGGAGCTTATCGGCACACAGAGTAGTTTCGTTCAGTGCCAGGAACTACTGTGGCAATGTATGGTTTTTGTGGGCAAAAACATTTTGCCATTGTTTGTTATAACGATGAGGACCCGGCAGCTCTCACAACAATAAAGTTGTACAAAACCATGTCAAAACAAGACACGCATTGACAAAATCAAAAGACTGACCGTCAATGTCCAACCTACTGGCTTTGCCAATGCTTGTTTATTGTCATGTTTCCTATAATTTTGTTGAAACTGGTTACACTGATTCCCCATTATAAATATATTTTGGTAAATACTAGCATGCATCAACACATTTTGTTTATAGTTGCATATTTTGTTTTTGCTTTCAATGTTTTGCATGTATTTGCATCTAATCTGAGAGAATCCTGAAAGCATTATATGCAGCCTCATATTGTTTTTGCAAACGTGCGTACACATTTTTATACTGGAACCACTGTCAGCAGTGCAGTCTGAACTCACACCATTTCTTTAGAGCGCTCACCATAATAATAAAGGCTTTCTATTAATGAACCATAAATACAAGTTCAAACAGCATTAATATAAGGACACAAATATTACCTGCATCCAATGCCCTTCCCTGTTCCATAATCTGGCACTGTAATCTGGCAGCCAAAGGGTTTGTGCTGCAGGGGGTTGGACCCACTTGTCCCATGGACAAAATAAACATGAAAACCTGTTGTCCTTGACCCCAAACAATATGTTCTGGGTGTCGGGCTATAGGAATTCCACACCCTTGCATGTGTTGGGCTGGAGGGAAGTGGAGAAAGGCGGGTTGGGGTGGGCCTGAGAAGGAGAAGGGAGGTGCTTGTGAGGAGTGCAGTGAGAGGAAGGCGAGTGCTGGAGTCAACAGGCAAAGGCTCTAAAGCGCTGCTCAGGGAAAGGGTTCTAAGGAAGGGATAAAACTTCAAAACCGGTTGGCCCTGAGATACCTACATAGAGCCCCCTGCCAAGTTCTGAAGCTATTGTTAGACAAAATGGCGGTGGCGCAGGAGAGTTGGAGTTTTACAAAAGGGAACTGCAGTGAAGAATATGAATTGGCTTCATGAGCTGGGGGGCAGCAAATAAAATAATACCACCAATCGGACGGTCCACGCAGCCAACAATTAAAAATATTCTTAAACGATTTCTAGTCGATACTTTACACATAAAGAAAACATGCAAGTACTTAACATGGTTGTCGAGCATATAAGAATAGGCAGGTATACATGTTCTACCTTAGTTTACATAGCTACCAGCGCTCTGATTGGTTGATAAGACTACCTATGATGGTGTGGGGATTTTTGTATCTGAATCTTTGGCGAAATAATTAAGTAGCCCCTGCCACTGGTCGTATGGACCTTTGTTTGTCAACAAAGAGAAATTAAAAGAAACAATCTTATATATCAAACACCACAAACAGTGAAATCTATTTGGAGCTCCACAATAATCAAATTAGAGAGTTGGTGTGAGTTGAATGGTTTTATTAACAATTCTAACAATATGTATTTGTTTTATTCAGTCAGTAAAAATCTTTAGTCATCAATAGAATCCAATAGAATTTCAGAAAATCCTGAGAGTAGGTAAACCACCTAGTTTCTCAAATTTTCACTATAGACCACAGAAAGAAGTCCTTGAAAAGATACTTTGTTCACATCTTGCGGTTCAGACAGTTCTTCTCATGAGTCATGCTTCCTGTCATCTCCTCTCCTCCCGGTGAGAATCTCACTATTGGTTGTCTAATATAAAGCAAATGTCTATTTACTACCCAACAGAAGAGGTTAGAAATGGGGTTTCTGGTTGGCAGAGGTATGCACCCTGTCCAAGCAGGAACCACCATCTTTTTATTTTTTATTTTTAACTTTATTTATCCTTTTTATTTAATGCGCACAATAAAGGAAATTTGCATTCACATACACCATAACAATGATTGCAAAATTTGTTTGTAACGAGGGAGGCCGTACTAGGTCCACACATAAGCGTACATAAAATTAGTCCTTCAGTTTACATATATTCACCCGCCTTCTGAGGCCTTCAAAGGTACATTTTGTCAATTCCTAACAGGGTGTCCCGGTCCACACATTTCATACATAGTAAAGTGCAGGGGAACATGGAGGAGCATCAACAGTAGATTATTTAGCCTACTCCAGTGGGGACAATACCATCAGGTTGTGTAGTCAGGGGGGAGGAACTAGTTTGCAGCAGGTAGGCCTTCAGAGGTTGCAAAATGGCTTTTGGCCTGGATGTAGGGGGCTGCAGGGATGCATACAATTCACTATTAGTATTACAATACGTGAGACTCGACAACCAGGCATTAGTTGTGGGGGTAATCCTATTTCCCCAACGAATACCAATTTCCCTCTTCGCAAGGAGCAGGGCAATTGCTGTAAATTTCCTCAATTTCTTGGGGAATCCTTGTACATAGCCCAACAGAGCGACCTCAGGAAGGCGCACAATCACCTGTCCTATCATTCGAGACAAAATTGCATATATGGCCCTCCAATACTCTCCTATTTTTACACAGTTCCATGTCATGTGTGCGAAATCAGCATGTGGGCTCCTACATTTCGGGCAATTGTGAGGCCTATCCGAATCAATGGAATTAATTTTCGCCGGCGACATGTAAGTTCTCCACAGGTATTTGAAATGTATCAACTTGTGTCTACTGTTGAGAGAAATCTCCTTTGTCTGAGAACAGCAATATTCCCACTGTGAGTCTTGTATAGGGTGCCCCAGATCTCTCTCCCAAGCTTCTCTTACTCTGGCATCTCTAGAAGGAACCAGAGCCATTGATGCTCTGTATAATTTAGAAATCAAATGGTCCTCCTCTTTGTTGGAGATCACTATCGTTAACGGAGTAAAGGTCTCCGGTTCCAGAGGAAAGCTAGCAACCCTCTCTCTAAGCGCTCTACGAACCCTACACATGACAAATTTTTCCATAAAAGTGGCATCGCTGAAGCGCACATCTTCCGTGTCATTGAACACATGACCCCCCGGGAATAAATCCCCAAACTTCTCCAGGGAGAATGCACCAAAAGTCCGCTGTACCAATCTCTCCTCCGTAACGGGCAGCCATGGGTTATTGCACAATGGAATCTCTGAGGAATACAATGCACACCCGCCCGCCACCCGAGCCCACTTATGCCACGCCCAACTCGTCGTAGAGACTGTTTGAATGTCCCTGGGGTCTCGGGGGAAACCCTGCGGTAAGACTGTTTTAAGTGGGGCTGGTAGCACCAAGTCAGCTTCAGGTTTCGCATAAGGGATCCCGGGCGTCTGGGTGATACCAAGAATGTGCAAAGCTACACTGAGCTACCAGGTAATACACCTGGAAGTTTGGAACTCCAAGCCCACCCCTCTCATATGGCAGGGTCAATGTGTCCCAGCTCACTCTGGCCCTCCTCCCTCCCCAAACCAGTCTGGTAATGGGAAGGAACCACCATCTTACTCAGGGTAAGTGTAGTACACACTAAAAGTTTACCTTTGCCCACCCTCTGGTAGCGTGGCATAGAGCAGTCTGGCTAAACTAAAGAGGTTATGTGTAAAGTATTTGTACACACACACACACACACACTCAGTAAAACAGTGAAAACACCACAAAAATACTCCACACCAGTTTAGTAACATACCCGATCTTTATCTGAGCAAAACAAGACCAAAATGATAAAAATCTAACATACACAAGTCAAGATATGGATTTTTCAAGAAATCAATCAAAATGCAGTGCTTAGAAATCAATAGCTCCAACTGGGGCTATCTGGTCACGCTTGACCGGGGCAAATCCAAAAGTTCAGTCTGACCGCGATGGAGTGCAGGCTGGATATAGGAGTCACGGAGACCCGCTGACAGTTCTTTGGATACGTCGAAGCTCGGGGCTATGTGTTGAGCAAAGGTGGTGATTCTTCGCTGTCAAAGACGATGCATCATTTTCCGAAGTCGGGCAACGTCGTTGATGCGTCAATGTCTAGAAGCGATGTGTATCTGGCCGATGTGTTGATGTCGAACCGCTGGGTTGCATCGGGGTCTGGGGACGGTGCGTCACAGATATTGGTAGTGCGGTGTCCGGGGCCCGGGCAGCAGCGGTGATGCGGAGGCGCTGCATCAGCAAAGTCGGGGCTGCGTTGTAAGTCGTGGTCATTGCAATGCAGTTGGCGAGCAGTGTCTGCGGCTCCGGTGCAGGCAGTGGCGATGCAGAGAGATTGCAAGGAACCACGCTGGTTCCGTTTGATGCTTCGGGGGTGATGCATTGTTTCTTGGTTTTCAGCACTAAACACTCACTTCCAAGGACCTGGGACTGGATATGGCACCACTTGGCAGAGCAGGACTCACAGCAGAGGAGCCCAGGTGCTGATAGCAAGATGCAAGTGAAGTTTTTGATATACCAGAGACTTCAGAAACAGGAGGCAAGCCCAACAAGCCCTCGAAGAACCTTTAGAGATGCAGGATGTAGAGAGTCAAGTCTAGTCCTCTCAATCCCAGGCAAGAAGCAGCAGGCAGCAAGCCAACACAGCAAAGAAAACAGCAAAGTGACAGTCCCTCCTGGTAGCACAGCAGCTCTTCTTCCTGGTAGAATGTCCTCAGTTCCGGAAGTGTTCTGAGTAAATGATGTCAGAGGTCCAGTACTTATACCCATTTTAGCCTTTGAAATAGGGCGACTTCAAAGAAAGGTCTTTCTAGTACCCCAGACTCTGCCCTTCCCTGCCCTGGTTCCAGACTCACTACAAGGCGGTATGCAACCCTTTGTGTAGAGACAGGCACAGTCCTATTTAGGTGCAGGTGTCAGCTCCTACCTACCTCTCACTCTAGCTACGGAAGACCCATCAGCCTGGTGGCACACCTCAGTTCCCCTGGTGTGTGACTGTCTAGAGGGAATGCACAATGCCCAGCTGTCACCCAACCCAGACCTGTATTCCAGAGACAGGCAGAAGGTACGGGATGGTTAAAGTAAGAAAATGCCCACTTTATAAAAGTGGAAACACTAATGGGTTCTGGCCCTAATCAGCAAGGCTAGGCCAAGTTTGATGCTTGAAAAACAACACAGTTGCCAATGCTGATGTTTACTAGATCATTCTTTGTTCTCAATCACACGTGACACTCATAGTGACTGTAAAAATTAAATTTTTATTTTCTCAATATTTCTTTTAAATTCTCTTTTTTCTTTTGTTAATATTTTTTTAAGAAGGATTCAACATAAATTCATATGAACCACATGACAATAACATTACACATTTATATTAATGACATACTGATCACATAAATGACATCACAATACATCACGTTTCTTATGTGCCTTATAAAAGTCGAAAGGTGAACTAGCTCTAGTTCCAAAACATAAATTATATTGACGAAAAAAGAAGAGAAAAAGAGAAGAAAAGAGAAATCCCAGGCTGGGGAGAGGGCAGATCTATACTGTTTATACCGTGCCTGCTCAGAAGGCAAAGGAGTCGATTCTTATGTGCACCATGTGTCGTCCTACAATTTAGGTGACATGTCTTAGTCACAATTTTTCGGGCGTGAGTTTCCTTTCCGATTAACCCATACTGAAAAAAAATGGAATGAGACTTTGAACGTCATGAACCGGAAATTGCTTTGACCATAAGCTTATAACTGCCGGGTTCTAATTACCTGAAAATTTAAGATTATGATTGCTTATACAAAACTTCATGCACGTACGCTGTGTGTCGTCCTGCAGCTGAGATGAAATGTCTTAATCACAGTTTCCGAACGTGAGTTTCCATTCAGGTTAACCCGTGCAGGAAAAGATGGAATGAAGCTTTAAGACATCCTGACCCGGGATTTGCTTAAAACAAGAGCTTGTGACTACCGTGTTCTAATTACCTGAAATTTTTTTTTTTAGGGTTGTTGTTTCTTAAACAGAACTTCATGCGCGTGCACCTCCATGCGTATTTTCTTTTGCATATATACTGTTGATGGAAAGAAAACTAAAACGTTAGCGTTTTTACCGGCATGATTCCTTGTCTTTTGTAAGAATTATTAAACTGAGTTCAACTGTTAGAGATTTCGTCAAAATATGATAACTAACATAAGAAAACAAATGGAGTGTTTTTGAATGCATGAACAGATGGTAACACGAGCACTTTTCTTTTCTTTTCATTTATTTTGCAGCTCGTTCCTGGTCCTGAGGAGAACCCCACAAAAATGTAATATGGTGTTCGAAACGCGTAGACCATTTCTTGTCCAAACAAATGTTTACTAAAATAACTTACCAGGTTAACCTCTTTCCTTGCAGGATTTATGCTTGTTGAGTTATCTTGGTTACCTGAGTTCTACAATGTTTGGCAAGCGCCCTTAGTGGGGTAATGCTGCTTTGAAGAGTTTTGTGACAACAGTATAAACAGTATAGATCTGCCCTCTCCCCAGCCTGGGCTTTCTCTTTTCTTCACTTTTTCTCTTCTTTTTTCATCAATATAATTTATGTTTTGGAACTAGAGCTAGTTCACCTTTCGACTTTTATAAGGCACATAAGAAACGTGATGTATTGTGATGTCATTTATGTGATCAGTATGTCATTAATATAAATGTGTAATGTTATTGTCATGTGGTTCTTATGAATTTATGTTGAATCCTTCTTCAAAAAATATGAACAAAAGAAAAAAGTGAATTTAAAAGAAATATTGAGAAAATAAAATAAAAATTAAATTTTTACAGTCACTATGAGTGTCACGTGTGATTGAGAACAAAGAATGATCTAGTAAACATCAGCATTGGCAACTGTGTTGTTTTTCAAGCACTTTCTAAAAGTGGCATTTCCAGACCTTCAATTTAAAAAACAACTTCACTAAAAGATGTATTTTTAAATTGTGAGTCCAGAGACACCAAACGTATTCTTCCTATGTTTTCCCAATTGGCAGTTAATCTTGTAAGATATTACAAGGCAGCTCCAATGCTTACCTATGGGAGAGATAGGCCCTGCAGTAGTAAAATACAAATTTAAGAGTATTTCACTACCAGGAAATGTAAAACTGAAAGGTACATGTCCTACCTTTTAAGTACACTGCACCCTGCCTATGGGCTGTCCAGGGCTTACTCTAGGGGTGACGTATGTGTCATAAAAAGGACGGTTTTAACCTGACAGGTAGGTGAACTTTGTCAGGTCGAAATGGAAGTTTAAACTGCACACAGAGGCTCTGCAGTGGCAGGCCTGAAACAAGTTTGAAGGGCTACTCGTGTGGGTGGCACAATCAGTGCTACATGCCCACTAGTAGCATTTGATTTACAGGCCCTGGGCACATGTAGTGCAACATACTAGAGACTTATCAGTAAATCAAATATGCCAATTGTGGAGAAACCAAATGCCATTACATTTTAGACAGAGCACATGCACTTTAGCACTGGTCAGCAGTGAAAAAGTACACAGAGTCCTAAAGCAAGCAAAAATTAAGTTCAGTGCACAGTCACAACAGGAGGCCATGAAGCAAAAACATCAGGGGAAACCATGCCAAAACATGCCAGATCTAAAAGAAGGCTTCTGGAAAATGACAACATCTGCAGTGAAAGAGAAAAAATATTGTGCAAACAATCATTCAGCCTAAAACCAGGCCTTTAAATGCTAATGTATAAATCGCGGTTAATATGGCATCAGGAGTTAGGCTAACTTAAATCAGTACATTATGTTATTTCACTTGTATGCTTACAACGAATAAGTAAGACTACCCACTAAAACAATTTACATGTATTATATGTGTATTATTTTGCATAGGCTTTTGCACTTTTCAGCTAAATGAGTTTTTGTTTACAAAATGAGGAAATTCGCTCCAGCAACCTCCCCCCTTTGATGGCTAGAATTGCCTTCACAATTTTATCATAAATGGCTATCTAAAGTGCACCTTCCATTCTTGCAGTGTCATCTAACTTATTCTTTGAAGTTTTCACCTCCTTCAACTTCTTGTATGCCTTATACTTTCTTTCTTCCGTTTATGTTTATTCTCTCCTTTGCCTTTCTCTTTGTTTTTTTTCTTTCTTGTTAAATACCATCTAAATCCCTTATACAAAACATATAAACATATTGAGCAAATGACAACAATTAATATAGGTTTTAATATAACCCCTAAGAATCTATTTCAAATGGTTCCATGCTAATTACTTATAGTACCAGCTCCTTTTCCTAAGGTTCCTAACACACTAGTTGTCTCTAAAGTTTCTAATTCAGGTTTAAAGTTAGAAATGTTTTTCGCAAAATTCTTCTATCATCTTACTCTCTTCAGGTATGTATGAACAGTTTTGAGCCTTCAACATCTTACAGACTACACCTTTCTCGGCCAGCAATATATCTAAAGCTGGTCAATCCTGCGAATCCGTTGACCTGATAGTTACTACTAGTTACAAAGCGACAGATGTACTAGTAGCCAGCTTATCTACTACGGTAGAGAGCTTTCTGGTTTTCTCATCATTCAAAACTACTCCTACTGGAGGAATAATTGCCCCAAAAATGTCTCCCACTAATTGTATCCCATCTATGGTACTGCGTGTATGTCTAGGAGGAGTCATTGTTAGGCCGTCTATGCGATATACATGATACATCTTAGGTAACAATAGAGCTAGATAACAAACTCCCTCCCAATCAGAAGGCAACTGAAAATATGCATGTTTCCCACAAACAAAATATACCCAAGAAATAACTGCTTCCTCTCCAGTTAATATTTGGACAGGCCCTTCAAGAACTTCAAATGTATGTTCAAAGCTACTTATCCTAATGTGTCTTTTTCTTAACTGATTTCTCCTTTTAGAAACACTGAATTTTCCTTTTGTCTATCTAATTTTAAATTCTGATATATAATTTTCTTTTTGTATTCATCTTCCTCTTTCTTCCAAACATTCTTTAATGCATCTTCTTCTTTATTTGCCTTATGAAACACATGAGCTCTGCTTTCCTATAAAGCTAAGATAAATCTCTTTTCTAATGGTCTCATTAAACATGTTGAATTTCGTTCGTATGCCTTAACAGTGTCTATCTCTGTAGGGGATCAAAAGAAATACCAAGCCACTTCCACATCCTTAGCTTGTGGATGAGTTTTCATTCTTTTCTGTAGGGGAACTTAAGAAAGGATTATGCTAAGATTTGAAAAATAATCAACATGGTCCTGCCTATAAAACAAACTAAGCAATTTATTACATTTAACTGCATATGAAAGCGGAATATGATGATAGATTACGCCTTCAGCAGCTTAAGAAAGTAAGTGTGCAAAAACATAATTTTTAGCATCTAAAGCCTTTGTACATTCATAAACTAATTTAGAATGAACATTGGATGTGAAATTTCCATTTGAAGTATCTTTGAAGGAAGCTTGTAATTTTCTCTCATATAATATATGTAGAGTTGCTGTCGATGCGGGTGTAGACCTAAGAGTTTCTATCTCTGGGGTGAAACTCATACCAACTAAAATAATTATAAACACTAAGGTTGGCTCTGAAACCTGATTGGGAAGGGTCCAGTAGGTTGTTTCTTTCCAGGTGTTCGGTGATTTGGAGGTTGATGTCCTTCTCTAGGACTTTGGCGGGGAATGGGAGCAGAGAGATAGGACAGTAGTTCTGGAGTTTGCTGGGGTCTGCCGAAGGTTTCTTGAGGAGGCAGTCTCACCTCTGCATGTTTTCAGACGTTGGGAAAGGTGGCAGTGGTTATGGGTGGATAAAGTTCATAAGAGTGGTTGTGTTCGTGTGCTAAGCTGTTCCCATGCGGCGGGTGGTCGGCGGTGGTGGTCGATGGGAAGCTGAGGAGGTCGGAGGGTTGGGGATCGAAGTTTCTATAGATGGTAGCTATCTTGTTGTGGAAGTGTTCCGTGAGGGCATCGCAGAGTTCCTGTAAGGAGAGTATTGAGTTTTTGGTGACTGACAGGCAGGTGAGCTCTCTGACGATAGTGAAGAGTTCCTTGGTTTGGTTGGCACTGGTCTCGATCCGGTGGGTCAGCGCCTCCTTTTTTGCAGCTTTGAGCTGGTGGTTCTAGTTGCCGAGGGCTGATTTGCATAGCTGCCAAGGTTTCAGACTGCTTATGTGTGACATTTTCTCAACTTCAGTGTAATTATGAGTGTCATTCAACGAGTATGAGTGACACTCTCTCACGAGCAAAATCAAGCAATGAAGATGAGGGAAACATGTAAATAAAAGAAACTACAGCCATTTGAGCAACAAGAAACTCCCAGAATATTTTAAAACTGCTGCAAAGCACTTGATCGTACTGCAGACAGTGACTCACTGCAATGCAGAGCTCTCAGCTGTACTAACTTTACTTATGCAGCTGAACTTAACTTTGTGCAGACTGAAGACAGTGTGATTGCTGCAATGAATAGCTCTCAGCAATAGCCGACAATTTTCCGCTGACTCATGAGTGACAGTTAAATATTTTCAATGTCCTCATGAGTGACTTTCCAATGCCATATGTCACACTATGAGTGAGACTTCATTGCAAGAAGAACAAATGTGTTATCTCACTCGCATTAAGATTAATTACAGGAATGACTCCTTTTTGTGCAATGTAATGGTTTAGAAATGCCCATAACAGAGATCAACCTCTTTCAATTGCTCACTTAAGGGCACCTTCTTAACTCCTTCTTCCAATAAGATAAGCCTGGATTTTTAAAAGAGTGGTTCTGAAACAAAAACAAAATGTTATTGTTGAGAGAAAGCTTGAGTTTGTGCCCTTTGAAAAATGTAAAATAATGTATGCACTATGGTGACAAAATGAGAGGGGTGCAATGTACAGCAGACAAGAGAAAAACAGTGCTGTTCTCTTTCAGGTCAGCACAATAACTAAATATGTGATAATCTTGTCCTAGCCTTGCAAGGTGATGGTTCAAACCTAGGTACGGGGTAAGGGAGCAGTGCTTTACAGAGTGCAACTTCATATAATTAAAAGAAATGCCACCCTGTGACAGTTCGGGCTGAACTGTTCCCATGAGGCACAGGGTCAAGACTGATTTGCATATGGCTGGGTTCAAACTGGAATAGCATGGTGAGCAGAAAAACGATGCATTTGTCACCCCGAGTGGGACGGGTATGCCCAGACGTGGGTCCCGTGCTCTCCATGCCACTGGAGTCAAGCTATCCTGGCTGATGAGGGGTGAAACCCCGAAACCGGTTCTAGGATGCTTGTTTCCAGTCCAGGGAGGGCCTGGCCTGGGCTGGACTGTTCTCATAAGGCACAGGGTCAAGACTGATTTGCATATGGCTGGGTTCAAACTGGAATGGCATGGTGAGCAAAAAAACGATGGATTTAGGCCCAGATCTCTGTACTGGGGTGAATGTATGACACTGTTCTGCATTCTGTCCATCAATAGTTCTTTTTGCATTTGTCACCCTGAGTGGGACGGATATGCCCAGACGTGGGTCCCGTGCTCTCCATGCCACTGGAGTCAAGCTATCCTGGCTGATGAGGGGTGAAACCCCGAAACCGGTCCTAGGATGCTTGTTTCCAGTCCAGGGAGAACCTGGCCTGGCAGTTCGGGCTGCACTGTTCCCATGAGGCACAGGTTCAAGACTGATTTGCATATGGCTGGGTTCAAACTGGAATGGCATGGTGAGCAAAAAAACGATGGATTTAGGCCCAGATCTCTGTACTGGGGTGAATGTATGACACTGTTCTGCATTCTGTCCATCAATTGTTCTTTTTGTATTTGTCACCCTGTGACATTGGCACACTTCCTTACCAGAATCACCTGGGTGAACTGCAGCTGGTTTAGTTCTCCCCACTCTTTCTGTCCGATTTCCATCATCCCATTCTCTCACTTGCACTCTCTTTCCTCGCTCTTTCGTCCCTCTTCCTTTCTCAAACCTCTCTCAGTGTTTGCTTTTCCTCCTTCTCTTCTTTTTTCTCCCCTGCATTCTCCTTTCTTGTTCTTCCATCCATTCTCCTTCTCCTTTCTCGCACTTTCCTCTCTGCCTACTTTTCCTCCTTAACTTTTATTCTCTCTCCTGCATTCTCCGTTCATCTGTCTCCCCTCCATCCACTTTTCTTCTTTCTCCTATATGGTCCTTTTCCACTTGATTTCCTCTTTTTAGGAGTTCACCTTCTTACTTTCACTTCTTTCTTTCGTCTCACACTTTCTCTCTCTCCTCCATCCTCACTCTCCTTTTATTTCTCTCATGCTTTCTTTCCTTGTTCTGCCCTCTCCCCTTCCCTTGATTCCTCATACATCTTTTCTTTCTCACTCCTTTAGTCTACTTGTGCAGCAGTGATGGCATTGCTGATGCTCACTTTAATCTGTGGTGGGCCAATACATTGGTTCATGCACCCCAGCAACAAACTGCAGAGGCACTAATAAACAAAAAACACCACTGCAAGAACCACTAACCTTTGAGTCAAAAAGATCTAAATGTCAATTAAACAAAATAAACCTAATCTATACTGAGAGAACTTCTTGGTCTCTCCATAGCACACAAGCTAAAATGAAATGCCTTTCTGTACTTGAAGCTGAAGGCATTGAGTAACCTTAGTACTCCACTGCTTCTATAATATACAAGAAAAGCACTGCATTTGTTAGTATCTCAGTGATAAGTGATCCAATTTTCGAGTGCATTGCTACAGTCATTACATTAGCTGCAATTCCTACAGTAAAAACACGTCTGCATTTTTCATAGCAATTTTTTTTTTAAATGTTTCTTTTCCTTACCAGTGCTTTGGTAGCCATAGTTCATTCAGGGCCCCTGTTCTCTTCGAAACTGCTCGTCATTGATGGATTAAAATCAAACAGCCCTGAGCTCACGGAGCAAGGACTAAAACTACAGAGTTTCTAAATTTGATGTGCTGTGAACGAACTCACACAGATTTTGAATTGGTGGACTGTAACCAGCCCATAAGGAGACAGGTCTTTCTGTGTCTCCACAGTAGTAAGGGAAATGACCCCTTCATGCCGGAAAAACACTCAGCCACTGGATTAATTTACTTATGCAAGGGGAACTACTGAGGCCCCATCAGTGGGCAGCCGTGGCGCTGGTTTGTCTCAGCTGCTCTTAATCAATACAGTCCGCTCAGCTGAGCCCAGTCTGCTGTGGCACCAGCCCGCAGTTCTGCTTAACTTGAAGGCTCAAGCAGGCTGATAAAATTTAATTATATTTTGAATGTTGTAAATCAACATCATGTCAGAAATCATCATGGATTGTCAGACCTAAGTGGCCAATGCGACAAGAGTGGTCTCTTTTTTCAGCACGGCATTGTGGAGGCACTAAGATTTCTTGAGATCCTGCCCAGTGCTTGAAATGGAAAAATAAAAGTGCAGGTACTCTGTACCAGAGTACCTGCTTGTTTCTGAGAAGTGCCGGTACTCTCCAATTAAGGTATTGCATTTCTCTTGAGAAGTGCCGGTACTCTCCTCCTCAAAATAAAAAAGTGCCGGTACTCCGTACTGGACAGTACCGGCCCATTTAAAGCACTGATCCTGCCTCTGCAAAGATATCTGTCCGGCCGGCCTCTTCTGCTCCTCCTGTGGTCCCGCATGATGATGGGGCAGCAAACTGCTGGCGTCACACAGGCTGGCATTGGTGCTGCGAAGAAACATAACTGCCGCGTTTTGCCACCTCACTAGGACTTCCTGTCCGCAAAAGGACAGTCATTTGACGCCTTGTCACATTATGCCTCCGCAGTCGACCATAGCTGAGCGGGTCTCGGCAGCAGCTGTGAAAGATGAATATGCTGCCAGCGCAGCTGAGCCCTCCTGGGCGGTGCAAACCACTCATTAGATTTATTTGATTTTAAATTCTAGTCTGTACCAGCCAGCAAAGCACTGCACAATCAATGTGTCGTCATAGAGTGCACTCTGCCAGACTCTCAGCACGCAGTTCATGCTGCTCAGCTTGCTTGAGTGCTTCAGCGTTACTCTTTCTCTGGAGTCTGCCTCGGTGCCGCTTTGATGTCAGGAGACGCTATAAATGCGAGACTAAGCATTTTAGTGCGGTGATGCGACCCACCACACTAAAATGTGGTACTTGGCAGGACTGGGTTTGAAGGTGGCTCGTCGGTTTGGTTCCTGCTGGTGAGCCATCTTCTTTCCAATTGTTTGCACCTGCGCTTCGATGTATATACATTGTTCATACATGCCAACCCTCCCGATTCAGGTGGTGTAGAAATAAAAACCTTCTTAGGGGTTCACTGATACATCTGGTCCTTAAGACCAACAAAGAAAAGATTGGCACGGAAGCTGTAATATCAAAAAACATGTTTTAATAACCTCAGATGAGGGAGATTGCGTCTTACGGTACCCGCAGGCCACTGTAGGAGGCATTCTAATGAGTGCAGAGAACAGGGTCCTTATATATGCATTTGTTACATAGTCAGCATAAAATCAAGGGGAGGTCCTAGCACATATAAGCATGCTTATTGACTAATATGGGTATACAAAATTTGCTTGCTCCACAAAGTGGGAGGGAGACTAAACTGCTTACATCAGTAAGAATAGCCTGACAGTTCTATACTAGGAGCAGGTGCATTCTACCAGCTAGGCCTTTCTGAGCATGTGCAAGACTCTGGAAGAGGGAGAAAGCACATGGCGAGCACATGGCTAACTAAAATGGCTGCCAAGTACAAAATGGCTTTCAGCTCATGCTAACAGCGATTCCTGCAATCTTTAACAGATGATCCTTTTAGCATGAGCTAAAGACATTCCCATGATCTAGTAGAGACATAGAAAATATTTTGCACATTTTCTTCTCATAAATTCATCAATATCCTATGCTAGGTGGGCATTTACATTCTAAACATTTCATTAAGCAGGTATATATAAGGTATAAGCAGGAGTACAAAGGGAACAGAGCATTGGGTCATACAGGTAGCAAGAGAGAATAATGACTATTATCTCAAACAGAAATCTCAATATTTTTCCAACCCTAAGCAGAAAGCAAATACCAAAACCATCTAGTCTAATTCTAAGTTTCAGGGCTCTGATGTATTTCAGTGACTATCTATTTCAATTTCAGAATAGCCAACAGCACATACCTAATAAAAACATTTTCAATAGACTTTCTCAGTATTTTTTATGATGGCTAAAGTATCAATTAATATACTTAAGGAAAGAGTAAAGTAACATGCTCAGATGAACTTTTCTCGTGCAGAATAAACATTACTCTTAAAAAAATATTAATGCAGTCAGACATATTATTACAAAAACAATCCTGGCTCCGGGGGACCAGGAGGACCACACAAGGCCATTGGAATTAGGACAAGGAGCCGCAAAGGGCTGCTCCTCCTCAAAAATGGGACGACCAAAGGGGTACATTACTAACAAAAAAAAGAGTCCTTGGGAATTTGTAGTACAACCAACCAGAGGGAGTCTTCTCCCTGTGTCCGTTTGAGCCTCACAGGCAGGCTCTTGTTGTTCCCACGGTGGAGCTGCACAACTCGCAACTCAAGAATCACGGAGAAGGAAAAGTCTTTCTTTCAGGATAGGGCAATCACCCCCCAGGGCAAATACCCTCAATGATCCTGTCCAGTGTCTCAGGCAGTGCACCAGTTTTCTTCACTTTAATCTAACAGGCACCAAGGGCACAGCACCTGTACCCTAAACTCAAGTCCTTCCCTAACTCCTGTATTGCACCTCTGGCGCACTGCTCTTTTGTTGGGGCCACAAATTGTAGCCAATATGCTCAGGCATCCCTTGATCAACAAACAAAGGCGTAGACTTGCATTCACTTGGGACCAGGACTCAAAGGCCTGAAGCAACCCTTGTTTCAAAGGGGTCACCTCAAGCAAAAGCCTCCTTGCCGTCCTTGTCGTTCTGTGACTCTCTCAGCTGGGCATCAAAAACTGGATCCACACAAAGATTTCTCCATCCTGATTTGTAACCCCGTCTTTCGCCCAAGACAGTGGCAGGGGTACACACTTCACGTCCCAGTGCTTCTGCCTTCACTGAGGTCCTAGTTGCCAGCAACGCCTGTGCTGGTTCCTTTTGTTTTGACTGTAGGCTGGACTGGTGCTGACTCCCAGGCTGGATCTGATGTCCGGGCCCCTCTGGCAATGGTTGTAAGGCAGCAAATATCTATTGGTGGACAGAACAAGAGGTCTTTAGACAAGGCACAGAAATAATCTAACAACAGAGAGGATAGTCTCAGAATACTCCTTAGTCTTGGGGCGCCCCATACATTAGCAAGGCACCCAAGAACCACTTCATCTATCTGAGAGTAGAAAACCCTGGACCTATTGGCAAGTATAAAAGGAACGTTTTGGTGAACTGACAAGAGTAATACATCACCCAATCCCAAACAGCCAAGGAAGTCTGTGTTCATTTACTAAATTCTGAGGAAAAGAGAAAAACAATACAGACATACTCCAAATACTTACATTGGTGTATTCCTATATTACTAATCTGAAGAACCCTCAAGAAAAAGGAAATGTTCTACACTTTTACTCATAGATTTTACATTACTTGTACAGGACTGCAGACACTTGTAAAATAATTTCTCTTACATGTTATGCTTAGGACCATGCTCTCATGTTATAGGCGCAGCAGGAAAATCTAAAACTGCTAATTTAACAGGGATTCTTATTGCAAAAAGAACTAAACTTCAACATAGTGGGTACATTTTCTCCAGCAGAACATGTTATGACAAACAAACTCCTATAAAACAATATTTTCCTTCAAAATGTTTGCTAAGGATCACATGAGCGTCTTTCCTGCATTCTACTTTTCACGATCTGGACTTTGCAACATCATTTTCAAAAGGAAAAAACCGTATCTCCAGCTCTAATAAGGGCTGTCAGCTTATTGACAGAGACTAGCTAATAAAAGACTAGCAATGCCCTTGCAAAACTGTATAGAACATGAGAATAACATAAACAATAATAGTGTTGCCACCTGAGATTTTTGAACAGAAACCCCCACTATACAGTTCTCCTTAAAGATCAAATAAGGGAACATCAATCTGTTCTACTCATTCTTTCATACAGGATGGGCAGTAACATAGCTTATATGTTTCATCATTTTATTAATTCTAACAATTTTAAAACAGTATTACAGAATAGCCAATAACTGTCACATGGCCATTTCCTAGACAGCTTAGACAGACTCAAGAAAGAGTGAGAAAAAGAAGAGAGAAAACATAATTTTGCCTACCCTTAATTTGTAGAGGAGCTACCCTTAATTTGTAGAGGAGCTAGCCTCCTTCCCCCATTTTGACAGTAGGAAAACCTGAAACAGGTTTCACTTCTGTCAACACTTTCAACCCCTATTTGTAGCAACTGGCACAAACAAACTTGTAGGAGATATCTTAGAAAGTGGCTATTCTCTGATTCAGCCTAACACAAGCACATTGAGTACTGTAGAAAGCGTTAGCAACCAATTTACCAATTCCTTGAGCAATTGTACTAGATTAACATGAGGGCGCATGAATGCAAACTAAAATCCATTTCCTCCTTATCTTAGCCCCTACACAGTATTCTTTAAACTAAAACCATTATTTGTATATACATGACAGATCAATGCTCAACTGAGGGCTGCTTTTCCTTCGTTTCATATGACTGCGCAAAATGTGTGTTTGCCAAAAATAGGAAGCAAAGCTTTTCATTCCTCTCTCTGCGCTGTCATCTCGTCTTTCAAAAACTTTTGACCCGTTCAGCAGCTGGTCATTTTTTTTGTGCAAGGCTTGCCATGCGGTTTTTGTAATTCAAAGCAACTCTGGAGAATCACAGCTGAAAGGCAGTCCTGTCCGGTCCGTTTGCCAATAATTTAAAGGTAGGATAATAACGTCTGCTGGTTTCTGTATACTTATTTTCATTTGTGTACAGTATGTGGTGTGCAGTCTAGTAATACAGAGGTCAGCTGTTTGTTCTATACTGGCATGTGTACCAGCTCTAGCTTGAGATCAGTTTGAAACCTGCCCTGAGTGGTAGAACTGCTTGTAAAATTGTGAATTTAGCTCAATTTCGACTTTGGTGGTAGGGGCACTTAAAAATGAATATCCTACAATATTTTTGCATAATAGGAACCCCCAGAGTGTTCTCTAGATAGCCCAGGAATGGGAAATCAGAAATGTATAAGGTATACCCTTATAAAAATGAGTTTTGTACGGCTGGGTAAAGTGACATTTCACATTTAAGTTTCCTTTTTTTTCGGTACAGCACTGCTTAAATCCAACTTTGATGCTAGGAATTCACAGTATGATGATTAGGCTTTTAAAAGATGAAAAAACGAATTTAAAGCATTTATTTTTAATAATATATATTTTTTTCATATAATAATGTTTTTTTTTTTTTTAATCAAAACCAACCATTTTGATGATTCCACATTGGAAAAGCAAGCTTCATTCCTAGCCTATCATATTTAAACACATTCATTCATAACCCTAAGCACAGAAGCCTTACTTGAAACATGAAAAGTCTGCGCCACTTTTTTAAGGACAGTTATTATTTAACATCAGAACCACAGATGTACTTATGAAAAAAAGGCATTAAGAAAGGAAATCCCTACTTTCAATTTTGTTCTCTGTTATCCAAAATAATGAAACTGGTTTTTTGAAACTTTTAAAATAATGCAGGCCTTCATACCAGTTTTACACTGACTTAAAATTTCGCTGACTCAGCATTCCTGTCTGTGGCCATGATCAGGAATAGCCATATGCTATTTATGCAGCTGTTGTTTGTCAGCGGGCGTCGAATTTTCACGCCTTTCTCAGGAAAAAACCCCTTTATTATTTGAAATACCCTGACAGAGTTAAATCCCCATTTGCTGTGTCAAACAGTTTCTTTTCAGTTAGTCAGTTTAAACACAGCTGTTGGAAAGCTTTTTCTCGGTGCTGAAAGAAAAGCATGTCACAGTCTATTTAAAAACTGAGGCATTTCAATGCAGTCAAATCTATCTTTCTATAATGTGTATTTAGTTCAGCAACGACCAAATTCACTCAGATGATGTGAATGCCTTTTAATGTCTAATACAATGTATCTACGGAAAATGCTGTAACATGTTGTATTTTAGTCTATTGATTACAAAACACACAATTTCGTTTTTCTTCCTCTGTATGAGGGCTATTTTAATCCTATTGAATACGAATTCTAATTTTATCTTTAGCATTGTGGCAATTTGCACACATGTATAGTGTCTTACTCTGTCAATTTAATAGTAACATGCAGCTGTTTAGCATATGTTATATAATTCATTTCTGGATTTTTATTTAATATGTAAGTAACTAAATGACAGTTTGCATAACAGAATAATGACGGCAAAAAAACATAAACAAACTCATTGAGCTCATTCCAGACATTTACAGAAGGGGGTCATACACTCAGAACACACAATACAGCGCGCTTAAAGCTAGCCATTCTTACACAAAGAGCGCAATCGCTATTTACTCACACAAGTATCACCAATGTCAAACCACATAGACATTGAAACACACATTTAACCCACAAATCAACACTTAGGACTTTAAGACAGCTTACAAATTGTACGCAAGACCAAACTATTTGTAAATACTAATTGTAAGTCATATTTACAAGAAGAGCTCTCAAAAGAAGCCCAAAAAACTGTTCCATGGTCAAGAAGCCAAAATACACCAAATTTGCCAGTTTTGGCTGGTAGAACACTCAAAAGCGCTCTGCATATCACCACTTATGAATGTTACTAAGTGCGCAGATCCGGATCCGTTTTATGTACATATTTAGTTCCATGGGGTACTTAGTCACCAAGGAAGAAATATCTTTTTACTATACCTAAACCTATTTAGGTATCCCCTCTGAGGGAGTCAGCTGAGTACTTCCTAAATCCATATCGGTACCTCCAAGACAGCAACACTTTCTACGAAGTGTGCTAGAAGCAGGCATGTCAAGAATATTATAGCATATATAATAAGATACTCCAAGTGACACTAAACACAATGTGTGCCGTTCAAGTTTTCAAAGTTAGAGAAAAATCTCCTCATTACCTGCCTTCATTTGCTGCAGCAAAACAAACAAACAAACCAAAATCTTGGCCAAGTCATTCCAAACAAAAGTGTTGCTCCAGCAACCTTACCAAACCAAAGTCTCCAGCTTCCAACTGCCAAGTTCTGAGTGACCTAACGGTCGTTTTAAAATACTCACGCCAATGAAGTTCTCAGTCGGGAGCGGCAAACACTTGGAGGATCAGATCAGGAAGACCAGAAATATACTGGGCTGGAAGACAAACAATCTCCGTGCGCAGGGTACCTCCTCAGTAGATTCCTGTCCTGTACTCCTCAGTAGATTACTGTCTCCCTTCAAGACCACTCCCTTGGATAACCGCTGCACCGATGAGGTCCACTTTCGGGCGCCATTTGTAGAAATAAAAACCTTCTTAGGGGTTCACTGATACATCTGGTCCTTAAGACCAACAAAGAAAAGATTGGCACGGAAGCTGTAATATCAAAAAACATGTTTTAATAACCTCAGATGAGGGAGATTGCATCTTACGGTACCCGCAGGCCACTGTAGGAGGCATTCTAATGAGTGCAGAGAACAGGGTCCTTATATATGCATTTGTTACATAGTCAGCATAAAATCAAGGGAGGTCCTAGCACATATAAGCATGCTTATTGACTAATATGGGTATACAAAATTTGCTTGCTCCACAAAGTGGGAGGGGAGACTAAACTGCTTACATCAGTAAGAATAGCCTGACAGTTCTATACTAGGAGCAGGTGCATTCTACCAGCTAGGCCTTTCTGAGCATGTGCAAGACTCTGGAAGAGGGAGAAAGCACATGGCGAGCACATGGCTAACTAAAATGGCTGCCAAGTACAAAATGGCTTTCAGCTCATGCTAACAGCGATTCCTGCAATCTTTAACAGTGGGAGACTACTGATTTCAAGCCTAGTCTCCCGCCTCCTGATTCCAGCATGCAGAAACCTGATTCCTCTGTGGCCTTCAGCTAATAGGGCATATGGTCTTGTGTAACTCAGAGTTTTCACTGTCAGTAACCTGCTCCTGCAGGCCAATGCACAAGACTTGCATCATGCTCTTTCTGCCCTGCCATAGCACTTTCTCCGTGCCCGTGATAGGTAAAAAAAACGTACCTTTGTCTTTCTAATATCCTATCCTGCATCAGCAGACTTGCAAACCGCATACATGACAGTAACCCGATTACGGCCCCAATAGCATAGCTACCAAGGTTTTAGACTGCTTATGTGTGACATTGTCATAAATTCAGTGTACTTAGTAGTGACATTTAACGACTATGTGTGACACTTAAAGTGACACTCTCTTGTAACCAAAACAAAGTTATGAAGAACAGGGAAACATATAAATATGAGAAATTACACCCATTTTAGCAACGAGAAACTCTAAGATCTTTAAACTTCTGCAAAGCACCAGAAATGGAAGGGCACTAACCTAGTGCCCTTGTAACATAATTGTACTGTTAATTAAATATGTAAGCATCATATCAGTCTGTAAGCTCTCTCTCCCACGTGGGACTGACCACACCAAACAGACCGAAAGGCCCCATGGCGGATCTCAGCTACTATCAATAATACATTTACTCAGTCAGTTCACTACTGTTGGTAGTGCAGCCCAGGCCGCCCTGGCACCAGCGCAGCCTGAGAGCAGTGAGCTACAGCGAGGCTCAGAAAGGCAGTGACGCCATTAAATATATTGCACTGCCCTTGAAAGGTGGACCCTGATGAATTAAACGAATTCCACAGTTTAATTTGTCAGGTCATGACATGATAAGCACAACCTTTTTGTGTGCTGGTATTCGGGACCTCCCCGGGTAGCGTCTGAAGTGCAATAATGTTAAAATTAATCTATCAATCCACTGTTTCCGGCCTGAGCACACAGTCATTTACCGCACTGCGCTCCCCCTCTGATTACTGAATAACTAATACGTGTACCAGCTCTATGGATAAATTACCTGAGCCTGACTGACTAGTGACAGTCTGCTGGTAGGGAAGAGCGACACACGGCCAGTGTCAATCAGAGGCTGCAGGCACCAAACTCTTCGCACGGCCGCGGTCCGGTCATCTTGATGAAAGAGGCTGCAGGCGCCAAATTAACTGGCGGCACAACAGATAGCGGTGCGAGCAGCGGTGGCCTCCAGCCAAACTTTAATAAATAGATAACTGCCGACCTGCCAGCGCCTATTATGAGTCCTGTCTCCGACGGCAATCATTGGGCAAATCACAGGACATTATAGGCTCCATGATGACGCCATCATGTCATGTGAATGGCAATGCGCGGTGATTAGAACCAGAGAACGCAGCTGAGCCAGTCCCCAGCCTGCAACAGTCTGTCAGCCTGTTGTGTTGACAAGTTGTCCTTGTCTCTTTAACCCCTTGACCGCGATCGGAATTCCGCTCGTGTGCTGGACATTCCGATCGCGGGTGTGGTCGTGACGAGCTCAGCTCATCATGCGCACAGCGCTACCGCGCAGCATGACGAGCTGAGCTCGTCACGCGCATCGAAAGGGTTAAGGACAACTTGTCAGTTCCGCGCGCCTGCTCTCGGGCGCTGTTGTCATTTAACATATGTTCTTCATTCTGGCGTTCTCGTTGCAACGCTGCTGTAACTGTTAGGTTTGGCAGTTGCAGCGGGAACACCAGGATGAGCGGTCGTGGGTTTTCTTTCTCCCACGCATCTTAACGAATAAACGCCTTCATACTCAACCTTCGTATCCGGATCTCTCATTTAACATTTGGCGACGATTGGACACGACGAAAGAATTGACCCACCGACCGACTCCAACAATTTCTGCTTACTTTTCCTGAGCGACACGGCTGCCTGCTTTCACTGCACCCTTCTTGGTTTTGGCTGTTTCCGCTTTTGCCTTACGCTGCCTGACGACGCCCCACGTGACCGGAGGAGGGATTTCCGGAGGTTTTGGGCGATTTTCAGAGGCCGCTTGCCTGCGATCAAGAGCAACTGTTGCCATGGTTGCTTAGCAACGCAAGCTCGAGCCTCTTCATCTTGCCTCTCCCTCATTTAACACCGGTGTCAGCGCTTCGGATTACGCGCACCAGTACCCTCGCCTTCATTTGGATAAGCCTTGTCTACGCTTCGGTGGCAGGCACACCTTTTCATTGATTATTATTTTAACTGCCTGCCTGCACCTCGGTGACAGGCACACCTTGTTATTTAGTGTGCTTTAATATACCTGCCTGAACTTCAGTGACAGGCACACTGTTATTTTGTCTATTCATTCATTATTTCCTCAATATGCCTGCACATTCACTGACAGGCACACTGCTGATTTAATTAGTGGTATTCTAACTTTAACATTACTTGAACCTGCCTGCGCATTCTGTGACAAGTACACTATTTATTTGACTTCCTTGCTTTGCTCAGTGTTTTACACGTTTATTTATTTAGCTACGGTATTAAAAGAACATGGCATCAAATAACCAATTACTTACTATGCCACATTTCCTGAGTGCTCCTGTAAAACCAATCATACGTTGGAAACACTGGTTGAGTTCCTTTCAGAATTACCTTGTTGCAAATGATGCCACTGAATATGATGCCAAAAGAAAATTTGCTTTGTTGTATGGCCATTTACGGTATGAAGGACAACAAGTCTTCAACAATTTACCACAGGTACAACCACCAGCAGGAGCACAAGAAGGTTGGAATGTGTATTCAGAAAGTATTGCCAGACTTACTAGAACATTTTCAGAGGAACCTAGTATTTTGCTAGAGCGTTTTAACTTTATGAGAAGGAAACAGAACATTGATGAGTCTGTGGAAGACTACATTTCTGCCTTAAGGCAACTAGCTTCAACTTGCAATTTTGGTGCTGTCCTAGACACATGCTTAAGAGATCAATTTGTTTACAGTTGCTCCTCAAAAAAGATACAGGAAAGACTATTAGGTTGTAGAGACCCCACCTTGAGTGAAACAATTGAAATTGCAAAAAGCATAGAGAGATCTATTATTTCTTCAAAAGCAATGTCTAATGAAACTTCATTTAGCAGTACTCCTGTATCAGCTATTTCAGATGAGGATGCTCACATATCTTTATTGACTCCAAAAGCAAACAAACCAGAGTACCTTTTAGGAAATTTAATACCATTTGTTACAGATGCGGTTCTCACAACCATATTGGCAATAACCCTTGTTGTCCTGCTTTTAACAAACGATGTACCAAATGCGGTAAGATGGGACATTTCATGTCAGTTTGTAGAAGTACAAAAAACACTGTAAGAATTAGTTCAATAGAAACCACTCCTATTATTTGCGCTCGTGACTTGGCCAAAGTTGTACTCACAATTTCCTCTGATGATTCATCTCAAGTGAATATCAAGGGCCCTTTATGCCAAGCAATTGTGGCTCTAGTACCCCTGGAAATGATGGCGGACTCAGGAGCACCGATAACCATCATTTCAGGCATTTTGTTTGCAGAAAAATGGAGCAAGAGGCAGTTATCCAAAACTGACATTCACCCAAAAGCATTTGGTGAACAGGATATCAACATGCTGGGATATTTTATTGACTCCTTGTCTTGTTTAGGAAGACAAATTACCACCAAAATATATGTGGCAGTTAAAGGCAGAAATATCATAGGCTGGCAAGACCTAGCAAGACTAGGCATCATTCTAATTCCTGGTGCAGAAAATCCCATTGCTTTAGCTGATCATTCTATATCCTTTATTGAAACTGATGTAGATGTGAATGTAGACAATGTTGTGAACAAATTTCAAAATATCTTCTCTGGAAAAATTGGTAACATTTCTCAATTTGAACATTTAATCAAACTCAAAGAGAATGCTGTTCCTGTAGTTCACAAGGTTAGGTCTGTCCCGCTTAGTGTCAGACATGACCTTAAACTTTTGCTGGATAAACTTTGCAAAGAGGGTGTCATTGAAACAACTGACTCCTCAGAATGGGTCAGTCCGGTCGTTATTGTTAAAAAAAAGAGATCCGTCTCTGTGTGGACTTACGCACCTTCAACAAGAACATAATTATTGATTGTCACCCTTTACCCAAAATACAGGATCTTTTAGCCAACTTGGGAAGGGCTAAAAAAAATTCTTTGCTTGATCTTAGATCTGCCTACCACCAGATACCACTTGCTGCAGAGAGTCAGGACCTCACTACCTTCATAACACCTTTTGGTGCTTTTAAATTTGTATGCATGCCTTTTCGTCTGGCCTCTGCAGCAAGTGTGTTTCAAAAATTCATGGACACTATTCTCAAAGATATTTGTGGTGTACAAGCCTTTCAGGATGATGTCCTCATCTTTGCAGAGAGTGTGAGGGAACACAATCTCATTCTAGAGAGGCTTTGGCCGTTTTTGAAAATATAGGCATCACACTTAGAAAGGAGAAATGCAAGTTCATGGTAGATCAATTGGACTATCTTGGTCATTGCATTTCCAATCAGGGCATTAGTCCTTAGGTGTCCCTTATTTCTGCTATTCAAGATACCACACCACCTACCAACAAAGATACACTTTGTTCTTTTCTTGGATTGTGTGAATACTATTCTCGTTTCATACATGGCTATGCCTTAATTGTACAACCTTTAAGGGAGTTATTGCACAAGGGCAATACCTTTACTTGGTCTGATTCAGTGCAGAAATCATTTTCTGAAATTAAATCTCTCATCACTTCTGCACCCATTTTATCACCTTTTACTGCTGGACAACCATGTTGTCTGACAGTGGACGCAAGTCAACTGGGGTTAGGTGCCGTTCTGTCCCAATGGTTTGGAAAAAAAGAACAAACAATTGCCTAAGCATCTCGCTCACTGTCCTCTCCTGAATTTAACTACAGCACCATCGAAAAAGAGGCACTTGCCTGTGCTTGGGCAATTGAAAAATTCAAAACGTATCTATGGGGCACACAATTCAAAGTTTTTACTGATCACAAACCCCTCATTTACATGCTCAATGGTAATGGCACTGGTAAAGCTTCAGCCAGATTAGTTTGCATTCTTTCAAAATTGCAGGAATACAATTTCTCAATTCATTACTTACCTGGTGGCAAAAATGGTTGTGCTGATTGCCTTTCTAGAATGCCTATTAAGGACACTTCTCCAGCTGAAACAGATGAAGTGGAATGTGTGGTGGCTCTCATTGAGGATGTTTTTAACAAACAATTCTCTATTTCAAGAGAGTCTTGGTTGACTGCTCTTAATAACGATATTCTTCTTCAACAGGTAATTAGCCATGTCAAACAAGGTTGGCCTCATGATAGAAATCTTGCGCCTGGTCTTAAAGCTTTTGCACAAATCTCTGATGAATTATCTGTAGTGGATGGCTTTTTACTTCGTGTTGACTCATTAGTCCCTCCCACCAGTCTCAGAGAATCGTTGTTTAAGAAAGGACACGAGGGTCATTTGGGAATCTCAGCCACCATTCGCCACTTGAAACAATTTTACTGGTGGCCAGGTCTTGATTCTCAGGTCAACAAATGGGTTTCTGATTGTGGTACATGCTTAATTTCAGACAAACACTGGAACTTATCTGAACCCAACTTGCACATGGTTCCCTTACCAGACTCACCATGGGATAAAGTTGCTCTTGATTTTGCTGGTCCTTTCAAACTTCTTCCCAGTAACAAGAGGCATTTGTTGGTCCTTGTTGATTATATGTCTAAATGGGTGTATTTTGATTTTGTTTCTTCACCTGATACCACTTCTGACATAACATTTTTGAATAGTGTTTTTGAAGTTGAGGCTCCACCCAAAGAACTGGTTACTGATAATGGTACACAATTCAAATCTCACCAGATGTTACAGTTTGTTCAAGATCTAGGCATTAAACACCTCAGAATTGCGTTGTACTCCCCATCTTCCAATGGCTTAGTGGAACGTGTCAACAAATTTTTTTAAGTGGGGGTACAAACGGCTCTGTCAGGTCGCTTACATGTAGAGACCTTTTTAAAGCAAAAGATTTGGAATCATCACATAACACCTCATAGCACCACTGGTGCTTCCCCTTTTAAGTTATTGTGGAACAGATTTCCTAATTGCAAATTATGTCCTGTTTGGGTCAAAGATTTGACAAATCCTCCTTGCATTTCACAAGAAGCAATGAGGGATGAGGTGAGCAGGAAACATAAAGCCATTTCCACTAAAGATTTCATACTAAAGATGTCTTATTTGCTGTTGGTGACTGGGTACTCATCAAAAAGCCCAACAGGGTTAGGAAGGGAGAATCCAAATTCACCTTACCTGTTAAAGTTGTCAGAATCTCCAAAGGGGCAGTTCTTTTGGAAGGCAGAGGTTGGTGGAACAGGAGGAGTCTTGTTAAAATCACAGCTGAACAAGCCTTCAAAATTAAAAGTGCAAAAAACAGAGGTCTTTGCCTTACAGAGTTTTATGGGAAAAACTCAGGTATGGACTTTTGTTTGGAAAAATCTTTATCTCCTTCTTCTACTGTTGATGTTCATGTCAATGAGAGCTTGCATGCTGATGAACTACCTCATGTGTTATCTCCAAATGTTGAATCCATGCATAGTGCTTCTTCCACCTTGCAGTTGTTGTCTGAAGAGTCTCCACACAGATTGGCTCGCAATGTTTCATTTCCCCAGAGATTTAAAGATTATTATTTGGTGTAGTTTCTTTTCCAATGCCTTATTCTGTTTTTACTGCATTGCCTGTGTTTGCTCTTTGCATTTTGTTATATTTGACTTTGTTATTGCTTCCTAATAATGTTTTTTCTTTTCTGTCAAAAAAAGGGGGGGGGGGTGATGTTGTGTTGACAAGTTGTTCTTGTCTCTTTAAGGACAATTTGTCAGTTCCGCGTGCCTGCTCTCGGCAGCTATTGTCATTTAACATATGTTCTTCATTCTGGCGTTCTCGTTGCAACTCTGCTGTAACTGTTAGGTTTGGCAGTTGCAGCGGGAACACCAGGATGAGCGGTCGTGGGTTTTCTTTCTCCCATGCATCTTAACGAATAAACGTCTTCATACTCAACCTTCGTATCCGGATCTCTCATTTAACACAGCCACACTCTGCTGCTGACAGAGCAGTTCAGACTGCACAGGGCAGCTTTCCTCAGTGTTAATGGCAGCGCTCCGGCGGCACAACAAAATGCGTGACTTTGCATTTCAGTGCGGTGATGCGGATCACCGTACTGAAATGCGTTAGTCTAACGCCTGATGAGTGGTACTTGGCAGGGTTGCAATAGAAGTCATTGGGGGAAATACATTATCCCGATTTTTTTTTTTTTTTAGAACTCTCCCACTTTTCTAAAATATTGGCATGCATGATTGTTTAATTACATTTCGAATAAAACTGTTGTTTCTGAGATTTCTTAGTTTTCACTGTAGACGTTTTACTTTCTTCCTATGAGAAAGGCTAAAAAAACAAGTCTGCGCATATTTACACAAACATCCGATGATTTGCACTATATCCGACTGTTTTGCACTCGACTTTTGACTTGAGACTGTAATGCGAGGTTACGTCGTGGTTAAGGGTTATTCCTCTAATAGGATCAACCCACTAACACGAGACCACATTTCCCCTGCCGATCACCTGCTCTTCTCCGTTAGGTTTTGCAGACACTACCATGGTTCGACAAGCAGACTGCTAACGCCTTACAGGGAACCTATATACAGTTTAACCCCTGTGTTGCTGTAATCTACCGCCTGAATTGACGAGTACAAAATGGCTGCCCCATTGACTATTATCATTCTTCCGACCGCAGCGCAGTGTTCATTGGTAACATTCTGCAACCAGTGAATCGGCTCGGAATGACGCATGCGCTCTCTACCAGTTTTGGTTGGCGCGAAACTAGAAGCTGATTTGTCGTTTTCAGGTAAAAATACTAACAATATAGTTCGTCTTGTTGTAGTAACTGCGAGAAACAAGGAAGAACTGTTGCAGGGTAACTTGCTTGTAGGGGCACTATGGAAACTTTAATAGTAGGGTAGCTCGTCTAAGATCACTGGGCTTAAAGGGGCGGGGTGAAGGGCAGGCATCTCTGTTATCTAGTATAGCGAGAGTAGGGGTGAAGGGTAGGTTCGCTCTCTGGTGTTTGGAGTGTAACTGGGAATGGGGTACAAGTACTGGCACCACAAGTTTCAAGAGCCGGCAGTCCACCCTACCACTCCAGACAAGGCAGCATCTCGGTCCCTGGTTGAAGGATGACAGCACCTCGCTATACCTCTCACCAATATTCGGGTGGGGGCGGTGCCAAATGTCGTGCGAGTGTTCTGGAACTCAGCACTATGATGTAGTGCTGGGACTCCCTACTTTCCAGAGAAGATCATGCTGCGTAACTCCTGCTCGTTAGAGAGGAGGCCATAGTGACATTGGTCTCAAGCCAGCCGTTCTCAATCAGGCACACTCCAAACAGTCTAGCTGGTCCAACCTAGTGAAGTGGACAAAACCCCATGTGACGGCGAGGTGTAATAGGTGCTAAAACAAAAGTCCATTCCTTTATTCCAGTCTGCCGCTACTTTGGTCATTAATGAAATTTGCAGAGTAGGGTGTATAAACAAATAGCAAGCTACCGCCAAGTGCTCTTACCCCGCATCATTGAAAATGAGACGAAAAATAGGAATACATTTATTGATTTTTAGGTCTCGCCCTGAAGCCAGCGCTTGCGCTGATCTGGGCGAGACATTTTGTAAGTGGGCTTTTAGAAATGCGACCACTTTTTTTTGGGCTTGCCTAGAGCATGCGGGTACGCGCACAGTAACACGCATTCCTCGCATGCTCCAGGCGCCATATGTCTTTCCTCTCACTTGCTCCTCCCCCTCCCCCACCACAGAGCGCTTCTCGGGGCCGCGCAGCCGTGTCACTTTCACGGCCACGCGTCACTTGCTCTCCCGCTCCTCCCCCACCACAGAGCGCGTCTCGCGCGGCCAATGCTTGTTTTATTTAGTTTTTGCGCGCGCGCACACAACTCGCGGCCGAAATTCTTGCTCGCGATCACTTTCGCGCGCACCATTTGCTTGTTTGAACACTTCTCGCCCTTTCCTTGCTGTTTTCTGTGCATCGCTCATTCTTTCATTACTTGTCACTTTTATGTGCATTTCTCAGTCTTTCTTTGCTACTTCACTGTGCATTACTCCTTCCTTCTTATTCCTTATTTGCTGCTTTTCTGTGCGTTTCTCATTCTGCCACTTTCATGTGCTTTTTTCATTATTCCGCAATCTTTCTTTGCTGCTTTTTGAACTTTTACACTGATTCTGTGCCGATCTGCTGGGCATCTGCCACTCTTTCTCATTCATTCTTTGCTGATCTTCTGTGCTTTTGCCTTTCATTCTTTAACATTTTTCTCTGCCCTTTTCACTCAATCCTTGCTGCTCTTGGCTTCTTTTAGTCTCAGCTCTTCTCTTCGAGTTTCGAACTCAATTTCTCTCTTAACTCCTCTTCTTCCTTTTTCTCACTCTTTTGCTCTTCTTCCTGCCCTTTGCCTGAATTTGCGACCTTCCCTGCTTCCTCTCCCACGCCGCACTCCCTTCTCGGTTCCTGCCAGTTACTTAGCCCAACCCATTGCCCCAGAGACCCCCGCTCCTAATTCATGTCCGCCGCAGCTTGGATGCACAGCCCGTATGCGCCCCTCCCGTGCCCAGCGCCAGACCCCTTGCTTTCACTCCCATCACTGCTACGTCTCTGCTTCCCTCTCCTCACCCTGAACCTTGAATGCACCTTCCAGTGCTGCTGCTACGCATCGGTAGTCGACTGCGAAGGTGCCTTCCCCTGTTCCACCTGACACTTTTCCTGCACCTTCCCACACCTTCACACCACCCTCACATGCACCGCACACAACACTCACCTCTCCCTCGGCCACGCACACCTACACACCTCTCCCCGTTCTGCCTTCTCCTCAACAACACCTCCCTCAATAAACACGCTACTGACATATGGGACCTGCTGTACGACCACACATTGAAACTGCTCTTCCTCACAGAAACCTGGCTGATTCTATCGACATTACCACACCTATTCCCCAGGCACAAGGTTATAAGACAGGACAGAATTAACAGACCCAGCGGAGGACATGTCATCGTTTTCAAAGAGCTCATCAAGTGTTCCACTGCCTCAGCTAGCACCAACAGCACTGATGCTGGATGTGTTTATTGTGCCAAAATGGCTTCTTTTGTCATCTTCAATGCAAGATGGTGCACACTCTGAAATCCGTAAAAGTGCACTCTCTTAATGCTTTATTTTAATAAATATATTTAGGGTGATCACCAACCTCTAGTTCAGTGTGGACACTTTCTCCAGTCCTTGTCTTCTCTCTCTGTACGTCACACCTCTCTTTCAATAAACCTCAGTGCCCCACAGCACTTACCTCTCATGACCTCAACTTGCCACCTCTCTCCGATCCTACCTCTAGATCTCTAGCTCTCGGTCAGCTCTCTGCCCTCTCTTCTCCTCAAGTGCCTCTCTCTCTCTCTCTACTTTCTCTTCTTTCTGCATCTTGCTGCTCTGTTTGCATCTCATCCCCCTTCATTTCTCTTCCATTTACTTCCCTCCCTCTTAATTTAATCTCTTTATCTTACCCTTTCTATCATTTTTGCCATCTATACCTTACCTTTCTCTACCTCTCGCATGCCTCTTTCTACCTCACCATTCTCTTTCATTTCTCTCTCTGCCTCACAACTCACTGCCTCATCTCTCTTTTCCCCACCTCTCATACACTATCTAGACTCTCAATTTACATCACCTATTGGCCTTCTATGTCTCTCTTTTTATTGATGTCCTCTTTCCCTCGCCTTTCCCATTATTTTATTTCTTTCTCTCTACAATGCTCTCCCTACCTCTTCCACTCCATCTATCACTCCCTTTGCTTTCATCTCTCTATCTCCTTCACTGTTTCCGTTCACTCTCTCTGCTTCCAATGTCTCGCTCGTTTAATACATCTGTCTTACCTCTGTCTCTCTCTCCCTATTTCACCATTCTCTACTTCTCCCTCGCACTTACTCTGTATTAGCCTCATCTCTCTACCTCATCTGCACCTCTTTTTCTCTACTTCTCATATCTTTCTATTTTTCATCCCACCGGCTCTACCTGCCTCGCTACTTTGTTTACCTGACCTGTCATTCTGTGCTTCACCTTTCAATTTGTGCTATCTCATTATAACTCACCTCTCTTCCTATCTTATTTCTCTCTAGACCTTGCCCCTCGGGTTGGCACCTTTCTTACCAGCCTACATTTAAAACTGCATGCCAGGCCTCTAAAAACAAGCATTGGCATAGTCAATAGGTCTCGCCTTTGGGACCATATAAGTTTTTAGACATGCAACAGTTGATGTTGTTGCACCAAGGATATTGTGCTGCATAACTAAATACTTATAAGGTCCCAAAAGCGAGACCTATTGGCTATGGCAATGCTTGTTAACATTGCTACCAGTAAACTTATTCAGTGTTCAAAAATTCAAAACATGGCAAGCTGTCTATTCCAGTTAACAATTGCTGATCAAAATCTTTTTTTAGTAATCATTTTCACGCATTAACTTATTACGACAACAGCACATCAAATTCTGTACAACTATTCTACCTAAATGGCAGATTTTTGAGAATTTAGAAGCAAAACTCTTAGTAGGCCCCACAAAAATTTGGACTTGTCAAAAGCCACGTATTTCTAAAAGTTATTGACACTTAGGGGCAGATTTACAAGCCCCTTGCGCCACTTTTGCGTCACTTTTAACATGGGAAAAGTGACGCAAAAGTGGCGCAAGGGGCTTGTAAATCTGCCCCATAGTGTGTTAGCTTTTTTTTTAATTTTATTTTTTTAAGGTTGGGACCAGTGGAGGTGCAACAGATACATTAGTATTACCAACCAACTCATCGGGTGGAAAGAGAGGAAGTGTTGACTATCCTTTCACGAAAGAGGGAATTTGTTATTCTTTTCATCCGGGGAATATGTCACATTTTACATATATCATATTCCTCCCCTCCTAAAATGAATTTCTAACACAAGTTCGTTCTAGAAGTCCCAAAGTCTTCCAAAAGAAGAGGGTACGCTGAGGGCTCGCTGGATACCATATCAATGTGGGCTTGGTTCTTCCCTCCAGGATGAATATTGTCATTCTCTCTGTTATCTTCGACCTGGCTACCAGATCTCTATTGATCATCAGCTGTAATCTTGGCTACCATGCATGTATTCAAGTTTTTATTCTCCAGGTAATTATTCATAATGCAATAAAATGGCGTGCTCTTGAGTTGTCTCTAAATTGTCCCAGGTCCAGGTGTAAATACTTTCTGGTGATCCCTATTCGCCGTCCTAATGGCATTTGCATTTTCGTCAGCCTCTCCTGAGAGTACACCAACACACTAGCTCCCAGTTGAATGTACACCTCGGTGATGCTTCATTCCGTTGTTGGTGCCGCATTTCCCTGTGACGTTTTCTGTTCTCCGTTTGACAAATATGGTCATGCATGCAAATATTGGGGTCCTTCGCCCAACAGAAGGATTTCTGGTGCTACAGGTTTGGTGGGGAAAAGCGTGTTTCAGTATGTCGGAAGTGTTGTGACGGTGTGCAATGAGATTCTTGCATTGGGTGTGTATTTCTTGGTGGATATATTTGCTCTATTGGTATAGTGCGAACATTGCCAAAAAAAGGCAGCAGAGCACTTTACAGGGTCAAAGGCAAGCATGCAGTCAACAAGGGATGGGAGAGGTCGCTGGTTATTCTATTGATATTGCTTTGTGATGTAATATTCTTTAAATAGGTGTCTTCAACTCTTTCCTAAAGTGGACCTGATTTGGGGGCAGTCCATATGAATTTGCAAATGTTGCTCAAGATCCTGGATTCATATATGGAAAAAGGCTTGCTGCCTTTTTTTTTCTTCACTTTCTTAGTATCCAGTTTGTTGGTTACCAGACTTGAGGTGTACTCTGCGCCACCAGAGATGGTGAGTTCTCCTGCAAAGATAAGTGGAGGTGCCATTCATTATGGTTTTGTAAATGATTCAGACCCTTTACCTCTTTGGTGTGTCCATACGCTGAACTACTTCTCCATTTGCTTGAGGCCACTATAGGGTGATTCGGTGATGGTAGAGCAACATGTGTTTTGCAAATTCTGTGAACTAGTGACTGTTGAAAGCCATCAGCCATTCGTCGGTTTTCAGCAGTAGGGGTGTGTCCAGGATTGTGAGTACCTGGCCTAATGCTGACGGGATGATGTTGGCTGATGTCATTTTCTGAACTCCTTAAATTAAAATCTTCAGCCATTCACAATGACAAGGATGTGTCGTCTACCAACTGTAAAACAAAAAAATAAGAAGGAAAAAGAAAAAAAACACTCTTGCATGTATTCAAGCCATTACTACATTGGCATGGTTATGATTGGACCCTGTGCTGGTGCTGTTGTCGAAACTTGGTCCCAGTTTCAGCTGCTCATTGTCTGATGTATGCAAGTCTCAATTTCGTGCAGGTAATTTTTGGCTTGTGTACGGCTTTGGGTTTTTCTATTCCTCGTTTACTTTCTTGTGTCAAACCCACAAATGAATGCCAGATTATCTACAGTGCTACGGTTCGGATACCGAATGTTCTCTGTAGCAATTTCCACTTGCTGTCTAATGTAGAGCAGTGATGAAGGACGTTTCTGCCTTAAGGGCTCCTGTGTGACAGTGATTTCTGAAGTTTTCTCTCTGTGCATTCAGGCTACTTGCTTCTGAGGCCAGTTAAAAACCTGCCTGGAGCTGTCTTTTATGCTAATTGGTCTAATGTGTCTACATTCTGAAGCATATGTAGTAAAATGAACAGTTGCACAGTTTGACATGCTCTATCTTCTCGTGGAATAGGTGATTTTGAATTGCCTGCAAGAAAATCTCTAGGGTTGGTCACCCCTTCTGGCATATCACTTAATAACCATAAAGCTGTAATTCTAGCATCTGTGCTGTCACAATAGTTTGATGCATTGAGAATAAGTGAGTAGTTTGTAGGCCGTCTCCATTGCAAATTTTTGACTTGAACATTTGATTAACAACAAATCTAAACAAGCGATATCAGAGAAGGCAAAAAAAGACTACATTTTTTTTCAGCCCAAGGATGCTGAACCAGAAGAAGAAAGTTCCAACCCAACACTTGTGTTGACTTCTGTGCAGAAGCTTGAGAGGTTATAGCCAATAACAACTGAGCCAATAACAGACACAGTCTTCAAACCCAAAGCAAACTCTCATGACCTCATTGCAAAACAAAGAACAAAACTGAGATGCAGTGGCAAAGAATATGGTCATGCTGAGCAAGCTATTGATGGCAATTAGAATATTGGAAACAAAAAAAATAAAAAGCTTTTGGCAGGGAATAATTGCCTTTGAAAGAAGGCCCTATATAGTCTAAAGGGCAACACAGTTCCTCCTATAACGGTTTCTAATGCGATTTCTCTGCATCTTATCGCTTGCTCTAGAAAGGAGTATAAGAAGGGTGAAATTAACAGTTCATAATGCTCCATGTGGCACATGGTGGAAACCACCTTTAAGAACAGCAAATACTTAACCGTGGCTGTCTTTTGGTCATTAAATGGAAAATGTTTTCCTTGTGGGAATATTTACCTAAGACATTTTAAGAATTAGCTTTGTGTAGGATTTCAAAGGCAATTAGAATTACAAGAATAGTCTTTTATTAAAAAATAGTCTCTGATTCGGTATTAAAGTTGGAAGCAAACTAAATGTAAAATACATTTACAAACATATTTTAATGATAGTTATTTTGGGGCAAAAAATGCATAACCAACAAGATGTGGAGCACTGTGATTTGATCAAATATGAAGTGTGGGTGTTTGGTAGCAAAGGATGGTTCAATTCAATTTTTGTCAAACTTGTTTTTATTGAATTTTTCAAGACCTTTATCAATGAACATGGTAATACATTCAATCGTTCTCGTATACAGCTGTGAGAAATGTATTTCCTTGTACAGAGTGTATCGGTTGATCCGAGTCATTTCCCTTTCAAATATCTGATCAGGGATTACCTTGAAGTATGCATTATATCTCAAAAACTTTGTCTTTAAAAGTGAACCCTCCCTCCCTTCCTCCCCTACCCCCCCCCCCCACAGCCCCCTGAGTCTGTTTCCCCATAAAAAGTCATTGTGATGCTGCTTCCGCATGTGGGTAGAAGACTGGGGAGTGCGAGAGTAAAAGGAAAAATATGTTAAACAGGAAAATAAAAATAGACAAAAAGGAAAAAACCGACTAGCCTAATCCAGCCGGGGTCCCGGGTGACCTTTAGGTGTGGTGCGGATCTTGGGGTAGGCTCTAGCGTGGGTAGTGGCCTTGCTTAGAATTGGAACAGATGCAGTGCTCTAACCCTCGTGGGACAGGTGGTCAGCAGGAGACCGCTAGATAGATAGCTGACCAGGGGGCCCCATGCGTATTCATAGTTTTTGAACTAGTCCCTGTAGATGTCGCTCATACGCTCCATGGTGAGTGCTTGCCATAGGCGAGCTTGCCATTGTGTTATGGCTGGAGCTTCTTTCTTCTTCCAGGCAGCGGCTGTTGCTGTCTTGGCCACCCCCAGACATAGCCACATTATAGCTTGGTCAGCTGTCGTTTGGTATTTCAAACCCGGCTCTCGGAGACCAAGAAACGTAAAGTCGGGAGAGTCTGGGATGGGATATCCTGGTATTTCTTTAATTTGTGCCAGGATTTCGAGCCAGAAGGGGCGAATTATCGGGCAGTCCCACCAGATGTGGTGAAAGTGGCCCAAAAGGCTACACCCTCTCCAACATAGGTCGGTTGTGTTAGGGAATATCTTTTTAAGTTTGGTTGGGTGTAGATGCCAATCGTAGAGTATCTTGTAGTGCTCTTCACGTTGGGCTAGGGAGTGGCTGTGACGCTTTATGTCTCTCCATAATGCTTTCCATTGGGTGTCTGTGATATCGTGGCCTAGCGTGCGTTCCCAGAACTCGAGTTAGCATGGGCGCCAGGATGGCAAGGTATGCAGTAGTAGGGAGTAAAGGAAGGAGATGGCCCCTTTTACTGACCCAGCTCCCTTCACATAGCGCTCTAGTGTCGTGAGATCTCTTGTCGCCCCTTCTCTGATCTCGGTTTGCAGGGCCCAGTGGCGTAATTGGAGATAATGAATGTATTCAGTGTTAGGTAGATTGAAGTCTTTTTGGCAATGTTCAAATGTTAAAATGTCCCAATTATGGAATAAATCAGCTAGGGTAAGGCAACCCCCCCTCCCTCCATGCGTCAAATGGTCCCGGCTGTAATGCTGGTGGAAACGCTGGATTGTAGTGTATGGGAGTGAACGGTGATGGAAACGTCGTCCAGCCAGTCTGTCTCAGTATGTCGTCCCAGGTTTTGAGGGTCGTTCTGGTGGGGGTACTTATGTAGGCATTAGCCAGACAATCTGGCTTTGGCTTCCAAAGGAGATCCCATATCACCCTCCCCGTGATAGCTCGGTCCATGTGTAGCCAGTGTTTGTCTGACTCACATTGGGACCATTCGACTATGACTCGGAGTTGTGCTGCTTTATAGTAAAGGTAGCCATCAAGCCTTGGATCACACAGCATAACGTGCATCACCACTTGCTGTCTTGGAACTGATAACTTTACAGTCTAAACGCCAGGTTATTCACTCTTAGAACATCATATTTAATCGGCCTCCACCACTGATTGTATTTGTGGCTTTACCTTCCGCAAGCCCAATTGAGGCAATCTCTAATTAATCAGGCTTGTACTTATAACTGTCCTGATGATGATCCTACGATTTTTTAAGAGGATCGAAACGTCGTCGACCAATATAAACAGTTTGCACATTAATCAAATCTGATAAAAAGTGTAATTACTGTTTCCTCAAGCTTGTTAGAAATTGTGTCCAATATTCCACAAGCTACCCTGTCTTGCCTGATATGTTCCTGTCCTAAATGTATTCGTTCTGTTTCTATGTAGGATGCAGGATTGTGTCCCACTGTATTGATGTGTTTATATTTTTGGTTTTTGACATTTTTGAATTATTAAATTGAATGTCCGGCTGGACACTCGTAATATAGCACTGATTGGAGTCTATATTTATCCTGATGACCATACTGTTCTTTTTAAGGACCACTGTTCTAATACTAAACTGTTACCCAAGGTCCTTATCTACCTTTTGGGTTCCCTTGTGCTTTTGTTAATATGCTTTATAGTAAAGGGTCAGATCGGGCATCGCCAGTCCTCCCTCGTCTGATGGTTTCCGTAGGAGATGGAAGGGGAGCCTCGGTCTTTTATTTTGCCAGATAAATTTCTTGAGCAGCTTGTGTATTCCGTGTAGGGAAGTCTCTCTTGAGGTCAATGGGCAGACTCTGAAATAAGTGTAGGAACTTCGGAAGGACCACCATCTTGATGGCATGTATTCTGCCTATCCATGAGAGATATAGCGGCGCCCAACGTTTAAGGTCGGCTTGAAGCTGACGGAGAAGCGGTGGATAATTAGCTGCAAATAGTCCTGAGATTTTGGGGGTCAGCTTTATCCCTAAGTATGTCAATTCCCTCTTGGCCCACTGGAATGGGGTTGAGGTCACAAGATCTCTCATCTCTGCTTCCGCTAGTGTTAGGTTGAGACGGAAGCATTTCGGTAAGGTAATCCGGAGTCCCGCTACCACCTCAAAGCGGCCCAACTCCTCCCAAAGTGTTGTCAAGGAGAGTTGCAGGTTAGACAATGTCAACAGGATGTCCTCGGCGAACATGGAAATCTCATGTTTGTCGGATCCAAAGTTTACCCCTCTGATCCCGGGGTTCTCTCTAACTTTTGCGGCTAAGGGTTCAATGCTAAGCGCAAAGAGAAGCGGGGATAGCGGAAAACCCTGTCTTGTTCCCCTCCCTAGGAAAAGAGGATCCGAGGCTACCCCATTAACCAAGATTCTAGCACTTGGGGCCGCAAAGTTGGCCTGTATCATGTTGATAAACGTTTCACAGAAGCCAAACCTCCGAAGGACCTGGAATAGAAAGGGCAAGTCCACCAGATCAAACGCCTTCTCGGCGTCTAAACCGAGAAGGACCGCAGGAATCTGTTTTTTTGTGGTTTTTTCTATTAGATGAATTACCCTGTGCACATTATCGTGCGTCTGTCTGCCCTTAATGAAGCCGGATTGGTCCGGGTATATCAGTCCCGGCATCAAGTTCTCTAGTCGAGTGGCTAATATTTTAGAATATAGTTTGGCGTCGAGATTGAGGAGCGCTATGGGGCGGTAGGATCCACATTGCTGTGGGTCTTTTCCAGTTTTGGGTATCACTGTGATCAGTGCTTCACTCATAATGTGTGTCACCTGTTTGGTGTCCGCTTTGTGGTTAAAAAGAATGGTCAGATGGGGGATTAGTTCTGCACTAAAGGTTTTATAGAACTGTGTTGTCCGTCCGGACCTGGCGATTTATGCAGCTTCAGGCTCGTGAGTGCCCTCCGCACCTCCTCTTCCGTTATAGGTTCTAGCAACTGTTCGTTCTGGGTGGTTGTGACCTGAGGGAGCTCCACTGGACTAAGGTAGTCGGTTTGCGCTTGAGCGTTGGGTCGGTCGGCTGTGTATAATGCGCTGTAGAAATCCCTAAATATGCGTGCTTTCCCTGACTCTTCCTGTGTTTGTGTGCCTGAAGGGTCTTGGATGGTTCCAATATATTCCTTTTCCCTCTTCATACGCAATTGTCGTGCCAAATGCGCTCCTATTTTGTTGCCCTGGGCATATGAAGTCTGTTTAAGTCGGAGTAGTGTCAACTCTGCCCTATTAGAGTATATCACCTGCAGTTTCCCTTTCAGAGCCGTGACCTTTCTTTGGAGTGGTACTGGCCTTGTGTGTGCGTTCTAATGTTTTCAATTTCCCCTCCAGAGTTAGTCTTTCCGTCGCTCTCTCTTTATTTAGAGCAGCCATTAGTGTCGAGCATTGACCCCTAAGTACTGCTTTAAATGTGACCCAGTTGTTCGCCAAAGATGTGTCCTGGGGGTCATTAAGTTGAAAAAAATTCCCTGATGGTAGTTCGCAGCGAATCACGTAGCGTTTTGTCGCGGGCTAGTGCATTGGGGAAGAACCATCTTTTAAATTTAGGTTCGGGGCAGGACCATTCCAAAGAGACCAATACTGGCGCGTGGTCAGAGATAATAATGGGGTGTATAGTGGCCTCTCTGACGTGCTTGTTTAATGTTTGGCTCATAAAGGTGTAGTCGAGCCTTGAGTAGCTGCGATGAATGTGGGAGAAGAAGGAATAGTCTGCCTCCTCTGGTTGTGCTTCCCTCCAAGTATATCTAAGGCCCATCTCTTGAATGGCATGTTTCAGATTTTTTGGGAAGCTCCCTGTGGGAGATCTGTGTGGATGTGTGCTGTCGGTCCCTGAATTCCAGGTGAGATTGAAATGAAATGAAATGAAATTTGTACTTGTAAAGCGCACTTATACCCCCAAAGAGGTGTCCTGGCGCTGTACGCATACCGCTGTGGAACCCTTCCTGGCTTTTCCCTGTGAAATGTCCACTCCTGGGCACCCCCAGGGTGAAGCCAGGCATCCCAGCGCTGTTGGGGCCGTTGTGGAGATTAAGCAAGCTATTGCCCAGAGTTGCAGAGTGGGACCCATGATTAGAATAGGCACCGAGGCGAGAATTATCAGGTCCGAGGAAATTGAGCCCAAGACCCGCCGAGGCGGGAATTGAACCCTGGTCCCGGGCCAGATCTCTGCATCAGGGTCTGCTGCTCTAACCATTGAGCCACACTTCTCCACTGAGATTGAAATCCCCCATTAGAATTATGTCTCCCACTGCAAATCCTCCCAACAGGGACAGGGCGCTGTGAAGGAAAGCAGCCTGATTAGTGTTGGGCGTGTATACCGACGCAATTGTACATTGTCTTCCCTGAATGAGGCCTTTCACCAGTAGTACCCTCCCCTCCTTGTCAGTTTTGTAGTCTTCCGGTTGGAACTTGAGGGTGGAGTGGAAAAGGAGGGCCACTCCATTGTGTTTTGTGGGGGAAGAGGATTTATATATCAAGGGATATGTCTTGTGTTTTAACCTATGGTCTTCTGACCTTTTGAGGTGGGTCTCTTGGAGAGCTACTATAGCATAATGTTGGTCTGTGAGGTATTTCCAGATCCTCTGACGCTTGGAGGGAGCATTCATACCTCTAACGTTGCATGACAACATGGTGATCACCATAGTAACTGTGTGCACTTGTTTGCTAGCTCATGTTGGCCTCTTTCCCTCCGCCTATCCTTCCCTCTCCCCCGGCCTCTTCCCCTCTCCCTCCCCCCGGTCTCTCGAGCATGTTCCTCCATCGTTTGTTGCCTAGTTCCGTGTTCTCCACGACACCCCCGTCTCCCAGGTCCAAAAAAAAGAATAAAAGAAAAAAAGGGAAAAATCGAATTTCAACACAGTTAACATTGAGACAACATGTCCCCAGTTCAGATCACCGTTGTGATGTCTGTCAAACATTTGAGGCGAATTGGACCATAGTCCATTGCCGAAGCTCCTGTGGTAAGGCTATTTCAGAAGATAAACTCTAGTCCTCCGGATTGAGCCCCGGTGGCAAACTCTGCTGTTTTGTTTCTGGTTGCCGGGCACAGGCTTCATGAGTGTTTGTGATATCCCGGTCTTGGAACAACACCAGGATTGTGGGTCTTTGTGTCTCAGTGTTGAAGGGACGAAGTCCACTACTGCCCTTGTTTCGTGTTGCTTTAACGCGGTTGAGGCGTTTTTCGATGGGCAGTCTATGGTGTGGGTACTCTCAAGTTGTCTCAGGAAGACCGCGTGTCTTCTGTGTTCTGGGAGGTTGGCGTGTTTGCCATGAGTTGCCTCCCCCCACTCCCCCCTCCAGTAGGAGAGACGTCTTGTTGGCCTTGGTTACTTTCGCCCAGGTCGTTCTCCGGTATCAGTAGACCCAGCAAAGTGAATGCCTCCTTGACCTCGGTGATGTGATGCGCCTTGTTTCGGTATTCGAAGCCCAGACCAAAAGGGTAAATCCAGCGGTACCTGATGTTGTCCTGTCTGAGTTTTTCCGTGACGGGCCTGAGTTGTTGGCGACGCATGAGGGTCTCTGGTGCTATGTCCTGATATAAGTCACAGGAGAACCCCTGAAACTTCACCGCATTCACTTACCTCCTGGTGGCTTGCAATATGGCCTCTTTGGTTTTAAATGAGTGTAGTTTTGCCAGGATGTCCCGTGGTCGACGTTTTTCACCTTGATTGGGCCTCCCCACCCTGTGCACACTCTCTAGCTTAACTTTGATTGATGTCGTACCCAGGGTTTCTGCGAACAGTCCTGTGAGGAAGGCCTCGAGATCTTGTCCTTCTGCCCCTTCCTCCAGGTTGCGAATTCTGATGTTTTTGCGTCGTGCTCGGTTCTCCAAGTCTTCATTTTTCAGCTGCATTACTTGGAGTTGAGCTTGGAGTTCCCTTGTGGTCGCTGTTATCTGGTCCGTCGCTGTTCGAGAACTGTGGTTTTAGTCTTCATGTCCATCACCCTGGTTCCCACCGAGTCGATGTCCTGTTGTAGTGTGGCGAGTCTGCCACTGAGATCAGCTTTCAGCGAATCCAGGGACTGGGCCATGTCCGCTTTTAGTTCCTCCTGTAGTTTGTTTGAACTCTCTCAGGGAGGCGAGTAGTTCCTCTTTGGATAGCGCCATGACTTTCTCCCCTCCTGTAGCTAGTTGCGAGTCCTTAGCGGTGGTAGGGGTGAAGTATGAGGAGACTCTGTTGTTCAGTTGTTTTTTGGGCGGCATAGAGAGACTATTTCACCCATGCGAATTTACCGCTTTCTGGCCTCTCGGGCGGTATGGTGTCACTGCGGCCCACGGCCCCCCACCGCCTCTGTGTTTAGTGTGAGATTTTCAACTCGCGCTAGTGTTGTTAATTGTCAGCTTGATAGCCTCTTAGCAAGGCACGTGTTGTGGCTTGTGGCCTGTTTATGGGCGTCTTTCTGGGATGGGTGTTATTTCGTCGTCTCCCCTCCGCTCAACCTGAGAGACAGTCCTTTTCGCGATGCCCATCAACACTCTGAGTCTCCGATTCCCGCTCTATGTAATCCCCCTGTCTCTCCCTGTTGTTTCAGTCGTGCTGTCGTTTTGTAATCTCTCTGGGGTTTAGAGTGTTGTCACACGGTTAATGCAGTGGATGGGCGGTTGGGGACGTGCCCAGCAATCGTGCCCGCCGTCGTTGTGTCTATTCTTGGTGTCCCTGGAGCCATTTTGCGGCCGTCCGTTTTCCCCTGGTCTCTGCTGGATGTACTGTGTCTCAAACGGGCGGCAACTTAGAGTCAGGCAGGAAGCTCCCCAACGCCGGGCCGCTTTGGAATTTCCCACTGGGGGCCTCCATCTGATGCCAATGCTTCCCTGCGATGTCAATGTTGAGGCGCTGCTTTGGATATTTCTAGGGGGGCATTTGCTACTCCCCCTGGTTCAGGACTCCTAGGGTAAGCCGCCGCCCGCCATGCGTTCCGAGCCGCGCAACCCCCACTCACCGGTACCACTAGGGCAGCCACACAGAGTCACGCCGGGAGGGGGGAGCCGCGACCGCTCGTCGCGCAGGGGGATCAAAGCAGCCCTGCGCACGGGTCTCTCAGCTCCGTTCTCTGCTTGATGTACTGTATAACAGCCCGATGTACGCGTATTAAAGACGTATGCAACACGCGAAGGTCTGCAACTGCAACAGTTAAATAACGTGGGTGTGGGAAATACCCAGCCAAAACGGGCCACGTGGCCCCATCTATAGATAAAGGACCCAAACGGACCGGTGATACTGGGTGAGGAAGGGCGCTATTAAACCAAATTTGTTGTTGCCAAGCTGTAAGCGGAACTTCAAGAGCCCTATAAGGCTGATAGGCGTGAGGGGTGGCCGTGGCAGTGTATTGATGAAACAAATCACAACAAACAAAGAATAACAACCTAGAGCGCGGCAGCGCAATAATGGGTTATGAATAAAGAGAAACCTTTTAAAACTTCAAGCTTGAAAAAACCTATAAAAACATCAATATAGGAGGTTACACCGTCACAGCTGTCTCCGGAAACAGAGGTGAGGGTATTGTGGACAGGCACAAGCACTACTCGAGCGTCTCGCAGATAAGAACCAGACCAAACGTTGCAGGGATTCTGCACATACACAGAACTATGCGGAGGAAAACAGGACCTCCGTGAATAGGGGTGTACCAACCTACCACATCAGTACCCAAAATCCCAAACCGACTAGCTATAGTGTCACATTCGTTCTCCTCCAAAGATCACGGAGCTACAAATGATTAGACAACCCAGAACACAACACTCCCGACTCTCTCAGGAATTGCGGGAGCAAGACGTACTCTTTCTCTCACTCACTCATACTTGTCCACAATGAGAATAAGCAGAGTCACTGAAATAGTTCAAAATGTTTATTTTAACTATCGTGCTCTACAATACAGTATACGTGCCACTACTAGCAGCAAAATGCATAAACTCAGCACAGTTAGCATTGTTACAATTCCATAGAATACAAAGGGAGAAGTCATTTTATAAAGACTGTGGAAATAAGGGCCTATAGTCCTGACCACCCTCCCCTTGGCTAAAAGAAGTTTATTTTATAAAAAGGACGATCTCTGGGCTTTGACAGCAGACCCCATACTTTAAAGCCGGAATGTAAGGTTTACATCATAGGAACAGCAGAGCTCTTCTCCATGGAACGGCTTTCTCCAAGTGTGTTAAAACAACATGCAACAACGTAATATCAAAGCACGAGTCTTCAGTACTGCAGCTGTGTAGCATGTTATGTCTTGGTGCTAGGGACTGACCAGAACAGAATAACAAAGGGCATTGTTTATCGACCTTGCATATCGTGTTCAGACTAAACTCCAGGAAAGGCAGAGAACTCGAAAGGCAACCAGTTCTCATGTGAAGGGCACAAACAAAGTCTTGCAAAAACAAAGTCATGTAGTAGCGTGCGCAAAAGCAGCATCATGGCAGCGAAGCTCATACTAACTTAGCAATGTCGATAATGTGCCTAAGAACCATATAACACCCTCCCCCATAGACAAAGGACCAAAACAGATTTCACAAGTCAAGCAGAGTTCAAAGCGGGTGAAAAAAAAAAACAAATTAGAAAAAAATCTATATTTTTCAAAATTATTTTTGCAAAATTGTGAATAGGGCTTATTGAAGGGGATCTGCCTCTGGGGTAACAAAGTTATTATGAAGGAGGTGGTAAGTCCATCAAGGTGTATGAACCGAGGAATGCAATTCCCTCCAAAAGATCATCCCTATCGTTGGTAAAAAAGAGAGATGCCATCCAATTAAGTAAGTCGAGGGAACAAATGTGCTCCTCGTAATCAGACGCCTCTAAAAGCATGAGTGGGCAACTTGCGTGATATTCGATGAAATTTCGTTGCAGGACGGTCTGCGCAGTCGCACAGACATCCCATTCAGCCAAAACTCCAAGTGCAGCCGCACGCGCCATACGGCCATCCCCAGAACAAGCCTGGTCATGGGCCTCTAAGGGACCCATAAACTGGTTAAAATCCGGGACTTGATGTGACGTATTGGAGAGGCATATATCCAGTGCCCAATAGTAGGGGCATCGCTGACAGTAAAAGACTGGTTGCACGCAAGTCAAATAGGGAAAGCGAAAAGTCAATCCATAACCGACGCCAAGCGTGGCTAATGGCAAGCATCCGAAAACCTGTTGCATGCGATCACGGTACAGCTGCAACTGGCCTGGTCTGTGCAGCACCACAAGTTGAGCAGCCATTGCGCAACAGGAGCAGAAGAAGCAGGATTCCAGCGCCTAACGTCAAAATCAAGGGGAACCCTCCGAAAGCGCTGGAAAAAATAGAATGAATAAAACCCGGTATTACTCCAAATATAGTCTGAAAAGAAGACACAAGGCCAGATCCCACACATTTAAAAAAAAATGTGCAAGGCCTGCGGTGTCAGACGCTTTAAATATTTGGTGTATTAGTTCTCCAAAATGCAGTGGGAGGTTGGTGTTCAGAAGGGACTGTATCTCTCCAGAAGTCCTAGCCACCTGTAACTGGAAGGTCTTGCGGGCGGAAGTGAGGGCCACCTTGTGCTGGAATAACAGCGCTTTGAGCCTGCTCAACTTGTTGAAATCTGTTTTCAAAGTTGGAATGGAGGGCCAAATTGAGCTATCTAGACTCCCATGCGAGGGTGGAAAAAGCACATTGCTACAACAAGTTACGCGCTGGGAAACCGTTACTAAATACGGGACTCCTGCCCGTAAACCACAGCAGTCTTGGTTGTTCAAAATAAGATAACTGCCATTTGTAAGCAATGAAAAAGCGGGAATTATAGATGGCACTGGAGTCCCTTTTAAAAACAGGCCAGATTAGGTGCGGAAACGTTACAAGCGCCGTGCAACTTAACGCGTTTACAAACAAGGGAATGTCCCACTGTGGAATCGCAGTCCTCCCCTGTTAGGAAAACTTCCTTACCCTCCCTCTGACATCTATAAGTGAAAGGCAGGGACCACATTTCATGTAGAAAAGCACTACCCAGTGGTTCAAAACAGCCAATCGGAAAATGTTGCATGCATGATTTAAATTGAAATAGCGAAAAAGGGAGAGAGATAACCCCATGAATTAACCAAACAGCAGAATCTGTTTCCGCCACAGAAAACAGCAAGGGCTCTAATTGTTCAATATGCAATAGTGTGTATGTAGCATCTTTCATGGACCTAAATCTTTGCTTATCAGTCAGATTAAATGGCAAGAATAAAGCAGTGGCATTCAAATAATCCCAAGGTGCTTTTCCCGTTTTAAGAGTTTGCAATGTCCAAGCAAATTGCATAACAGATCGTAACTGATTTTGACCATGATATAACACAGATACATCACTTTGAACAATATCAATAACAGATGAAACAATATTATCCAACGTATAAATGCGTGAGGAAAGTGTGTTTATGCTGTTGTCTACTACGGCAAGAACCTTTTCTAAATTGGCCTGATCAATTTGGCGCAGACAAAAAGCAGGTTCCATCTGCGAAAGTTTCCAAATTTCATTGTAAGCGGCATACATGAATCTTTTTGCTCTCGGAGCCCTGAGTCCCAAGAGAAAATAAGCCAAATTAATGTCATGCGACAGCAGAGAAAGATGTTGCTTTACTGATGTCAGCGTAGAATGTTCCAACCATTGTTGGCATAATTTACCCACCGAGTATGTGGTAACCGAATGGGAACTTGGATAACGTGGGTCCGGTCTAGTCTGTGTGAAACCAGGTGTTATATTATAAAAACGCATTTGACATGCATTTGTATTAGTTTGCCACACCAACCACCCGGAAGAATCAACTTCAGAGACATTGAAGGTGTCATTGCGAAGCAAAGCTTGCCATGCCTCAATGGTATAATTTGTGTGTGTGTGCCAATTAGCATATTCCGCTAAAGACGGAATGGATGGCGTATTTAAATTTTTGACAGTTGCCAGGCCAAAACAAGTTGTTTGGTACACTGTATCATTTAAAAACAGAATTTGAGCTGGGATCAGGCAGGCACGATGTAAAGCTTCAGTTCCCTGAACCTGCCAATGCTTCGTGCCCCAGATTGATTTTAAATCAACAGTATCTTTCCAATGATCTTAACCCTGCGTAGCCAATTTATTTCTAAACAAGTTGGCGTAAATCAATTTTGTGTGGGTTAACATAAATTTGTATTGTGTAGATGATCGAAGTTTAAAATAATAGGATTCCGGATTAGATATGTCATAATCTGTAAAGTAAGTGAATTTATCCCTAAAAGTTTTAGAACTCCCCTCTACGGGAGTAGGACAATGTTCCCATTGTGTATAATTAAAAACAGGTCTTAAAGTGTTTGTTTTGTGTAAAAAACGATGCCCATAATGCTGATAACAAAAATCCCCATAATTGGCCGAATTTAAATACAAATCTTCAGCATCGAAAGCAGCATTATATTTTAAATCTGAAAACAGTGCATGTACTGCTTGCACATCCCAATCATCGGAATGTATGTCCCGTGTTACCACATCTCCTAGAGAGACGCGAAACACGTATGGTACGCGAAGCACCTCGGTCGGGCCGTGGATTTCGTAGGCTACTTTGTCCCAAACGATGCCATCTGGAATTGGGAGTGCTGAAATGTTAACATGAGACTGATCACGTTTCATGATATGGGACGATGTGTGAGGGGCCAGAACTCCATCGACCAAGTTTACAGCAGAGCGTTCTGGCAAATAATGACCATTGATAAGCAAAAAGAACACTGTCACAAAACCAATTGACATGAAAAGGAAAATCAGGATAAGCAGCTACCAAATGTAGGTCCAAGGAGGGACCAGGTAAGACTTTTTGAACCAAGATAAAAAAAATACTTAATTTAGTCAGTGTGTCTGCCAAAAGGGATGTCGAGGAAGACGAGCCGGAAGAGAGACTGGCATGATCTCCATAGCAGCCATTCGTAGGTTGATGTATCAGAGGTGGAAGTGTCGGGTCCGCTTGATGTTCTTCAGGACTGTTCGGCACTTCACTAACGGACTCATTTGGATGATATATATACTCGACATCCATGGTAGAAGATAGAGGTCGGACAGGTGAAAGATCAATGATAGTGTCCATCACTTTCTTAGCCCGAGGAGGAGCGGTGGAAGATAATGAAGTCAGTGGATCCAATGAAATTGCGTTGCACGAAACTGCAGGTGTGACACTATTCAGAATCGGCCACATGGTGTAGCTTGACATTGTCCACTGAAATATATCTGTTGTCTTTGCGACCAGGTAAAGGAGGTAAAATAACTGTACGAGTACCCTTCAGTCCAAGCACTTAAACCGGTGCACGATAAGAGGGACCAAATTCTTTTTTGATCTCCAGCTTTTCTCGTACCAGATCTCCGACTTTCGGAAGCCAACCGGCAACTGGAATCAGTAGTGCTGCATCAGTGGAAGAGGGTAAATGTTCAGATGCATAGCTGTCACGGGTCTTTTGTAGATTCTGTAACACAGTAGAATGATTATCTACGTCAAAGGTTGCGGCAGCCGCCACAAAGTCTAGACCATCAAGGTCTGGCACAAACATTTTAATGCCAAAGAGCATTTCGTATGGGGTCCGCCCATAGAGATCGTCTAGGGAGGTTATTAAGTGCACGTTGAACCCCGTACAAGTGGGCCAGTCAGTTCCTGCCAGTACCTAAGACTCTAGCTGTCAAGGATTGCTTTAAGTCACGGTTCATTCGCTCCACATTTGAATTGCCCTCAGGCCTGTATGGAGACGAAAACTACACCAGCACCCCCATTGACTTCATCGCATCCTTGTACGCCTTAGAGGCGAACGCTGGACCTTGGTCAGAATGAAATGTGCCACAGGCAAACATCCCTACAAAGACACGCAAATCCCTGATGAAATTTCGAGCGTCAGCACTGCGTTGTGGCCAAACCCAAAGGAATCTAGTGCACGAATCAACTGCAACAAATATATATTTATACGCAGTATCAGAAGAAAGAGGATCGCAGTGATCAAGATAGATACAGCCAAAAGGTTGATTAGAAATACACAGCTGTGTTTGTGGTGGGCAGGTGGCCATAGACGGCTTGATTTGCTGACAAATGTCACAAGAAAGGACATAGTTACGGGTCTGTTTATATAAACCACGCCACCAGTAACGTTGCTGTAAAATAGAGACTGTCGCCGACACACCGGCATGCGCAGATGCTATGCATTCGTGTGCGGCTTTGATCAATGTAGGTCTGCGGTCCATGTTGGGGATCATCCGCTCCCCAACAGAAGGAATCAAAGCATAAGGAACTTGTTTGGGAGTTATATGATAAGAGTATTTCAAAGGGAAACCCTGAGGATAAGCAGTTCCCTCCCTCGTTGCAGCTACAGCTGCCATAATCTCATTATCTATTTTAGTCTTGGATCTTGTAACTGCTGCTACGGAACACGTGGCTTCTGCAGACTTGGCCACTTCATCAGCCAAGGAATTACCAAGAGCATGTGCTCCCACACGCTGATGGCCAAGAGTATGTATAACATGAATGAGGGGCAGACGTTGTTTAAGATCTGCCACTCGAACCCAAAGCGTTTTATGCTTAATCGCGCTGCCTTTGGAATCGCGATAGTCATTCCGAGACCAAAAGAACAAGTTGTCATTAAAAGACTGGACACAATAATAAGAATCGCACACAATAAGTCTATTCACATTTGGATCAGCAAACTCGAGAGCAAGTACAAGAGCACGCAGCTCCGCCAATTGTGCCGTACAGTCTCCAAGTGCTTGAGTGTGCACAATGGAAGACTTAAACTCTCCATTAACAAATGAGCCAGCAGCGACTGAATAAGCATGTTTTGGAACCCTTTGGCCGGTTGAGCCGAGCCATCGGTGTAAATGATGCATTTGTACTCATGTAAAGGAAGCAGAGACAAGGGTGGAGGATGAACGTGTTCATACTGTAAAAACTCCTGTGTCTGTAAGGAAGGATCAAAGATAAACGTGACATCAGCCGATGTCAAAGAGGTAGCCCATTGTATCCAACGGGGATGTAGTGCCTTCGAGTTAGGTACACTCGCCTTAGTCACGGCTTCCAAAGCAGGGAAGGGCGTAACCATAAGAATGCGTTTGCCTTGCACCAGTTAGCATTCTTTTAGAATCGCCATCTGTACTGCCGTTAAGATTTTTTCAACAGTTGAAAAGCGCATTTCAGCAGCAGTGTATAAATGTGATTTGTATGCAATGGGTATTGTGTCTCCCTCATTGAACGTCAAGTAAGTGAAACCCACTGTCCCAGAAACTATACATATTACCAGGTTTGTGGTGTTGTCACGTGTCAATAAGTAGTTAGTTGCAAGCAAGTCAGTTTGCAAAAAATTCAGAATAGAAGTATGTTCCCGAAGCCAGCTGGCAGAAGAAAAAGTCGGTTGTATCAATGCATAGAGCGGTTTGATAAGCTGGGCATAATCGGGAATGTATGTCCTCCCGAAATTCAAAAATCCCAGCAAAGACTGAAGTTTCTTCAGTGTAGAAGGGGCTTGCAATTGTGCACATTTCTCCAAGAGGTGAGGGGCCAAGCCCTTTCCTTCATTATTGAGCTCATAGCCCAAAAAGAGCACCGCCAAATGGGCGATGTGCGATTTTGCAAAATTGAATTTATATCCATAGTCGGCAAAGGACAAAATAATCCTGTTGACTCGCACAAGATGCGGCATAAGCTCATCGTCCGTCAGATAAATGTCATCTACGTACGAGAACGCATCAGGGTCTATGTTGTTCAACAAAGACACAATCCGTGCCGCAAATGTCCCGGGGCTATTCTTATACCCCATAGGCAATCGTGTACATTTTTTCTGATTCCCGACGGCAGTGAATGCTGTCAAATCACGGCTCTCAGGAGCGAGATTGTGACTATAGAAACCATTAGAAATATCAAGTGTAGTTTTGTATTTCTTACGAACAAGATTGTTCACCAGTGCAGAGCTGTGAGTGTTCTGCACCGCAAAAGTGCGACAATGACTGTTCAATTCTCGGTAATCCAATACAATCCGATAAGAACCATCAGGTTTTGATACCGTAAACAGAGGATTATTCATCGGTGATGTACATGATTCAATCACTCCTTGATATTCCAACTGTGTTAGAATATCACAAACGGAAGCTTTTGCTTCACGTCTGATTGGATATTGCGGTTGTGGCTGAGGCATAGAGCGTAAAGGTATTTCATGGGCCGGTGAATCAACATCCCAACCCACCTGATTACGATACACCGCTGGGGCTAGGGCCAGAGCCCACTCGGCTGCGAAAGCCTGTGCATGTTCCTCAGGGACATGAAGCGAAAAACTCGGAAGGATCACGTCTTCCCCTTTAGATGCGGCCAACACAAAGGGTGGAGGCCAATCTGCCTCCGCTAACAAAATGTCATTCGAGGAGGTTAGATTCTCCCAGAAAACCGCCTTGATTGGACGAGGTATATCACCTTCAATTCGGAAAATTATTTCATAGAGCCTATCCGGGGGGGCAACCTGGGTGTCTGCAGTCTCTACTGTAACGAAGGTATCAGTTGCTGTCGCCTCCAGACAGGGACGCAGAGCCTCCCGCACTATGGTAACTTTCGCTGCGCTGTCGAGCAGAGTCACTGCCCATGTCCAATCCATGAGTCGCGTTCTCACCGTCTGAGGCATACCTCGCTGTTAGAGCGGCAACTATTTTCTTCTGAAACTGGGGTCAAAAACGAGCTACAACCTCTTGTCTTTCTTTGACTTCAAACTGTTGAGGCTGATCTAATCCCTCTGGCGCAGGTTGACTTTTGCCACGATCCTGGCATTCCCCTCCACCGACTTGAGAGCCAGATGTGTCCTGTGAAGAACGAGGAGAACGCTGATCAGGGACTTGAAATCTATCAGGAGACTTAATTTTCGCGCGATCGCGCAAGTCATAAGTACACTCAGAAGACTCAGGTGTCGGTGAACCTGCACGCGAACCTTGCTTCTGTTGTTGCTGCCCCTGTTTTTTTATTTTTCCAGTTCTTTTTAGAAAAGAACGGACGCCCATCTTTATCAGTCTGGGTTTTTGTTGTGTTTGTGTTTGCGTTTGAGTAAAAGGCTTAACTCCCAGACTATTGCGGCCTATGGTCTTATAAGCCTTTGCAATAATCTTTGGTAATTCGCGCGGCTTGTCCACATCAGGGACAGCCTCCAAGTGGTTTGCCACTTGAAAGCTTACTACATCTCCCTTGACATTGGCAAGGATCAGATCAGCAACCACGTCGAACACCACCACCAATCTCATCCCCAGCTCCACAGCCACTTCGGCTCCATGTTAATCTTGAACACGTTTAATCACTGAGGGGAGCACGGTCATGGAGGGAGTGCCGAAACACTTTGAATATACCGCTGCAAACACCTTGCCCCAGGTGTTACAATCGGCCAAATCGGGAAGCAAGTCTTTAGGCAAACTAATAGTCAAAATCCTGTGTTTATCCACAGGAGAGGATGTGGAAAAACAGCCTCTAGTTGTCCAAATTTTTCAGCAAGCCAATAAGGTAATTCATCCCTATTCTGTGGTTGCTTGCCCATTACTGAATTAACCTTAAGGGGACTGATGGTCACACCACCAGGTCCCGCAGGTTGCGCAGCAACGCCAGGTGGTCCCCCCTGGACGTTGCGCGTGATGTACTGTATAACAGCCTGATGTACGCGTATTAAAGACGTATGCAACACGCGAAGGTCTGCAACTGCAACAGTTAAATAACGTGGGTGTGGGGTATACCCAGCCAAAACGGGCCACGTGGCCCCATCTATAGATAAAGGACCCAAACGGACCGGTGATACTGGGTGAGGAAGGGCGCCATTAAACCAAATTTGGTGTTGCCAAGCTGTAAGCGGAACTTCAAGAGCTCTATAAGGCTGATAGGCGTGAGGGGTGGCCGTGGCAGTGTATTGATGAAACAAATCATCCGTTCCATCCACCGCCGGAAAGGTGACCCAAGAATAAAACCCTCGAAGTGGTAAGCAGGATTTGCCTCCACCACGAAAATAAGCGCAGTACCCGCATCAGGCACTCCATATTGATCCAAATACGCCTTGAGCGGGGCGCGGCTGTGAGCCGGAATATCAACCGCCATCACAACAAACAAAGAATAACAACCTAGAGCGCGGCAGCGCAATAATGGGTTATGAATAAAGAGAAACCTTTTAAAACTTCAAGCTTGAAAGAACTTATAAAAACATCAATATAGGAGGTTACACTGTCACAGCTGTCTCCGGAAACAGAGGTGAGGGTATTGTGGACAAGCACTACTCAAGCGTCTCGCAGATAAGAACCAGACCAAACGTTGGCGGCGCCATGTTGCAGGGATTCTGCACATACACAGAACTATGCGCAGGAAAACAGGACCTCAGTGAATAGGGGTGTACCAACCTACCACATCAGTACCCAAAATCCCAAACCGACTAGCTATAGTGTCTCATTCGTTCTCCTCCAAAGATCACGGAGCTACAAATGATTAGACAACCCAGAACACAACACTCCCGACTCTCTCAGGAATCGCGGGAGCAAGACGTACTCTTTCTCTCACTCACTCATACTTGTCCACAATGAGAATAAGCAGAGTCACTGAAATAGTTCAAAATGTTTATTTTAACTATCGTGCTCTACAATACAGTATACGTGCCACTACTAGCAGCAAAATGCATAAACTCAGCAAAGTTAGCATTGTTACAATTCCATAGAATACAAAGGGAGAAGTCATTTTATAAAGACTGTGGAAATAAGGGCCTATAGTCCTGACCACCCTCCCCTTGGCTAAAAGAAGTTTATTTTATAAAACGGACGATCTCTGGGCTTTGACAGCAGACACCATACCTTAAAGCCGGAATGTAAGGTTTACATCATAGGAACAGCAGAGCTCTTCTCCATGGAATGGCTTTCTCCAAGTGTGTTAAAACAACATGCAACAACGTAATATCAAAGCACGAGTCTTCAGTACTGCAGCTGTGTAGCATGTTATGTCTAGGTGCTAGGGACTGACCAGAACAGAATAACAAAGGGCATTGTTTATCGACCTTGCATATCTTGTTCAGACTAAACTCCAGGAAAGGCAGAGAACGCGAAAGGCAACCCGTTCTCATGTGAAGGGCACAAACAAAGTCTTGCAAAAACAAAGTCATGTAGCAGCGTGCGCAAAAGCAGCATCATGGCAGCGAAGCTCATGCTAACTTAGCAATGTTGATAATGTGCCTACGAACCATATAACATTACCAAATGCCCAATCCTGGAGGTGAAGGAGATTACTCTTGGCAAACAATTTGCCAGTCATGTCCAATGTTGCATTCTACCTAAAACTAGCAGGACAAGTTTTAGGACCCTTTTTATATAGAGGCACAGCAACTCTAACTTTCCAGGAAGATGGTATGGCCCTATACATATAATTTTGGAACACCGGGCACAAAAGCGAAGCCAATGCAGAAATCTCTTAATTGATAACAGATATTGGGAGTTCATCCTGGCCAATCGCCCCGGAGAACCTTGCACCATTAATGAAACTCTCTATCTCCTCAAAAGAGGGCGGGCCATATACGTTTGAAGAGGGAGGCTCATCAGTCGACTCCAACAACCATCCGTAATTATAATTGATGGCATATAACTGCGAGATGTATTATGTCCACTCTGCATTGGATATAGGGATGGCATCAGCCTTGATTCTAGGAACACAATATTCTGCTATTAATGACCAGTATTTATGCAAGTCACCAGAGAGGGTGACTTCTCTCAACTTGTTCCATTTCTGGTCCTCCTCCCTCCTCCGTTCAGATATCTTCAGTCTAGTTCTCACCCGCTTTAGCCAGTTAATTTACCTTTGCCTGAATAGAGACAACTGCTTAAATTGTTTCATTACTAGTGAGTTTATATCACGATTTACCTTCTTTACCTCCCAAGAGATAACTTGGGAGAGGATTTAACCCTAGTAGTACAATTTTTACTCCCACACGATCGAAATAGGGACAGTTGCTCTTCAAACCAGGCAATAGGGTTCTCTAGTGACGTAACGGAAGGGTCTGAATTCACTATTTTTACATGAGCAGCTAGGTTCATCATGTTACTATTTGACCAGAATGTACCCCCGTTTGTTTTATTGTAAACAATGGGGTCGTTTTTAGAATTCCAACTCTCAGGCACTTTTAGCTCCAATTCAAAATCCACAGAGAGAATACTATGATCACTTATATCCGTCCTCAGTACCTTAAATTGGTAGCAGGCGCCAAACATTTGGCATGATACCCCCATGTAATCAATTAATGATTGCCCTCGAGAGGAGTGGAAGTTTTAGAGAAGCTGGTGAGTCCTTCGAAAGCCGGCCATTTAAAGCGATAAAGTAATTCGATCTCGGGCAATCCAGAAACCATAAGCCTTGCCTATCTGATCTAATATTACCAGGCAAAATAGCCACTGGGATACTCCACACCTCTTCCAACTCTGTATTTCTGAAAGTCAGAGTGGAACAGTTCGAGATTTTAGCTTTAAAATCTCCCACAATGATTGTGTACATTCTTCCGAGACACTAATATTGTGTGCAAAAGAAAACATAGACTCAACTTAACCACTTAACCGCGGCGCGAATTCCGCCGCGGTGCGGCAGTTTAAAAGAGTGGGCGGGGCCGCGTCGGCCAACGGACGTGCGCAGCACTAGCGAGGTAGTGCTCGCGACGGCCGTTGGCCCACGGAAGCACGGAAGGGGTTAAGAACCACACAAACTCCCGGGGGGGATATACACGTTTACCAACAGAAAGGATGCATAAGACCTTCCAATCACATTACACAGAGCTAACTTTAAGCAAATAGAAAGTTTTGAAGGATAGACAAATATCTTTGGATTCCAATTTATACTACTACTAAGTAGAATGACTCTACCTCCACTGGCATGACCTTTTACCGTGGGTTTTGCTGTGCAAGAATAGACAGAATAATTATCATATTTAAAATCGGAGCATGTCCAGGTTTCCTGTAAACAAATTATCAGTGGACAAAACTGCATTAAAAAGTTTAACTTAGACTTAGACTGTCCCAGGCCCGCCATGTTCCAGGAAAGGATTTTAACCAAAGGGCTACCTCTGCAACTCCATAGGGCTACCTTATCCTCCTTCCTAAATTCCCTGGCCTGCTGGTCCTCATATCCCACAACATTTATCACTCTCCTTCCCGTATCTTTACCAATTGAGATTGTGATATCCTTCAGGTTTACAAACCCCTACTACTACGTGAACCTTGGGAGAGCTCGTGGGTGCCCAATCCTGCACGATCACGCTTCGGATCTAAGATTACTTCAAATGGTAAAACATCTCCGGAAAAGGTCCACATTGGCCAGGATTAACATTACAGTGATCCTAGAACTAAATGTGACCCTAGACCTCGGAAATGGAGCAAGAGAATCCACATACACCTGATCAATATCCCTGCTTGACACCAGACACAGGGCCTCGATCTCTAATAGGAGCTCTAGGATAAAACTTCAATTCAGAGGGCCCAGTTCACTGTCAAACAAGGAAACAAAATTCAATCTATTAGAAAGATGGCCACAACCAAGTCCTTTACCAGGATTATTATCATACCTTGACCCTGCTTCTTAATTAAGCGGCTGTGCTAATGGAATAAAAGGAGGAGGCTCCCCATTAAGGATCCTCACGAATTTGGGCACAGAACATGAAGAAGACAATTCTCCATGAAGGGGGGCTAAAGTAGGTCTTCTAAGGGCCCACTCAGCCTCTTGGGGGTCTCCACAACCCTCTTCATCGGTTCTCACTAATTCAACAGACCCATCCCCAACATCATCCTTCGCTATACATCCATTTGCTCCATCCCGATTTATTATGGAGAATTACTCCCATATCCTTGGGCCCCTTCCCCAGCCGATGGGAGTCTAGGATTGGTAGTTCCAGTATGTGAGGAGGGGCGGACATGCTGATTGCTTCCAGAGACTCAAGCTCCTGACCTAAACAAGAGACAGCATTTTCTGGCCCTTCTTCTTTTCAAAGCTGAACAATGGGGGCGGAGTCTTCTAAAACATTGGAGAACCTGAGTTTTTTTTAGACTTACATTTCATGATATGCGAGATTCTTTTCTTTTTCCCCTTCTGGCGTTTTGATCTATCACAACCCTGGGGGTCCCCTTCACAGAGAATCACCGTCATGGTAAGCCCTTAATAAATTAACACCAGAAGGGGAGACATCCTGCAAGACTGCAACCCTAGGGGTAATCGGAGCCCCTTTTTTAAATATCGGAAAAACAGGAAGAGGATTCTCAATCACATTTGCGCTTTTGGCAACATAACACCGTTCTTCAGATAAATGATTTAAAGAAGATGAACTGGGCATGTTGTCAATCTCTATAATAGCCTCTGAATTGCTGTTAGATTTCCCACAGGGAGTGGCCCCAAGTCCGCCATGATCACTGGCCTGAATTGCAATTCCTGCCACCCTATTTTTTTTCCACTTTATTAGTCTGGGAGGCCTGAGATTTCATTTCAGTGCACCTTTTTTCCTTTCTTGGGCATAAGCCAAAGGAAGTTAGGTGCTGCACTCCCATTAAAATTGGGGACAACACGTCCAACACATGATCAGAGTTAGCAACTGATCTGTGCAGTAGAGCCAAATTGGATGATAAAATATTCTCCACACATAACAAAATATCGGATTGGCACCCCCTTCCAGATTGAGTGACTGCATACATACTTGGTACCTTATGGGCAGAGATAGACCACAATTCAAAGAAGAATTCATTGAGGCCATATAGGAAACCCTTGAAGATGGCTTACTACTATACAAAGCCGGTAATGATGGACAACTGGGTAAACAATCCAGAGGTGGGCTCCAGATGAAGTCCAGGGCAATAGGAGATTTTAGCTTGGCCTCCCTAATCCGATTCTTCTCAATAAGAGCAGCAATGTCCGGCATGGAATAGTCCTCCAATGCACCAAGGTCACTGCCGCACAAATCAACACCGAGCCCCCCATGAGTTACTCCAGGAGTCTCCTTAGGTGGCAACATTTCCGACCGAAGAGCCACAATTTAACCACTGGATGGGACGCCAGGTGGGGCCACAAGATTATTGGAACCGGACTCAAGATCCATCTTGATGCCAACAGTACCGGCAGTGCTCGTCTTGAATGCAGCCTCAATGTCCATTTCTTCCATTACTTCCACCATACTACACAATTTATTGGACTGGTTTAAAGGGTCAGCCGATGCTGAACCACAGGCAACACGACTGACTTGATGCAAAGCAGTGCCCTGGGAAAAATCCGCAACCAATCTTAAGTCGTCTTCATTATTTGCATCTGACATCATCTTCAGTCCCTTTTTTCCTACCCCGCTTCCCCTCTTTGAGAATAGGTTCAGCAGCGGGATTAGACTTCAGAAGTTACAGATGGGACTGTGGCTTCTTTCGCCGCATAGTTTTTTCAGTTTTTAAAGGTGTAGAAGAACTAGTAGAGGTAGCAGTTGCTCCAGAAGTGTATATTGTGCGACCTGACTGCAGACACCTAGCTGGCATCTTGCAAAAATGTCCAGACACACATCCCCCAGTGACCAGCTCCTCCACTCCTTCCTCCTGCAACTCTGCAACTGAAGTCACTCGCTTCCGGTTTGTCTAGTTATCCTGGCGACAAACCTTATGATGGGAGCCCAGACGAACGCCCACTGACACACGGTTAGAGGGCAATTCCCATAAGCAGGATCAAGTTAGCGGGTAATGAGTGATATGTGCAGGGAGCAGAGCTCCCCCAGGAGTCACAAGCTGCACCGGCCTAATGCCGGCCGCCTCCGCACCACCGAAGGGGCCTGCAGCCTAAGCTTACTCTGCGCACTACCTCTCTAGGAAATATATATATGGGGAGGTAATAGAGAAAGATTACTGCGGCAGCTTGAAACGAGGTACATTCTTGAGCTTAACACCAAGATCCCTGCAGGACTCAACATGAGTGAGGACCTTCACAACTTCTTATAACAAATGCTGGGTTGGCAATCCACCAACGTTTTCGTTGGCACGGATGAATATGGTTAATTCTTTTGTCGATTTCTCACTAGACATCTTTGGGTCTGAGGACCACCAACATAGCTGTGTCATGCGCGCAATGCTCGATGTTTTTCAACTTTATGTGACATTCATTGCCTTTGCACATTTAAGGTTGTCTTATAGGTTCCGTGTTTTTAAAGTCACTCATGCACTCGTTTCTCATGTGTGTTTTTTATTCAAGCTCTCAGGAGCTGCAATGTAACCTTTCTTCTGTTACACACATGGACCACTTTCTTTATCATTCTTATCTATGCACAGACGGCACCTAGCACTTTCACTTTTCTTCTCTTTAACCTTCCCACACCTTTCACTTATATATACACGATAGTTTCTTTTATGACACACGTTCTGATTGCGACTTGCTTCAGTGCTCATTCCACCTAAACCAGCTGTTTCAACATTGCACAGTCCACAGGGACCCAACACATAGAGTAGCAGTCATTACTTTCGATCCGTCAGTCTGCCAGCATCCTGTGTTTAATTACTTACTCAGCCTCTGTCACTCTAGGGCCCCGGGTTGGCATTCGCGCTCTTCACGTAGACACTTGTCTGTTATTACGGCCTATTCATATGTGTCCCATAGTTTGTTCTGGCGGTCCACTATCATGCTCACGCAATGTCAGCGGTAAATGCATCACTTATCTGATCGCACGCATATAGGGTCCTCTTTCCACTCTCGCGCCACCCGGCTTAGCACTCTGCATTTCTCACATCAGTGGCGCTCTGGGCTATTTACATATCTCTGCATATCTTTTCACTTGAGTGACCAGATCGCTAGGCGATCTCGAGTATGACGACTCTTTTCACATTTCTTTGATGCATGGCTGAAATTGTTTAAGCTGCTACATATAGTCTATCACTTATGTCTATCAATGTTTACTGCACAGCTGCGTGCTGATCATCGGCCGATGACTTTGTTCTTTTACAGCACGTCGCAATCCTATGACTATCTGTCAATCATGTATGGAAACAGTAAAGTTACTATCACCCCTATAAATTCTGTAAAAAATGGCAGCGCATTATGTGATCAAGACCGCAGGCTTGCGGTCGAAACGCGTCATCATGGCATGTTTACGTGAATAAACATCTTTTGTTTGCAACTTCAAAGGAGTCTGTACCCGTAATTGACCCGGCGTGGTTTCTCTGCGGGACTCTGGTTTCGTATTACAGCAGAGTACGGCTGTCTCTGCATCACAGACCCCCTCTTCGTCTTCTAAGGGCTACGGTGATTCATCTCAGTCGACTTGCTTTGGAAATTCTCCAGGAGGAGGACTTGACAATCACTGCCCCCTGCCAGCCTACCAATCTTTGCTTCAGTTTCACCCCGGGTGAGGAGTGCGGCGAGTCGGAGGACCCGTCCATCACCTCCACACAGAGTGGTGAGTACACGCATGCATAGGAATTCTGGCAGGATAGAAGAGGTCTTAAGTGTGACTGCGCGAAAAACTGTACTGTACGCTGCATTTTCGGCAGTCGCGCCAACATTTCACTTCCATTTAACATGTCATCTGAAGCGCTGCGGGAAAGAGAAGCAGCTGCTGAAGCGCTGTTTGACAACCTACCAGAACTTGACAACCAACAGCGAGCCACCGCCTCTGCGGGGGGCTCCCTCACAAGAAAATATCAAAACGAAATTAAGACAACTTGAAAAACTCATGCCCACCGAAGTGACTAAGTGGTGGGAAAACAAGTCACTACAGAAATATCGTGAAGCTGGGAGGATCCCACGAGGACTCAGAATCATGCTAGCCCCCAGCTTTGACAGCCCCAACCCCCAAATGCTTAAGGAGTGGGCGGAGAGCAACCTCGAGGCTTCAATGCGCTTGGTGGTAATCCTCATCAAATATGCGGAGATTGATCGCATTGAAACACTCAAGGAAATTGAAAAAATCAACATTGAACTCGACAGCTCTGAGGCAAAAGAGCAGATTGCCAAAGGCCGTGAGGAAATTAAAATAAGACTGAAAAAACATGAGGAAACTATAAAAACACGCAAGGTATTCAAGTTCGCACGGGACAAGGCCGATTAGGAGTGTGGTCAGATCTTTACCTTTGCCAGGAAGTATGTTTCAGTCAAAAGACAAAAACTCAACAAAACTACAAGAACAGAGGCACTGACGACCGACTCTTCCAGCACTCCAGGCGGAGCAGACTCAGCCTCCACATCGGATCTCAGTTCAGCGCTCGAAAGTGGCACTGACTCGGAAGATGGCAGAGGCACAAGCACTAGAGGTGATCCGCAACTCAACAATTTCAGCCTAGCAGAGGAGCTTGATTTTTTTAGTCCCGGACAGGCGACAGACCTTGCGCTCCGTCTGCCGAAGAAAACAAATACAGGCGCAACTGCAGGAGACGCGAACGCAGAAAGCGCTACAAATCAAAAAGGAGGCAACAGAAGAAGAGGAAACTGGAGGCGCAAATGAATGCCGACTCCAAAACGGTCATCAACCTTTCTGATCTGAAACTAACAACTGCCGAGACTCTTTTTTTTTTTTTTTTTTTTTTTTTTTTATAGAAATTTTTTTATTGTCAAAAAGAGGTACAAGCAAAGAGAAAAAGCAAAATAGAATAGTAGGTGGGAATTCCCCGAATTAGTTACACATCCAAATATACATAAGAAAGTCGGTAAGAGAAAAACAAACATTTAAAAAAAAATGATAAGCAAGCAAATATCAAAGGAATCACAAAAAAAACCAACACCTAGATTTCCCCCTCTTATTAGCCTTATGATTCTTCCAAGCAGCCCCATATAGACCTATATTTTTGTAGGGCCTGAATACCCCTAGCTTTAGCTAGCGCCTTCTCCCTTTCCCCCCGTTTCTTTAACAATTAACCACCATTCCATAACTGTGGGGGGTTTAGGAGAGATCCAAACTCTAGCTATCGCCAGCCGTGCAGCAACCAACATGATTGCCATTATGGAACTATACCGACCACAGTCTTCCTTGTGTCCTAACATCTTTTCGGCTGTCGTGAATATAAATCCCCCCCCAGTCTAATTTTAATTACTGCTGATATTTGATCCCAAAAAGGACTTAAAGCAGGGCACGTAACAAACATATGAGTAATACCGGCAGCATATAGCCCACATTTAGGACAATTATGACGCGATACACCATAGACCCTTCCCGATCCGGCCGCCCCTTGTGACCATCTGATGATCCTCTCCGGAGAGTAATAAAGTAAGCAAAGTGTCCGGAATTGCTGCAATCGTAAGTTCACTGAGTGTACAGAACGAGCAATAGTATCAAGGGCTATGTTCACCTTTTCTGCAACAATATTTTCCCCCAAGATCTCGCTCCAGCTGGAAGCTAGTTTCTCGCAGCCCTCTACTCTAGGCTGATGGAGGATGTGATACGCCTTACTAATGATGGCCCGCCGGTTCTGGGAATACAAACACTCCCACATATCAGAACCAGAGACACTCCGAGCAGCTAGGTTTTTAACAAAATAATTCCTAACCTGTATATATTTAAAAAACAACCGTTGAGGAATATCAAAAATTAGCTGAAGATTCTCAAATGACTTGATGCCATTACGATCGAGTAATTGCCCAAGACAATGCACACCATATCTAGCCCATTGGCGGGCCGCTGCATCATGAAATACTCCGGGCAGCATTGGGTTCCCCCAGAGGGGAAGTTTGTCATGTATAAGAGATAAGGAGGATCTGGTTTTAATGCCCTGCCAAATATAAGCACAGTCTCGAATGGTCTTAAACCATACACGTTTAAAATAATTAGGGTTGTTGATTCGGTACAGAAACATCTGGCTCTCAGAACCAAGAACCAACCAATGCCAAAAATCAGTTTGCTCTGGGTTCAAAAGGCTGCGCAAACGGCCAACGAAAGCAGCCCAAAAATAAAGTTTAAAGTCAGGGAGGTCTAAACCGCCCTGATTATACGGGAGCTTCATAGACCCGATGGCACGTCTTGATTTTTTATAACCCCAGATGAAACTGCTCAAGGCCCCATCCAACTTATTAAAAAACGAGTTGGGAATCCTAAGGGGGATCAACCTAAATAAATACAAGAACTTGGGGAGTATCTTCATCTTTATGACGTTACATCTCCCTAAGATACTTAATGGAAGCTTGTGCCACAACTTCAGTTGCTTAATAACAGCAGCTAATAGAAAATCATAATTTAAAGAGTGAATAAGTTCAATCTTAGGCGAGATTCAGTACTCCCAAGTAGGTAGCGGTCGGGCAAGTTCCTCCCACCGGAAATTCGGACTGAAAATTAAGAAGGACTTGGGTTTTATTACTATTCAGTTTATAACCTGAAAAAAGGCCAAACCTCATTGCCTCCCTATTAATGCTCTCTATAGCCTCCTTACGCTCCTCCGTGAAGATAGCAATATCGTCTGCATATGCCGTGAGTTTCAAGGGGCGCTGTCCAATATTCAAGGGACAAATAGTATTATTGGCCAGCAAAGCCCTAATAAATGGCTCTCTATAAAGAGCAAAAAGAAGGGGAGAAAGGGGAGAAAGGGGACAGCCCTGCCTTGTGCCACAACAAATAGAAAAAGGAGTAGTCTGAATATTAAAATATTGTAATCTAGCCATGGGGTTGTAATACAAAGCACCAACCAGCTTCCGGAATTTTTCCCTAACCCCAAATGCTGTGAGTGTTGCCCAGAGATATTCCCAGGCCACCCGGTCAAATGCTTTTTCTGCATCCAATAAGACCATGCCCAGGTTGATTTTTAACTTCCCCGCAGCATCAAAAGCCGCCACTGCCGTATTGACATGGGCAGTGGTGTCTCTCCCATGAATAAACCCATGCTGCTGGGGAGAAACCAGGCTGGCCATCATTGGAGCTAACCGAGTGGCCAATATCTTAGCAAACACCTTAGCATCTGCATTTATTAAAGAGATTGGGCGATACGAAGCCCAATCCTCTGGGAGTTTATCTTTAAAAAAAAAAAAAAAAAAAAATTATGTTGCCCATATTCCATGAGTTTGGGACCCGTCCAGTAACCCCCACTTGGGCAATTAGATCTCGAAGCACCGGGGCCAGGAGGCTCTTACAGCACTTATAAAACTCTGCCGGAATAGCATCGTCACCAGCCGCCTTCCCTAGAGGGAGCCCCCCCAATTGCTTCCGCAATTTCTTCCACTGTAACCTCCTGCTCTAATAAAAGAGAATCCTCTTCTGTCAAAGTAGGTAAATTACTCGCTTGCAAATAACTCTGCATACCAGTCAAATCTTGTGTTGAATCAGGAGAATATAGTTGCTGATAGAAAATGGAAAACTGATAGGCGATCTCCTGGGGGCGCCTATATACAATTCCACCCTCACCTTTAATAGCTTTAATCTTAGTTTTAAGGCGGCTCTCCATAAGCTGATATGCTAAGACTTTCCCTATCCTATCCCCATACTCATATTGCAGTGTCTTGTGCTTGGTATAACAAGCCTCTACCTTTTCTTTAAGTACCCTATTAATCGCTGCCCTGTGCTCCAGAAGAGATATTTACATAGAGTCTTGATCTACCTTTCGCATTCGGACAGCCTCAGCGTGTTGAAGCTTGCAAGTAACAAGCCTTTGATAAGCTTCCTTAGTTAGTTTCTCCCGCTCTCTATTTTGTTGCCAAACAAACTGTTGAGTGACTCCACGAATAAATGCTTTCATAGCATCCCATACCACAAATGGTGAAGCAGACCCTATATTATCTGTAAGATATTCAGAGATTTTCTGAGAGATAAAAACCAAATATTCAGAATCCGTAACCAAATACCGTGGAAAAGAAAAGGAACGGGTCGTTTTAGAAATAGAATTGGCCGAAAAGGAAAATATTTATTATAGGGTTGTGATCCGATGTGATCCTAGGGCAAATTCCCATGTCCGACCCCACCAGTATGGTATCTGAAACCCAGGCCATATCAATCCTGGAGTACTGACGATGAGGCATAGAATAGTACGTGTACCCCGGTGCAGTTGGGAATAGAGAACGCCACGCATCTTGCAGCGAATGCAACCGCCCTAATTCTAAAATGGAAGCCCTAACCTTGGTCATTCTGGGAGTAAGTGGCCGGCTAGTAGAATCCGTGCCATAGTTAATAACACAATTAAAATCTCCCATTACAACAAGCACACCCTGCCATCCCATTAATTCTAGACAAATATCTTCAAATAATGTCGGATCATCAACATTAGGGCCATATAGAACACAGAACACGTATTTCACAGTATTAATCTCAATTTGAGCTAGGGCCCACCTCCCTCTTGGATCCGCTAATGCCTTATGGATTTGACAATCAAATGTTTTAGACACTAGAATAGCAGTCCCCCTGATTGAGACGTTTTGTGATGTGCATATTATATTCTGGAAGCCCAATTGATTGAGAAAGCCACGATCTTTATACGCTAAATGCGTTTCCGTTAAAAGTACTATATGGGGTTTATAAGCCCTAAGCTCTTCCCGTACTAATTGTCTTTTAGATCCTCTATTCAACCCACACACATTCCAAGATAAGCACCTAATCCTTGCCATAACCATTAATATAATTACCAAACCTCAAAGCCAAAAGATAATAATCCCAGAGTTTCCCACCACCAAAACAAAAAACTGTAAACCTTCTTTTTGACTTTTTCTTTCTTTATACCCTTGACGCTCCCAGGAGTGCCCAACTGCACCCCCCTCAAAAACGACCTTCCCTCCCCCTCCCAGTTTCCTAAAGAAGGAATCACCCTCCCCAAAAAGCTGCCTCTGAAAATGGCAGCTAACGTCTCAGCGCACCGCAGAGCCAGCCCCGGCTAGCCCCCCAAAAGCCGCAAGAAAAAAAATGAAATATAACAAGCTAAATCCCTAGCCGTCACAGAGGCTGCAACAAAAGGCCTCAAGCCCAACCTCTACACTTTTCTAGTCTACGCCTCCCGGTCCCCCCTAAAAAAAAACAAAAAAAAACAGAACATTGTCTACTTTATCAATTCCTGTTGGATCAGTCAGTCCTGCCGAAGGTTCATGCCGTTTGCCATTTGCTTAATACTTGCTTGGCCTCGATGTCCGAAACAAAAAATTGTGACTGCCCATCCTTGATAACTTTCAGTCTGGCAGGTTCTTGCAAAAAGACCTGAGCCCCGGTCGCTTTAAATGGATCGATGAGTTGTCTCATTTTCCATCTTTTTTCCATTGTAGTGCGGCTCAAATCGGATCTAAAAAAAATCGATAAAGAGTCAACCCCTACTGGCGAATTTGGCCGGGCTTTAAAAGACAGTGCCTGTCTTAACAGATAGTTCCCGAAAAAAATTCGAATAGGCCGAGGATACCGAGCATTGAGCCTCTGTGCAGTAATAGGGAGTCTATGTGCTCTTTGCACCTGGCAGTCCCAATCCCAATCAGACAGATCCGGAAAGGCTTTTTGTAAAAGTTTGACCACAAATGCTCGGGGGTCAGCGCCCTCCTTACCCTCCGGAACGCCAATCAATCTTAAATTACTTCGCCTTTGCCGGTTTTCTAAATCTTCAATCTTAGCTTGACAGGCCAAGAGCTGTAGATCGTGAGACTGCACCGTATTAGCTATAGCAGTAACTGACTCCTCTGTCTCTGCTACCCTATTTTGTAACTCAGCCATATCTCTTGTAATTCCGGCCACAGTACCCGTCACCTCATCCAATGGTAACTTAATACTAAGGTAGTCCGCTCTAATCTGAGCATGATGATCCTGAGCCTCTCGTCGTTGTTCTTGTAAGGCCTGCAGTATTACCGCGAGTGACGGCTCTCTAGAAGAAGAAGGCAGCTCATCTGTCTCTTGCACCAAATCCAGTGAGGTTGGCTTGGTCACATTACCTAGCTCTTCATTGGGACCGGGCGAGCTTTCAGAGCTGTTCCCATTAGAGTAGCCCACAGAGTTAGTTAAGGGTATCTCTTGTTCCCCAATGGTTTCAGTATTTTCACAATTCAGAGTCCTCCGCACATTGGCCACTTGACCAGCCAGGACCAGAGCCCGACAGACGAGAGATCAAAGCCTTGACCTCTCCCTTTGCTTGGACCCACTTTCTTAGTGGGCTACTCTCCATACCGCCTTTCCGGCGACCTCCAGAGCTGTTATGCAAGCTAGCCCCTTGCAGGTCCATCGATCTTTTACGAGGCTTGGCTACCTTGAGATCCTTTTTGCTATTATTTTTATTCCCAGTAGTGTTGAGTCTTTTGTGGATCCCGTCGGTTCTTCCCTACAATCATGACCTCCGGCATAGCATCAGATACAGTTAAGCACTTATTTTTTGGTTTAGTACCCAGATCAGAACGCTTGGGAGTACTGTCTTGGCCACATAAACTTTTTGAACCATTCTGATCCCCCTCGGGGCTAGACATACTGCAACTCTGAAAAGTACTACTAGGGCTGTCGCCGTTAGCGTCTACCACAATATCCTCAGTGCCCCCCATTGCTACGTTAGGCACGTTAGGCACTTCTAAGATGGCATCCTCCTGAGTGACCGGAGTCTCATCCAATTCAGTGGCCCCCCCCCCATGGTCCAACACTCTAGGTGGTTCACCCTCATCATCACATTTGGTTTCCACTTCTAAGCTCCCCACTGGATCCTCAAAAGACAGTCTGTTGTTAGCAGCTGGCTCCTGTGTATCTTTCTGCGCAGCGCTACACAATATGGATGCTATAGCTATTGCATCAGCAGTTTGTACGAGAAGCTCTCCCTCCGCAATTAAATCCGCGGTTTTACCTGCTTCTAGGAGCCGTAGTGCGGGTCTGCCCACTCGAGCTGGGGCTTTAGCTCCATTCTTGTTGTTCAGCGCCGTCCAGCCTTCTTGCCCGAGCGGGGGGGGTTGTAAGCCCGCAGTCCTTGTAACGCGGGCTGCTTTCACTGTGTTTTTCGGCGGCGCCATGTCGGTCCTTATCTCCAACTCGGAAAAAGAAAGGCAGGACCAACCGAGCCCCGATCTGCAGGGGCCGGACAGCCAGCAGACTCGCCTCGCTGTTCGCCAAAGCCGCTGAAATTTACACCTGGGTCCAAGCATCCACGCTACAGAGTCAGCTACAACGCGGGGGAAAACAGAAAAATAAGCCCTCTCGCTTATCGCCCATCAAGGTATGTAGGCACCTCATAGCCCTTATTCAGCGGCTAGCGGTAATGGCAGATACTGGGGTAGCCAGCCAGGAGCTTCGCGGTGCTGCGAGACAGGGCGGCACTAGTCCGCCATCTTCCTTCCTCTAACTGCCGAGACTCAGCTCCTCTCCCTGGGCCTGACCTACTGCCCAGAGAGTAGCTTCAATTATGCTATCACCAGGATTGACATTTTCAACTTTATCCGTAAATTAAAACTTATTACATTTTTCAAGCAGAAGCATTCTAACACTCCTGCACCTGCACATGCCATGACTATGGGGCCTGATAACAGCAACCTCACGGTGGGGGATATCCTAACTATCCGCACTCTTGTGGAACTAGAATCCTCACAGGCGACCTTGAAAACTCAACAACTGCTGCACAACGCAGGCATTGACTTGGTACCTAACATAGTGAGTCCCTTCAAGCCACCTTCAACCTTCACTCCCACTATGCCTAGGGATGCTATTGACATCTACAACGATGTAATCATTGAGGACCTGAAAAACCTACACCTTCGCAAACAACGGTCCAAGCGCAGACTCAACTTCAAGCGCAAACAATACACTGAGCTGATCAAGAAACTCCAGAGCAGAAACGATATCATCAACAAATCTGACAAGGGGGGCAACGTGGTGCTATGGCCTAAAGACATGTATATGCAGGAAGCCCACAGACACCTTGATGACAACACCTGCTATAGGTTGGCCAACAGGAAAGAAGTAACCGCCAGCAGTAAAGAACAAAAAAAAAAGTTTGAATAACCACAGGACACAAGGCATCCTCACTAAGGAAGTGTTCATGTTTCTAAATAACGAATTCCCTGTCCTTCCTGTACTATACTTCCTTCCCAAGGTACACAAAGGCACAACCCCAGTGCCTGGGCGTCCCATTATTTCGGCTAGAAATAGCCTGTGTGAAAACATCTCAAGATATGTGGACTACTTCCTCCAAGAACTTGTCTTAGGCCTACCTACATATCTGAGAGACACGAGTGACTTCCTCCTCAAAATCAGAGATGTTCACTGGTCCAATGACTGCATTCTGCTGCCCCTTGACATAACATCTCTATACACCAGCATATGCCATCAAGACGGTTTAGCTGCTTGTCGCTATTTCTTGGCTAAAAGACCCATTAACTGCTACAAGCACAATGAACTCATCATGTATTTAATTGAATGGTGCCTGCAACATAATTTCTTTTTGTTTGACAACAAGGTATATCAACAGCTTAGGGGTGTTGCCATGGGGGCCTGCTTCTCCCCAAGCTATGCATGCCTGCATGTAGGCTGGTGGGAGGAGCAGGTGCTCATGGTAAAGCATGCAGACAGTTGGTCTAACAATATCGTGCGCTGGCTCCGCTATATAGATGATGTCTTTGTGATCTGGAGGGGTACAATGGAGAGTGCTCAAGCGTTCATTGCTGAAATCAATTGTAACAATTTGAATTTGGAGTTTAATGCTAATATGAGTTGCAATTCTGTTGATTTTTTAGATGTGAAACTATATGTAGCCAATGACACCTTGAACTCCACTCTCCACAGAAAATCTACCGCAGGAAACTCCACCCTTCACGCCTCCAGTTTTCACCCTAGGCACCTTATAGCCAGCATTCCCTATGGTAAAATGCTTCGCCTGCGTAGGATCTGTAGCTCGGACACTGACCTCGTCACATGTCCGAGTGAGGCACGCAACAGATTCATAGCCCGAGGGTACACTGACAAAATCATTAACTCTGCCATTACCAAGGCCAATTCTCTTCCCAGAAACACTCTGCTTCATGGTAGGCCCGCCAACCCCCCTGACAGCACAACTGCACAAATAGATACACCCCTCAAGGGGACTGTGAACATGCGCTTGATTATAACACACAACACTGAAGAGCGTGCCATAAGGGCAATCGTCAACAAACACTGGGGGATCATTAAGTCTGATCTCACACTGGGCCCTATGGTAGCTCCACGCCCCAACATCACTTACAGAAGGGCTTATTCTATGCATGATGCACTTGTCAAAAGTAGCCCCGAGATCACACTGCAAACCAACTGGCTGTCTAACATCAAGGATTTTTCAAGTGTAGCAGCTGCAGGGCGTGCAAGTTTGGCGTTAATGCAAGTCAAATCACGGCACAATTTTCAACTGCACCTATTGCCATCAAACACAGATTGAGTTGCAGAACTGAGTACGCAGTCTACGTCCTTGAGTGTAAGTGCGGCCTTAGATAAGCAGGAAGCACCAAGCTGCAGGTGCACCTCCGCTTACTTCAACATCTGAGAGCTATAGTCAACAGTGACCCCACCTACCCTGTCGCACGACACTTTAAAGAAGTCCACGACAACAATCTTGACCACTTTAAATACTTTGTGGTTGACTGCGTACCGCCCCCCCAGACGGGGAAGTAATAGAGAGAGATTACTGCGGCAGCTTGAATCGAGGTACATTCTTGAGCTTAACACCAAGATCCCTGCAGGACTCAACATGAGTGAGGACCTTCACAACTTCTTATAACAAATGCTGGGTTGGCAATACACCAACGTTTTTGTTGGCACGGATGAATATGGTTAATTCTTATGTCGATTTCTCACTAGACACCTTTGGGTCTGAGGACCACCAACATAGCTGTGTCATGCGCGCAATGCTCGATGTTTTTCAACTTTATGTGACATTCATTGCCTTTGCACATTTAAGGTTGTCTTATAGGTTCCGTGTTTTTAAAGTCACTCATTTCTCATGTGTGTTTTTTATTCAAGCTCCCAGGAGCTGCAATGTAACCTTTCTTCTGTTACACACATGGACCACTTTCATTATCATTCTTATCTATGCACAGACGGCACCTCAGCACTTTCACTTTTCTTCTCTTTAACCTTCCCACACCTTTCACTTATATATACACAATAGTTTCTTTTATGACACACGTTCTGATTGCGACTTGTTTCAGTGCTCATTGCACCTAAACCAGCTGTTTCAACATTGCACAGTCCACAGGGACCCAACACAGTAGCAGTCATTACTTTCGTTCCGTCAGTCTGCCAGCATCCTGTGTTTAATTACTTACTCAGCCTCTGTCACTCTAGGGCCCCGGGTTGGCATTCGCGCTCCTCACGTAGACACTTGTCTGTTATTACGGCCTATTCATATGAGTCCCATAGTTTGTTCCGGCGGTCCACTATCATGCTCACGCAATGTCAGCGGTAAATGCATCACTTATCTGATCGCACGCATATAGGGTCCTCTTTCGCGCCACCCGGCTTAGCACTCTGCATTTCTCACATCAGTGGCGCTCTGGGCTCTTTACATATATCTGCATATCTTTTCACTTGAGTGACCAGATCGCTAGGTGATCTCGAGTATGACGACTCTTTTCACCTTTCTTTGATGCATGGCTGAAATTGTTTAAGCTGCTACATATAGTCTATCACTTATGTCTATCAATGTTTACTGCACAGCTGCGTGCTGATCATCGGCCGATGACTTTGTTCTTTTACAGCACGTCACAATCCTATGACTTTCTTTCAATCATGTATGTAAACAGTAAAGTTACTATCACCCCTATAAATTCTGTAAAAAATGGCAGCGCATTATGTTGATCCAGCGCGATACTAGCAAACAGCATTCATTCACCAGATACTCACTTGGGCCCATTCAATCATACTACTCTAGTATTTTCGCTGGTGAGTCAGTTGTACTCTTTATCAAAATCCCTGCTACCAATTACTTTTCTGATTGAAGAGTAATGACTTACCAATGAATCCTTTGCTAATTGGGAAGTTTAAAATGAGTGACATTCATTACAATTCATAATCCTGAAATAATCACTGAGTCAGGAAGTTTTAAAATGTTTATCTAAAAATTTAGCAGAGTAAAATACAGAACCACGTGATACTTAATCGCATATCAAGGATGAAGCATAGAATAATAATTATTGATTAATGACGGTCCCTCAGAAAGGAAAGGATAGAGACAGCAGCGCAACTAAGGGTTGCATGTATATTTACCTAAAGTGCGAGAACCAAACCCCTTGGCCAAGAAGTTGGAAAAGATAGGACCCAGGAAGGATGAAGAGCAAAGACCTCCTCCAGGTTCAGGACAGGACCGGTGACCTCTCTACCAACGACGCCTGCGTCGTTCCCCTCTCTGATACTCGACTTCTCCTCGATTCTCCTGTGCCTTCCTTCTAATGGACTCCGCCGCCCCCTCCTCAGGACCTCTCTGGACAGCAGTTCAGTCTGCAATCGATCAGCTTGTCGGTCTGGAGCTTCTGCCTGTCAGCGTCTAGTCTTGAAGTCTCGACTCCCTAATTAACTAATTCTATATCTATTATACCCTTCTACACCCATGTACCTCCCATTAATGTTGCCAAAATATGGGACCACTATTTCAGATTGGACGGGGACAGGGGGTTGATCCTCACACCATATTGATTTAGTTCAATTTCCTAAAGCCCATTGTTTTAAAATACCGCCCATCACATTTAATACATTTGCTTTATTTCCCACCCGTCTCATGACAAAGTTTATACATTCTTCATGTACATTGTTGCATATTAGTAGGGACATTCATGGGTACAGCAGTGTACCTTGACTGGTAGGTCGCTCCCCCACCACACAGCTCCGTCTGTGTGCCCTGCTGCTGCCCCTGATTGTGCTCGTTTTTTTCCTTTCTGTGCCCCCTTGCTGCCCCTGATTGTGATCGTTTTTTCCTTTCTGTGCCCCCTTGCTGCCCCTGATTGTGATCGTTTTTCCTTTCTGTGCCCCCTTGCTGCCCCTGATTGTGACCGTTTTTCCTTTCTGTGCCCCCTTGCTGCCCCTGATTGTGATCGTTTTTTTCCTTTCTGTGCCCCCTTGCTGGCCCTGATTGTGATCGCTTTTTCCTTTCTGTGCCCCCTTGCTGCCCCTGATTGTGCTCGTTTTTTCCTTTCTGTGCCCCCCTTGCTGCCCCTGATTGTGCTCGTTTTTTCCTTTCTGTGCCCCCTTGCTGCCCCTCATTGTGCTAGTTTTTTCCTTTCTGTGCCCCCTTGCTGCCCCTCATTGTGCTAGTTTTTTTCCTTTCTGTGCCCCCTTGATGCCCTGATTGTGCTCGTTTTCCCTTCTGTGCCTGTTTCCCGCCGCTGCGCCCTGCGGCCCCGCCCCTCACTGCCCATTCGCTGCCCCATTCCCTGCTCCTCCCTCCCACCTCCCCATTTATGGCGGCCGCTGCGTGGTGAAGAGAGCGACCCCTGACCTTGACTGGTAGGTCGCTCCCCACCACACAGCTCCGTCTGTGTGCCCTGCTGCTGCCCCTGATTGTGCTAGTTTTTTTCCTTTCTGTGCCCCCTTGCTGCCCCTGATTGTGATCGTTTTTTCCTTTCTGTGCCCCCTTGCTGCCCCTGATTGTGATCGTTTTTCCTTTCTGTGCCCCCTTGCTGCCCCTGATTGTGATCGTTTTTTCCTTTCTGTGCCCCCTTGCTGCCCCTGATTGTGATCGTTTTTCCTTTCTGTGCCCCCTTGCTGCCCCTGATTGTGATCGTTTTTTCCTTTCTGTGCCCCCTTGCTGCCCCTGATTGTGATCGTTTTTTCCTTTCTGTGCCCCCTTGCTGCCCCTGATTGTGATCGTTTTTTCCTTTCTGTGCCCCTTGCTGCCCCTGATTGTGATCGTTTTTTTCCTTTCTGTGCCCCCTTGCTGCCCCTGATTGTGATCGTTTTTTCCTTTCTGTGCCCCCTTGCTGCCCCTGATTGTGCTCGTTTTTTCCTTTCTGTGCCCCCTTGCTGCCCCTGATTGTGCTCGTTTTTTCCTTTCTGTGCCCCCTTGCTGCCCCTCATTGTGCTAGTTTTTCCTTTCTGTGCCCCCTTGCTGCCCCTCATTGTGCTCGTTTTTTTTCCTTTCTGTGCCCCCTTGATGCCCTGATTGTGCTCGTTTTCCCTTCTGTGCCTGTTTCCCGCCGCTGCGCCCTGCGGCCCCGCCCCCTCACTGCCCATTCGCTGCCCCATTCCCTGCTCCTCCCTCCCACCTCCCCATTCATGGCGGCCGCTGCGTGGTGAAGAGAGCGACCCCTGACCTTGACTGGTAGGTCGCTCCCCCACCACACAGCTCCGTCTGTGTGCCCTGCTGCTGCCCCTGATTGTGCTCGTTTTTTTCCTTTCTGTGCCCCCTTGCTGCCCCTGATTGTGATAGTTTTTCCTTTCTGTGCCCCCTTGCTGCCCCTGATTGTGATCGTTTTTTCCTTTCTGTGCCCCCTTGCTGCCCCTGATTGTGATCGTTTTCCTTTCTGTGCCCCCTTGCTGCCCCTGATTGTGATCGTTTTTCCTTTCTGTGCCCCCTTGCTGCCCCTGATTGTGATCGTTTTTTCCTTTCTGTGCCCCCTTGCTGCCCCTGATTGTGATCGTTTTTTCCTTTCTGTGCCCCCTTGCTGCCCCTGATTGTGCTCGTTTTTCCTTTCTGTGCCCCCTTGCTGCCCCTGATTGTGCTAGTTTTTTTCCTTTCTGTGCCCCCTTGCTGCCCCTCATTGTGCTAGTTTTTTCCTTTCTGTGCCCCCTTGCTGCCCCTCATTGTGCTCGTTTTTTTTCCTTTCTGTGCCCCCCTTGCTGCCCCTGATTGTGCTAGTTTTCCCTTCTGTGCCTGTTTCCCGCCGCTGCGCCCCTGCGGCCCCGCCCCCTCACTGCCCATTTGCTGCCCCATTCCCTGCTCCTCCCTCCCACCTCCCCATTTATGGCGGCCGCTGTGCGGCCGCGCAGCGGACGTGCGCAGCGGGCGCGCCTAAGGCAAGCCCGTCTGCGCCCGTCCGCGCCGTGACCGCGCCCAGCGCCAGACCCCCTGGTCCGGGCATCCCCCGCGCCCGCCACATCAACAGACGCCGATACGACGCCAGCACCCTCCACGCACTCAACCCCGGAAAAGATCACGCCTGCTACCAGGCCACCCCGAAGCGCACCCAAGGGCCCTTCACCTGCCGGAACTGCAGCTTCGCCAGCACCTGCCCCGCCAAACCACCGCCCAGGAAAGAACCCAACTACCTCAGATGCATCCTCCTCAACACCCGCTCCGCCCGCAAACACGCCATCGAACTCTGGGACCTTCTCGACTCAACCTCCCCAGACGTCGCATTCCTGACGGAGACCTGGCTGAATCCCGCTTCAGCCCCCGACATCGCCATTGCCATCCCGGACGGATACAAGATCACCCGCAGGGACCGCACCAACGGAGTCGGAGGAGGCATCGCCATCGTCCACAGGAACACCCTCAGAGTCTCAACCAACACCGACGACACCCTCAGCACCGCCGAACACATGCACTTCCAGATCCACACCGATCCCAACACCACCCTCAGAGGAACCCTCATCTACAGACCCCCCGGACCCCGACCACAGTTCAGCGATTCCATCGCTGACTTCGTCAGCACACACGCCATCACCTCCACGGACTACATCCTCCTCGGGGACCTGAACTTCCACCTCGAGAACAACAAGGACACCAACTCCACCACCCTGATCGACAACCTCGCCACCCTCGGACTCAGATAGCTCGTGACTACACCCACCCACGCCGCCGGCCACACGCTCGACTCCATCTTTTCCGCAAGCCCACACGTCTCCTTCAACCACACCTCCGAACCCCACTGGACTGACCACCACTGCATCCACTTCACCTACAGGAAGCCCACCACGCACTACCGCACCGAACAAATGCCTCGCCGCTGCTGGAGCAGAGTCACGGAAGACCAGCTAACCACAACCCTCGCCCTGAGCCCACCCGCCGAACCCTCCGACCCCGACACCGCCGCCCGCAACCTCAGACAGTGGATCGACGACTGCGCCAACACCCTCGCCCCGCTCAAGAATCCGCCCAACAGCCACACCAGCAAGAAAGCCACCTGGTTCACCGAAGACCTCCAGGCCTCCAAACGAACATGCCGAAAACTGGAGAAGATCTGGCTCCACGAACGGACAGCGGACAGCTACGCCGCCCACAAGAGCGCCACCCGCAGTCACCATCACCTCATCAGATCCGCCAAAAGGGCCTCACTCAAAGGCCGCCTAGACAACAACGCACACAACAGCAAAGAACTCTTCAACATCGTGAAGGAACTCTCCAACCCCAGCTCCAACACCAACGACATCCAGCCGTCGCGAGACCTGTGCGACTCACTGGCCACCTTCTTCCACCGCAAAATCGCCGACATCCACGACAGCTTCAACACCACGACCGCCCCGGCAACCACCGAGACCACTGCCCCCACAACCACCAACCGCCTGCTCTCCTGGACCAACATCAACGACGAGGACACCAGCGAGATCATGAACACCATCCACTCCGGTTCACCGCTAGACCCGTGCCCTCACCACATCTTCAACAAAGCCAGTACAGCCATCGCGCCCCATCTCCGGAAAATAATCAACATCTCCTTCGAGACAGCAACCTTCCCGGAAAGCTGGAAGCACGCCGAGATCACCGCCTTACTCAAGAAACCCAAGGCAGACCCCAAGGACCTCAAGAACTTCCGACCCATCTCTCTGCTCCCGTTCCCCGCGAAGGTCACCGAGAAAATCGTCAACAAACAACTGACCCGCTACCTCGAGGAGAACAACATCCTGGACCCTTCCCAGTCCGGCTTCCGCAGCAACCACAGCACCGAAACCGCCCTCATCGCCGCCACCGATGACATCAGGACCCTGCTAGACAACGGAGAAACAGCAGCCCTCATCCTCCTGGACCTATCAGCCGCCTTCGACACGGTCTGCCACCACACACTACGAACACGCCTTCACGACGCCGGGATCCAAGAGAAGGCCCTGGACTGGACCACATCCTTCCTTTCCGGCAGAACACAAAGCGTCCGCCTCGCCCCTTCCGATCCAAGGCCACCAAGATCATCTGCGGCGTACCCCAAGGCTCCTCCCTCAGCCCAACGCTGTTCAACATCTACATGGCACCCCTCGCCCACGTCGCCCGACAGCACAACCTCAACATCATCTCCTACGCCGACGACACCCAGCTGATCCTCTCCCTCACCAAAGACCCTCACACCGCCAAAGCCCACCTCCACGAAGGAATGAAGGCCGTCGCCGAATGGATGAGGACCAGCCGCCTGAAGCTGAACTCGGACAAGACGGAGGTCCTCATCCTTGGTTCCAACCCTTCAGCCTGGGACGACTCCTGGTGGCCAACATCACTGGGAACAGCCCCGCCACCCACCGACCACGTACGCAACCTAGGGGTCATCCTCGACCCCACCCTCTCCATGACTAAGCAGGTCAACGCCGTTTCCTCATCCTGCTTCAACATCCTCCGAATGCTCCGCAGGATCTTCAAGTGGATCCCCACCGAAACAAGAAAAACAGTCACCCAGGCCCTCGTCACCAGCAGGCTGGACTACGGAAACGCCCTCTACGCAGGAACGACGGCTAAGCTCCTGAGACGGCTGCAACGCATCCAGAACGCCTCTGCACGTCTTATCCTCGACATCCCCCGACGCAGCCACATCACACCCCACCTGAGAGACCTGCACTGGCTCCCTGTCAACAAGAGGATAACCTTCAAGCTCCTCACCCACGCACACAAAGCACTCCACAACTCCGGACCAGCCTACCTCAACAGACGACTCAGCTTCTACACCCCCACCCGCCAGCTCCGCTCGACCAGCCTCGCCCTCGCCACAGTCCCCCGCATCCGGAAAACGACCGCCGGCGGCAGATCCTTCTCCCACCTCGCCGCCAAGAC